>WOXC01002041.1:0-168167 GCA_011680675.1 Gymnobelideus leadbeateri
AGAGAGAGAGAGAGAGAGAAAGAGAATATTGGTTATAGACATTACAGCCCCCCCCCCCCATTAAAAGCTGGTACTGGAAAGGAAAAAGAATGGTTGATTACTGTAATAGATTAGGTATGTCATGTATAGAAGAAAATGACCACAATGATCCAGTGTTTGATAAACCCAAAGATCCAAGATTTAGGAACAAGAACTCACTATGGACAAAAAGGACTGGGAAAACTGTAAAGGGGTGACAGAAACTAGATGTAGACCAACATCTGACCACATATGCCAAGATAAGCCCCAAATGGCTACATGATTTAGACATAAATGGTGATATCATAAACAAATTAGGATAGTCTGTATATGCATGCTTGCAGGTATTTGTTTTATATATACATTACACATTCATTGTCTTATTGTCAGATAGTCTTGGATGATGATATATGTGACATGTTTATCAAATTTACAAACCTGAGGAAGAAATAACTCAGATAACAATATCAGAAGCCAAAAGAGAAGTCTACATTCTAAAACCATCGATACGAATTTTAATAGAGATAAATGAAAAGTGCTGGATTTTATTTCAAAAAGTCAACTAACTGCTTAAGCACAGGATGAGAAAACTGTGGCTTTAAAATAATTCACACAAAAAAATACCTAGAGGTTTTAGTAAAATGGCAGCTTTTCCCAGAATTACAGAATTTTGAGAAGTGGAAAAGGTCTCAGTGGACAAGCCATTACTAAAAGGGAACTCAACCCATGTGACTAGTGCTCATCCAGACTCTGACTAAATGCCACCAAGGAAACTAAACCCAGAACATTTCAAAGTATGTCAATTTAATTTTAGCCAATTCTTATTGTCAGAAAGCTTTGTTTTTCCTGATACTAATCCAAAATTTGCATGTTTGCAACTTTTACAATATGTGCCATTGGTGGAATATGGCATTCAAAAGAATCAATGTCATCTCTTTTAGGGAGGATAGTAGAGAGATGTGATTTCATTGCTGTAGTAACTCACAGTCAGGAATCTCCCCCTACCAATGCAGACTCAATCTATGGTATTAAAGGGTTTCCCGGTTCATTGAGAAGTTACATGACTTTCCTAGGATCATACAGTTAGCATGAGTCCGAAGGAAGACAAACCCAGATCTCTGATTCCAGAGCTAGCTCTTCCACCATTATGTCACACTGGGCTGTCTTAATGGAAGCATAAAGTTCAGTGTGAGAGTAGATGTGATAGTCCCTCTGTACTTGAACCTGGTCAGATCACAACTAGAGTATTGTGTTCAGTTTGGGGATCCTTCTTTTTGAAAGGAAATTGACAAGTCAGAGCTTGTCTATCAAAGAGGGATAAGAGTGATTAGAATATTTACAACCCTAACATGGAAATCAACTAAAAGAACTTGGCATTGAGAGGGGAGAGGTCTGTCTATAGATTTGACAAAGTAAGGAAACTTATAGAGAAGTCAATATCAGCTCAACATATGGGAAATTTTTCCAGTGGCTAGAGTTAACAATTTTGAATCAGGAAAGTCATGACCTATTAACAACAGAAAGCTTATTCCTTGATCTAGTCACAAGACTCATTGCTGCCAACAATGACCTATTATTCTGACTGCGGTTGTATGACAAGGGAGAGTTATTAACCATCATCTCCAACACACACACACACACACACACTCCATTCCAAACAGACTGAAGGTAACAAATAATTCATTGATTAATCAATCAACCAACCAATGTTTTTTTAAGTGCCAAGCACAGTGACAGGCACATATGACAAGCACAGTGCTCAATACTAGAGATACAAAAAGAGGCTAAAGATAGTCCCAGCCCTTAAGAACCTTACAATTTAATAGGAGAGATAAAATGGAAACAAATATACATGAAGAAAGCTATGGATGAGATAAATAAAGAATATACAATGGAGAGAAAGCACTCGAATTAAGAGGGTTGGAGAGGTCTTCCTGTAGAAGGTCAAATTTTAATTGGAACTTGAAAGAAGCCAAGAATAGCCAAGCAAGTAAACTTCTAATAACATGTGTCATTGGGACAATCTTCCTCCAAATGATGCCCAGAGAGAGAACCATGAAGACAGAAATATTAAAAACACACAATCTAATAAAAAGGAGGCCACTTATTCAATGACAATGTACTTAGAATCTGAAAAAAAAAAAAAAGCTAGGCAGGCTGAGCTGACCCAAGACTTTGAAAGCTTCTGTGGTTACACCCTGTCATCACTGATGAACGCAGCCACCAGTCCACATGTCCACATGGCCACAGGCCTCAGCGGTGGAGGAAAGAGAGAATGCCCTTGACTGCCTTGTAACTGGATAAAGGTTGGGAGGCCTTCCCATAATGACATCAGGGCCTTGCTAGACAGGCTTTCCTCTGTGTGCCAGTATTTGGGCGAGAGATGTAATACATCAAAGCAGAGAAGAGATGCAATCATGCAGTGAGTGATTTCAAAAACTTTAATGAACCGTTTAAAATAAACTCATTTGAAGGTAATTTAACAACACCACTTTTACAATTAAATATACTATTTGAGCATGCAAATGCAGAACATTAATCCCGTGTCAGGGTGGAAAATGGAGTGAAACTGAGGGGATTCTGAGACATGAAAGTCATAGCAGTAATATCTCATCACTCCATGGTGCTCTTAGGCAGCGTAATGAAAGAATGAATTGATTTAAACAACATTTTCTTGGAGCAATGGGGTTTGAGGAATTAAATTAACTCGATGGTTTGTTGTAAGATCCAGGCCTGGCGTGGCATTATATTGCTACTGAAATTAATTTCTATCTTCTCCTGAATGTTTTTTTCTTGTTTATCCCCAAAATACCAGCCAAGAGTTTTAGTTATTAGCAGAGGACTTTGCCAGGATGATGAAATGAATCAAAAATAACTTTAAAATCTGTATGTAAGGAGCCAGTTGTTATCCCCAGAAACCCACATTGTAAATGAGCTACTCAGAAGGAGCTGAAGTGAATTTCAGAATTTCTTAACCTGGGGTCCATGGATCCCTCTTTAGATAAGGGGGATGTGGTGATCTAATAACTTGGATAGGGAAAAATTACATCTTTATTTCCACTAAGCTCAAACTAAAATTTAGCATTTCCTTCCATCGTGAATATAGGCAATAAATATTATTCAGAGAAGGAATCTATTGGCTTCGCCAGCCTGCAAAAGGGATCCATGAAACAAAAACAATGAAGGACTCCTGGTTTAAAGGGAAGTAGATGCAATATGCCCATATATAGAATGAAAAGCAGATGCTTCGGTAGAATATATACTCCTTGAAGACATTTTCTCTCTGTCCCCCTCCCTCCCTCTTTTCTTCCTTCTTTCTCTCTCTTTCTTTCCTTCCCTTCTTCCCTCTTTCCCTCCCCACCTTTTTCTCTCCCCCATCTCTGACTCTCCCCCATCTCTGTCTCTCTCTCTCTGGGTGTCTCTCTCATTCTCTCTGTCTCTCTTGCTCTCTCAACAAATACATAAGCATTATTTAACAGCATCCAATTACCAGGCACTGTGCTGGGCCCTGGGAATATAAATATGACAAAGAAAAGAGTGTCCCTGCCCTCCGGGAGCTTGCAATCTAACAAAAAAGAGCAATACATATACAAAAAAGCAGAAGAGTAGGGAAAGGGGTAAATAAGTCAATCAGACAAGTCCCAAACTGGTGGAGCCAGATGAGAGATAGTATCTCTGAGCTGAACTCTCTCCTTAAATGTAATCTACTTCTTACTTCAATGCCAGTGCTCTTTCCTCTACACTCAATAATTTTTTCCTGTGAGTTATGATGGTCAAGAGTTCATATTCTACAATTTCATGGCTTGACTCTTGATGGATGTTTCAAAATCTCTGTACTCTCTGGTTTTATTATCAAGAAAGAAGAAACAAGGACTGTCTCTGGGCTAGAAGAGCACCAGCCATTCCTTCATCTCCTTTCTCTTCTCAGAAATCAGTTCCCAGACAAGTAGGAAATAGAGTATTTAATGGGAAGAAGAAAAAACATCTGGATTTAAAGTAAGAAAAGAAAAAATGGGATTCTCAGTTCTATCCCTTGCTATCCATATGACTTGAAACATAGCAGCTTAATTCCCAGGACTATAATTTCCTAATTGTTAAATGAAGAGTTAAGTTACCTGATCATTAAGGTTTCCCCAAGCTCTAAAATTATACAACCACAGATCAAGAGCTGGAAGGGTCACAGGATCACAGACTCAGAGCTAGAAGGGAGCTAAGAGGGAATCTAGTCCAAACATTTCTTCATACCAATGAGGAAATTGAGGCCCAAAGGTCAGACATAAGAGTGAGATGTAAGAGTTGGGATGTTAGTTCAGGTCTTACTCAAACCCAGAGCTCTTATCCCTTTCACTATACTGTTTCCCAACCCTGTGAGCACACATTCAAATTCCAACAGGATCTATTTTTTCCTCCCTACTCCATCACTTTATACCACCAAAATTGGTCTCTCCCACCCAACCCACATACAGATAGAGCTTCCCCAAAACCCTAGTCTCACCCACCAAGGCAAAAACCATTGTCTAATTGGGGAATCTCATTCTTTAGTCCAGTTGAAAAATCATTCAGTTACAAATAAGAAAATGAGAGGAAAGAATGGAAAAATCAGAATGAAGTAGTCCTAGCAAAAGGTGTTAAGAACAATAAAAGATCTTGCATGGGAGCACACATGCACACATACATATTATGGAAAGAGAGAAAAAAATGAAGGGAAAAATGCCTCCCTAATGAAGGATGAGGCATGCTAAATTAATGATGTCTTTGAAATATTGGCCTCATTCCTTAAAGCCATCTCTGCCCAGGAAAAAAGAAAAAAAAATTGTATGAGTTAAGGCAGTAGCAAATCAGACTTTAAGGAAGTAGTTATCTATCAAAATCAACAAAGAGAAGGTTTAAGGAACTAGACCCAAGGCATATCAACAAGTCTCACTATGTTAGTTTGCAGACTATGTAGTAAATTATCTCCTATGATTTCTTTTGAAAAAAAATCATGAAAGCACAGTGAAAGATTATCAAAAATGCAATAAGGTAATAGTCTGCTAAAAGCAAAGGAGAGAGGGCTGGAAAATCACAAGTTTCTTAGGGCAACAGCTATAATTAATGAAAGTAAATAGAGAAGAGTTAAGGTTTTGCAAAAAGAAATATCAGCCAGAGTTACATTCTTGTTCAATCACATTGACAAAATGAGTGAACAGTTATTAAACACAGGATCCTTAAACAGGAGCTGGGCATTTGGTCCAACCTCTTCTTTTTACAGTTGAGCAAATTCAGGTGCAGAAAGATCAAGAGATTTGCCCAAGATCACACAGATAGCAAATGGTAGATTTAGGATCTGAACCTGGCTCCTCCAACTATAAATTCAACAATCTTTCCATTGGTTCATTACTAAATCTTCATATGATCCTGAAAAACTTGACAAATTTTTTCTTTCAATTCTATTATATAAAAATTGAGAATCTACTTTAGTCATTGTTAATTGAGGAATACTTTGCTTTCAATTCTTTGCTACCATAAAAAGTGTTGCTGTAAATATTTTGATGTATATGGAAGCCAGCAATGGAATCTCTGAGTCAAATGTAATGGATGTTTTAGTCACTTAACTTGCAAAATTTCAAATTGCTATCCAAAAAGTTGGACTAGAGTAAACAGAAAGATAAGATGGATAATGAAGAAAGTGAGAGAAATCCTTTTTTGGAAAGGGGAATAAAAAATGAAATTTAAAATCCAAGAAACAGGACCAGTTAAAGGGAAAGAGAGGAAGGGGGGAATTTACCTGACTAAAAGGAAAAAAAGAAGGGAAAGAAATATATAACCAGAAAAATAAAGTCAACCACCAAACTCTAACAGAAGTTAGGACCTGGACCAACAAAATCCAGACCCTCAGGAAACTTCATTTCTGCCGCAATACATATAGAGCCATCTTCTAAACCACACCTTTCTTAGAACTCATTCAGTCATTCAAATATGTCTAACTCTTCATGACTCTATGGACTGTCAATGGTGTTTTCTTGGAAAAATACTGGAGTGATCTGCAATTTCCTTCTCCAGTTTCATGATGGCAGGGATTACCCTTCATTACCCTTTAATTTGTCCAGGGTCACACAACTAGGAAGTATCTGAGGTCATATTTGAACTCTGGTCTCACTGATGCAGGCCCAGTGGTCTACCCACCACTCCACATAGCTGTGCACTTTAGAATCAGGAAGTCTTGAATTTCAATCCAGTTACAAACACTTGCTGTGGAACACAGGCCAAGTCACATGACTTCTCTAGGCCTCAGTTGCTTCAGCTGTAAAATGGGAATAAACAGCACCCGCCTCCCAAGATTGTTGTAAGGATCAGATAAGATAATACAGACTTTAAGGTGAAATTTAAATGCTGACTATGAGCCATGAACTATGGCTCAAAGATCTTAGAGGTAGAAGGAACCTCAAGGGCTTCCAGCCTCATCACCTAATTTTAGGGTTGAGGGAAGTAAAGCCTTGAGAAGTTCAGGGAGTTGCCCAAGGTCACCAAGGCATAGAAAGGATGGAAATCCAGGTGTGCTGAATCCAAATTCATTATTCTTAGTCTATCAGGCAACATCCTCAAAGATCCAGCACCTGCCTTCAAAGAGTTTGCATTGGAGAGCTAGATGGCCTGGAGCAGGACATCCTGAGTTCAAATCCAGCATCAAACACTTACTACCTGTGTGACCCTGGGCAAGGTATTTAACCCTGTTTGCCTGTATCTTCCTCAGAATGAGCTGGAGAAGAAAATGTCAAAACCACTTCAGTATCTCTGCCAAGAAAACCCCAGATGAGGTCACAAAGAGTCAGACACAACTGACCAACAAAAACAAGAGGGAGGGACAAGATAGAAAGCAGAATATGAATGACTGTAAAGAACTATATGATCTTAGGAAAAAAAGAAACCCAAAACGACTTCATTTACCTCAATAGTTTAGTGATTGAATCTTTCTCTGTTACAGAGGCAGCTAGATGGTTTAGTGGATGGAGCACTGGACTGGGAGTCAAGGAGACCGAAGTTCAAATCCCATCTCAGACACTTACTGTGTGTATGACTCTGTACAAGTCACTTAACATTGACCTGCCTCAGTTTCCTCAATTGTGAAATGGGAATCATAATAGCACCCATCTCAACAGAGTCATTGTAAGGCTCAAATGAGATATTTGTAAAGCTCTTGACATAGTATCCAGCACAAAGCAGGCACTGTAGAAATGCTATTCCTTCTTCTCTCCCACCCCCACCACCACTTAGAAACTGTGTGACTTTGAACAAGTCATTCTATTTCTGTGGAACTCAGTTTTCCCATCTGTACTATGAGGGAATGAATTCAATGGGCTCTAATTTTCTTCCATAGTTTTAAATCTATGACCATGCCAAACCCCAATTTAGTTTCATCAAGGTTTTCCTCACTTCATTTAGCCAAGGAGTGCCCAAAAGTAGATAGACCCTATCTGGGACTCTTCATAAAGATGGGCTATTTTTCAGCAGTAATACAGAAGCAAAAAAGCATATAACAATTTTGAGCCATGAAGCTCCCTAATAGTTTATATTCCTATAATATTTCCACTGGGCTCCTGTCTGAATTAATGTGTTTTTTTAATCATTTCTTCACTTTGTTGCTGTTTAATCTGTTTTGAAAAGAACAATATTCTCAGTTGGTCAAAAGCGCCATTTCCTTTTTACAGCCAAGGTTCTGTGGGATGATAGTAAATAATATTTTATTTGATGACTGGTTTATGCTTTTCAGCAGCCTCTGGTGGGACGAGACACTCCAGGCTCCCCCTGTAAATCTTGCAAGAGGCCAGAGCTACTGAAGCTATCGAGTTCTCCACTAGAAAATTTAAATCTCTGTTTAAAACATTAAACTTCTCCTTCATTTAATTTTTTATTGCTGGGGGTTTGCAGCTGATTTTATGGCCCTGGGATGATTAATTTTTAATGTCATTCTTTCTTTGTTCTTTGATCAACTTCCCCCATTTTCCACTTGAAGGTAATTGTACTTTTCTCCAAAACATTTGTCATTTGCCAGTTTGCATAGTTCCTGCAGAGCTGGAAAGTGTAAAAAAAAAATGCTCTCTGGACAATGGACTGGTTGGCTTGAATGGATGGGAGGCACACCTGTGGCTCGTTAATGAAAGATATATGGGGGTTGGCCCCCTTTTTCATGTTGCTCCTGTTGATAGTAAACTCACTGGCATCAACAAATCTCCTGACCCTGAGCTTTTGTGGGTACTCTTCCAGAAATGGGTTATCCTCCTAAATCCTTTTCTTGTCATTCACCTGCTATGGATTCAATCTTCTCTTTCAACACTCTCCTAAGCCAGTGACAGGAGCAGCAATGTACAAAAACCAAGAAGCCCCCAAAATCATTAACAGCAAAAACTGAAAATAATTCAAGATTAAGAGTGCGAGGGCAAGACTGCAGGGTTTGTGTGGTAAAAAGAAGTGAGCATCAGGGCAGAAACCCAAGTCCTATGCTTGAAATGTATAGAAAAGGATGAGGAGATGGGAATAGTGGTGAAAATGGGATAAAGAGGAGAGAAAAAGTGAATTGCTATTTTTCACGTGTGAAAGATCATGTGACAGATGACTGAGTCAATGAGTTTTCCACTCTAAGATTATCTTCCTTATGTGAAAAAGGTTCCAGAGACACCATTTCTGGGTAGTCGTTGTATTAATGATGCTAGCATTTTAACAAAAGAGATCAGTGTCATTCTTGATTGCCAAAGACCATAATGGTGGCAGGCTCATTATCATTTGCTTTTGGAAGAGTGGGTGTTCTGGAGGGTGGCAATCAACTCCTATTGGTAAATAATTAATGAGAGAATGAATATTACAGTGAAAAGTGGGTTCATTCCAATGAGGGGCAGAGAAAGTAACATAATGTCACTCTTGGACAAAGAGACTATCTCTATACTCAAACCACCCCCAGTTTTGGGCAATCTAACGGAAGAATTTATCCCCACCCAAACCTGAGCAGAATACAGTGCGGTTCCCCCAACTTAGATTAAATTCCTTGTATGGTTGGGTGGGGTCTGACCAAGAATGGGGGAGAGCTCATTCAAACTCATTATCAGTAATGTCCCTCAAGAAACTGAACCTTGAAATGCGGACTATAGAAAAAGGGGGGCGGAGCCAAGATGGCAGAGTAGAAACAAGGCTCTCTTCCCCCAGATTACCTCTAAACTATGTAAAAGGGGACTCTGAACAAATTCTGGAGCCCCAGCACCCAAAGAACGACACAGAGAAGCTAACCTCCCGCTGAGGACAGCCCAGCAGTCCTGCAGGAAGGGCCAGTGCAGTGCTCTGGGAGCCGGCAGCACAGCGCATGCCCAGAGAGATGAACCCAGGTCCCGTGGTTTTAGCCCCAGGGTGGCTGGGCCAACAGCAGGCTGGAAGGACCCCAGAACACCAGCAGCTGTGGAGATTCCAAAATGGTCAACATAGACATGCCTAGGACAAAGTGAGAGGTTAGTGCCCTATGGACTTTGGGACCAGTATTTGGGGAAAGTGTTGGCTTCCTCCCCTGGGGTCTAGAAGCCGCTGAGGAGACACACCATTTTTGCACTTTCAGTGGCAGCTCCAGCTCCTCTCCTGCAAACTGTAGGGAGATCCAGCGATCAGTCTTGGGAGGTAATCACTCTTGCTTTAACCTTCCTGGATCTGGATTATGATCTGGGGGGGAGGTTGTGTGGCGGGTTTCCAGCTTGCCAGAAATGGAAGTTGCCCCCCCAACATGTTCCAGACGAAGGTCCCCTATCTGGTGGCAGAGTTCTACTGTGGCAACAAGCCCAAAAGTCAAGTAATTAAGTGACATCATGCCAAGGCAAAGGAAACAAAATAAACAGAAAAATGAAACATTAGACTCCTATTTTGGGGGCAAAGAGGATCAAAGCATGGAACAGTCAGAGGGCTGTGAGGTCAGAAATCCTGCTCCAAAAGCCCCAAAGGAAAATATGAGTGGGTTACAGGCCATAGAGGACCTTAAGAAGGACTTTAAAAATCAAATAAGAGAAGTGGAGGAAAAATTGGGAAGAGAAACGAGGATGCAGGAAAAGTATGAAATGAGGGTCAACAGCCTGAATGAGGAAAACAACACCTTAAAAAGTAGACTAACTCAAATGGCAAAGGAGGCCCAAAAGGGCAATGAGGAGAAGAATGCCTTAAAAAGTCAAATTTGCCAGATGGAAAAAGAATCTCAAAAGCACATGAGGAGATTCATTCCTTCAGAGTTAGACTGGAGCAAATGGAATCTAGTGACTTTATGAGAAATCAAGATATTGTTAAGCAGATCCAAACAAATGAAAGATTAGGAGGCAATGTGAAATATCTCATGGGAAAAACCACTGACCTGGAAAATAGATCCAGGAGAGACAATTTAAAAATTATTGGACTACCTGAAAGCCATGATCAAGGAAAGAACCTAGAAATCACCCTTCAAGAAATTCTCAAGGAAAACTGCCCTGATGTTTTAGATCCAGAGGGCAAAACAGAGGTTGAAAGAATCTACCAATCACCTCCTGAAAAAGATCCCAAAAAGAAGACTCCCAGGAATATTATAGCCAGGTTCCAGAATCCCCAGATCAAGGAGAAAATACTCCAAGCAGCCAGGAAGAAACCATTTCAATATTGTGGAAACACAATCAGGATAGCACAGGACCTGGCAGCTTCTACACTGAGGGATCGAAGGGCATGGAATATGATATTCCAGAGGGCAAAAGAGCAGGGACTGAACCCAAGGGTCACCTACCCAGCAAAACTTAGTATTTTGTTTCAGGGGAAAATATGGTTATTCAGTGGAATAGAGGATTTTCAAGCATTCTTGAGGAAAAAACCAGAGTTGAATAGAAAATTTGACATCCAGACACAAGAAGCAAGAGATACCTGAGAAGGTAATCAGGGAAAAGAAATCAAAAGGAACTTATCAAAGTTAACCTATTTACATTCCTACATGGAAAAACAATAACAGTAACTGATGAAACTTTTCTCAGTATGAAAATAATGGAAGAAGGGTATATGGTCACATGAATACATATGTGAATGTGTGTATATATGTTTACAGTTATACATGGATAGAGGGCATAGGTTGAATTTGTTGGGAAGGGATGATACCTAAAGGGTGAAATTATGAGGTGAGAGAGGAAAGTGGCAAGAGGAGATGGGGAGAGACAGGGTAGGGTAAACTATCTCATGTAGAAGAAGCAAGGGGAAGTGGTTGCAAGGGAGGGGAAGAATAGGAAGGCAAAAAGGCAAAACCACATTCTCATTGAATTTGGTTCTGGGAGAGAATGACATACATACTAAATGGGACATCTCAACCTGCAGCAGAATAGGGGGAAGGGGGATGAGAGGAGGGATGATGGATGGGAGGGCATTCTTGGGGGGAGGGGAGGTTGGAAGTACCCACTATAGAAGAGGGACAGGATCAAGTAGGGAATGGACCAGGTCGGGGGGTGGGATGGGTGGGAGGGAATTATAATCAGCCTTGTACAATATATCTACTATGGTAATATTTTGCATAGTTATACATGTACAACACATACTGAATTACTTATCTTCCCAGAGGGAATGGGTGACAAGGGAGGAAGGGAATGAATCTGAAATTCGAGGTCTTAAAATTAAATGTTTCAAATATATATAAACACTATTATCAATACTCTTTTCCATGTAATTGGGAGATAATATGTACAGGCATCAGGGCACAGAGATTCACCTTGCTCTAATGGAAAAGTCAAAGGGGGTAAGGGAGAAGATATGGGAGAGAGCAGGATGGAGGAAGCGATATCTTGTGGGACTGCTATTCTGGGAAGGTGGTGTAGCAGCAAGCACCCCAACATCCCCAGGGTAGCTGCCAACACAGGTTCTTAGATCTGCTTTTCAAAAGGAAAACAACTCAAAATCAGTTAACAAACTTACTTTAACAAAACAAACATATATTACCTAGTTCAGGGGAAAAAGGTCAGCACCCCGAACTTTAAAGTATAGAGACAGATCAAACAGACAGGCTTCCAAACTGTCCAACCATTATCAATACCAAAATCACAGTTACCAGAGAGGGAAGCATCAACATCTGGATTTTCAAAGCCGGGGGGGCTCTCAACAACAGCTTCCCAGAGTCTCATCTAGTCAAATCACACACTTCTCAAAGTGAGCCCCAAAGCAAAGCCTCTCCTCAGGGTTCATATAGCCTTCTCCTGGCTCAGAGATTGTAACAACTTCCTTGACCCACTGCCCAATCACAAAGTATCAAGGTGTGGGCTTTCCTGAAAAACAAGCCTCCCACCACAGGCTCCAGGTGCACTTAAGCTAGGGGCAGGGAAGATCTTTAAATTTGCATTTCCATTACATTTGGCCCCAAGATCTTTCATGCCCATAGCATACACAATTTACATTTGAATTAGCACTAAACATCTCTTAGGTCACATTTTGCAGGTACATAAGAAAATCACAATATAATCTCAAAATACAATAGTCCAAGTCTTCCACTCATGGGGCAAATGTTAACTCAGTCACTTATCAGTAAAATCAAAAAATAGTCACTCTTAAATTAACTCAATCAGTTACATCAGTTTTCAAAATAGGAGTCTTCCACTCAAAGTAGGAGTCTTCCACTCAAAGTACAAAGGCAAAGTCTTGATTAGCTCAATTAGTCTCTTATCTGTAACAATATCTCAAAGTACAATTAGTCACTTATTCAGTAAAGTCTTACTAAGTATGCCCACAGCATAGACAGTTTACATTTCAATTAGCACTAACCATCTCTTAAGTAATATTTTCAAGGTACATCTAAAGTTACCAAAGTGGCCACTGGGCCTTACACACAAAATACAAAGCATTATCACATAAAGTTCTCTTGGGAGGAGGGGGGTGTCCTTCCCATAACACTGCTCCAGCCCCTGCTTCCAAGTCCAGAGAGGGAGCTGGGCAACAAAACCAAAGGTGGGGTCCTTGGAGTCCATGGCACTTCACCCCACCCACCATAGTCACAAGTCCATCCTCCCCCTGGGTCCCAAACTGTGGGATGCAGCAAGGAAACACATCCAGTGCCCCTGCTTTGCCACACAGTCCTTACCTTGTCCTGTGGCGGAACTCCAAACTCCTGGGTTCCTTCTCCTCCAGCAGAAGGCAGCAGCTCCAGGCTTCTCCACAGATCTCCATGCAGGCAGCTCACCATTCCTGCTCTCAGCTCAGTGAAGTCAGCATGCAGGCCGTTCTCTCCTGCTCCATGGCTCCACAGAATCACAGCTACCACAACTGGGAAACAAACAATTATCCCAGCCCCCATACTTTCCTTTTACTCAGCAGATCCCATCCCTCCGCCATTTGTAGTGGCAAGCACCCCAACATCCCCAGAGTGGCTGCCAACACAGGTTCTTAGATCTGCTTTTGTAAAGGAAAGCAACTCAAAATCAGTTAACAAGCTTACTTTAATCAAACAAACACACATTACCTAGTTCAGGGGGAAAAGGTCAGCACCCTGAACTTTAGAGTATACAGACAGATCAAACAGACAGGCTTCCAAACTGTCCAACCATTATCAATACCAAAATCACAGTTACCAGAGAGGGAAGCATCAACATCTGGGTTTTCAAAGCTGGGGGAGGGGAGCTCTCAACAACAGCTTCCCAGAGTCTCATCTGGTCAAATCACAGAACACTTCTCAAAGTGAGCCCCAAAGCAAAGCCTCTCCTCAGGGTTCATATAGCCTTCTCCTGGCTCAGAGATTGTAACAACTTCCTTGACCCATTGCCCAATTACAAAGTATCAAGGTGTGGGCTTTCCTGAAAAACAAGCCTCCCACCAAAAGCTCCAGGTGCACTTAAGCTAGGGGCAGGGAAAACGGGGTGGGGGGGGAGGGAATTGTAACTCAAAATCTGGCAGAAATGAATGATGTAAAACAGGAGTTAATAAAGCATTTGTTTAAAAAAAAAAAGAACAATAGCAAACCCATTACATGTTAACATAAATAAAATTTTTATGGAAAATTAAAAAAAGAAAGAAAAAGGGGGGGGCGGAGCCAAGATGGCGGAGTAGAAACAGCTCATCCAAGCCTCTCTGCCCCCAGATTCTCCACAAACTATGTAAAAAAGGACTCTGAAAAATTTCTGGAGTGCCAGCACCCACAGAACGACACAGAGAAGCTAACCTCCCGCCGAGGACAGCCCAGCACCCTGCAGGAAGGACCAGCGCAGTGGTCTGGGAGCCGGCAGCGCGCAGAGCGCAGGAGCCGAGCCGAGCCCAGGTCCACTTGAGCGAGGTTTTAGCCCCAGGGCGGCAGGGCCAGCAGCCGGCTGGAGGAACCCCAGAACACCAGGAACTGTGGAGATTCCAGAATTATCAACATAGACTTGCCTAGGACAAAGTAAGAGGTTAGTGTCCTATGGACTTTGGGACCTGTATTTGGGGAATGCGTCAGCTCCCTCCCCTGGGGGCTAGAGGCCGCTGAGGAGACACGCCATTTTGTAGTTTTCAGAGGCATTTCCGGCTCCCAGCCTACAAATCGTGGGGAGATCCAGCGATCAGTCTTGAGGGGTAATCGCTCTTGCTTTAACCTCCCTGGATCTGGATTGTGATCTAGGGTGGAAGTTGTGGGTGGGTTTACAGCTTGCCAGAAACGGAAGTTGCCCCCCACACGTTCGGGACGAAAATTCCTCTATCTGGCCTTAAAGCCATAGTGTAGCAACAAGCCCAAAAGTCAAGCAATTAAGTGGCAACATGCCAAGGCAAAGGAAACAGAAAAATGCAGCCCTAGACTCCTATTTTGGGGGCATAGAGCGGGAAAAGGACTGTGAGGTCAGAAGTCCTGCTCCAAAAGCCCCAGGGGAAAACATGAGTGGGTTGCAGGCCATAGAGGACCTTAAGAAGGACTTTAAAAAATCAAATAAGAGAAGTGGAGGAAAAATTAGAAAGAGAAATGAGAAGGATGCAGGAAAAGTATGAAATGAGGGTCAACAGCCTGACTGAGGAAAACAACACCTTAAAAAATAGACTAGCTCAAATGCAAAGGAGGCCCAAAAGGGCAATGAGGAGAAGAATGCCTTAAAAAGTCGAATTTGCCAGATGGAAAAAGAATCTCAAAAGTTCACTGAGGAGATTCATTCCTTCAGAGTTAGACTGGAGCAAATGGAAACTAGTGACTTTATGAGAAATCAAGATGCTGTTAAGCAGATCCAAACAAATGAAAGATTAGAAGGCAATGTGAAATACCTCATGGGAAAAACCACTGACCTGGAAAATAGATCCAGGAGAGACAATTTAAAAATTATTGGACTAGCTGAAAGCCATGATCAAAGAGAGAACCTAGAAATCACCCTTCAAGAAATTCTCAAGGAAAATTGCCCTGATGTTTTAGATCCAGAGGGCAACATAGAGGTTGAAAGAATCCACGATCACCTCCTGAAAAAGATCCCAAAAAGAAAACTCCCAGGAATATTATAGCCAGGTTCCAGAATCCCCAGATCAAGGAGAAAATACTACAAGCAACCAGGAAGAAACAATTTCAATATTGTGGAAACACAATCAGAATAGCCCAGGACCTGGCGGCTTCTACACTGAGGGATAGAAGGGCATGGAATATGATATTCCAGAGGGCAAAAGAGTTGGGACTGAACCCAAGGGTCACCTACCCAGTAAAACTGAGTATTTTGTTTCAGGGGAAAATATGGTCATTCAGTGGAATAGAGGACTTTCAAGCATTCTTGAGAAAAAACCAGAATTGAATAGAAAATTTGACATCCAGACACAAGAAGGAAGAGATGCCTGAGAAGGTAATCAGGGAAAAGAAATCAAAAGGAACTTATCAAAGTTGAACTATTTAAATTCCTATATGGAAAAGCAATATCTGTGACTGATGATATCTTTCTCACTATGAAAATAATGGAAGAAGGGGGTGTGGTCATACGAATACATATGTGAATGTATGTGTATATGGCTACAGTTATATATGGATAGAGGGCATAGGTTGATTTTGTTGGGAAAGGAGAGTACTCAAGGGATGAAATTATGAGGTGAGAGAGGAAAGTGGCAAGAGGAGATGGGGAGAGACATGATAGGGTAAACTATCTCATGTAGGGGAAGTGGGTGCAAAGGAGGAGGAGAATAAGGAAGGCTAAAAAGGCAAAACCACATTCACATGGAATTTGGTTCAGGGAGAAAATGACATACATACTAAATGGGATATCTCAACCTGCAGCAGGATAGGGGGAAGGGGGATGAGAGGAGGGATGATGGATGGGAGGGCATCCTTGGGGTGAGGGAGGTTGGAAGTACCCACTATAGAAGAGGGACAGGATCATGTAGGGAATGGACCAGGTGGGGGGTGGGATGAGTGGGAGGGAATTATAAGCAGCCTTGTACAATATCTCTACTATGATAATGTTTTGCATAGCTAGACATGTACAACATATACTGAATTACTTATATCCCAAGAAGGAATGGGTGACAAGGGAGGAAGGAAATGGATCTGAAATTCAAGGTCATAACATTAAATGTTTCAAATATATATATAAATACTATTATTAATACTCTTCTGCCTATAATTGGGAGATAAGATGTGCAGGCATTGGGACACAAAGATTCATCTTCCTCTAATGGAAAAGTCGATGGGGTATGGGAGAAGGTATGGGAGAGAGCAGATTGGAGGAAGCGATATCTTGTGGGACTGCTATTCTGGGAGGGTGGGTAGGGGAATAATGGGGGGAAAATGATTGTAACTCAAAATCTGGTGGAAATGAATGATGTAAAACAGAAGTTAATAAAGTATTTGTTTAAAAAAAAAAAAAAGAAAAAGGGGGAATTTTGGATCTCCTCAAATCATTGGTTATTAATAATCATTTCATTTCTACTCTTATGGGTCATATAAATAGATATACATGATATACATATATATATTATGTGTGTTTTATATATGTGTGTTTTTTTTAATTATGTCCTCATAAGGTCCTTGAGGGCAGGAACTTTTTTAGGTTTCTTACCTTTTTTTGATACTCTTTGAATTTTATTTTTATTAAACTCTTTTTTTTTTTAAGGCAATTGGGGTTAAGTAACTTGCTCAAGGTTACATGGCTAGTCATTATGTGTGGGTGCTCATTTTCTGAGGCTGGATTTGATCCCGGGTCATCCCAAATCCAAGGCCGGCGCTCTTACTCACTGCGCCACCTAGCCACCCCTTTAGTAAACTCTTAATAAGTATTTGCTTGATTCATTGACTAACCTACCATCAGTGTTCAATAGAGAAGTTGTAGGCTCTATTGGAGGCAGTTGCTGGCTCAGTGGATAGAGTGCAAGGCTTGGAGTCAAGAAGACCTGGTTCATATCCAGCCTTAGACACTTTCTAGATGTGTGACCCTAGGCAAGTCACAGTAATCTCTGCCTGACAAAACTGATCCATTGGAGAATGAAATGGCAAACCATTGCGGCATCTTTGCCCAGAAAACCCCAAATGGGATCATGAAGAGTCAGTCAAGACTGAAAAACTGAACAAGAACAAGACCTTTGAAGACCTCCAAGCAATGGGAGACCCTGAGCTCTCTAGGCAGGCCATTCATGGTTTAATTCTGCTCTTGATATAACCAGAACTTAGCACAATAGAGGGGTGGAATAAATGCTAATTGTTTGCTTAGGTTTATGCTTGGGAGAGAAGAAAAATGGATTTCAATGTAGTACTTTCTTCCAAAGTGCCTTTAAATTGCCTATTTCTAAACTCTTTTACCCATCACCTTTAAAAACACGTGTCTCTCAGAGTTGTATCAAGATGTGAATGAATGAACAAAACATTTAAGGGATTACTATACACAAAGCAGGGGCAGCTAGGTGACACCATAGTGCACAGAGCACTGGGCCTGGAGCCAGGAAGACTTTTCTTCCTGAGTTCAAATTTGGCCTCAGACCCTTACTAGCTGTGTGACCTTGGGCAAGTCACTTAAACCTATTGCCTCAGTTTCCTCATCTGTATGGAGAAGGAAATGACAAAACCAACCTCAAATGGCCTCACAAAGAGTCAGACATACCTCAAACAGCTGAAGAAGACAATCTGCAAAGCAGTGTGCTATGTTCTGAGGATAAAAATAGAAAATTTAAAAATCCCTGCTCTCAAGGAGATTACATTCTAACAGGGAACAACAGACAGAGAAATGATATAATAACTGGAAAGCAAAAGCAGTGACAGAATGTCAAAGTGGCCATATGGTATAGCAGAGGAAGGCCCTGGATATGAAATCCAAAGACTTGGGCTCAAATCCAAGCTTTGCTATTCCATACCTACGCAATCACAGAATTTTTCAGAGTTTGAGCATCCATCTAATATCAATAGCTAATATTTTGTTATTATTGTTGTTCAATCATGTCTGATTCTCCATAACCTCATTTGGGGCTGTCTTGGAAAAGATACTGGAGTGGTTTGCTATTTTCTTCTCCAGCTTATTTTACAGATGAGGAAACTGAGGCAAAAAAGGTTAAGTGACTTGCCCAGGGTCACATAGCTCATAAGTGTCAGAGGCTGGATTTGACCTTATGAAGATGAGTCTGCCTGATTCCAAACTCAGTGCCACTTAACTGCCCATTTTACATTTATATAGAGCTTTAAGGTTCTAGAGTCAGGAAGACTTGAGTTAAAATCTTGCTTGTCTTAACACTTACTAACTGTGTTACTCTGGGCAAGTCAACCTCTTTTTGCCTCTGTTTTCTTAAGAGTAAGATAGGGATCATAACAGCACCTACCTCCGGGGTATGTTGTGAGGAACAAATGACATCATATTTGTCAAGCACTCCGCATGATACTTGGCAAATATTAAGCACCATATAAAGTAGCTATCGTTACTGTTGTCATTAGTTATATATGTAAGCTCGTATGTGTGTATATATACAAACATATATATATATATCATATGCATATACTTTTATTAGGATTGCCTGTTCAATGAATACATTTATATAGCATATAAGAGTTTACAAAGACATGTCAGAAACATTTTTATGGAGCCAAACAGCACGAAGTTAGTGGAGTTTTGACTCATGATAGCAAAATGGGGAAGTGGGAGAGAGAGATCTGTGCAGTCATTCTTCCTACTCCTCCTCCCTACCCCTTCCTCTGAAGTCATTGAGTACAACTCTAACCATGGAATTCACTTAGAGAAAACCTGTCTCTCTAAGCACAATGACACACATACTCTCTATGCCCAGAGTGTCCCTTCCCCCATTGGATTATCCTCTGGTTTACCACATCTGTAAACTGTATCCCCACCTCTGATCCTTACAACACCCATTTGGGAGAATCAAGAGATGTATGATTGTCCCAGTTTTGCAGGTGAGAAATCTGAGGTCCAGAAGGCCATTAGGTGACTTACGACCCATAGACTCCATCCAGGATTTGAGGCAAGGTCTTCCCATTCCAAATTCCACATACCTCTAGTCTGCCATCAACTCTTCAAATACCAATATTTCATTATCATTTTATAATACACTTACTATCAGTAAAGTGCCTTAAGATCTTTGACACATTCCATCTAATTTTCAGTTTTCTTCCATTTGCATACTGTAAATAAATAGACAGTTTTCATTTAATGTGGAGACATGAAACACTCCAGGCCAAGTGATTGCCTTCCTTTCCTATTTTCTCTACGTGCTAACCAATAACAGTGAAGGGCCCTACTGGCTGCTTCTCCTGCTGGCTCCCCATCCAGAACACCAAGCCCACACTCTAATTACCATGCTACTTTCATGATCGACCACCCTGGAGAATTTCCTGCTCATAAGCCAACATTATAACAGCTTAGCACTAATTAATGGTTGCCTCCTCATATGTTTTACTTTCTAAACAAGCTAAATTCAGGATATTGCCTCATATCCTTATTTTATTATAAGTAATCATAGCTTTTCCAAAAGGGAAAAAAAAAACCTCAATGATTCATATCACTGTCGGATGGGTTGGATATCAAACAGAGAATACAAGATTTAGAATTTAGTCCAAACAAAACAGACTTTGATCTGAATTACTATACAGATATTAAACCGTAGAAGCAAATTAGCCCTATCCTTTGCCTCTTAGAGGAGCACAAGAGACAGAGTTGGAAGCAACTTTAGAAAATGTATAATCCAAACCCCTCATTTTACAGATGAAGAAATGATGGTTGTAATCACTTAAGTGTATTGACCAAGATGACATAACCAGTAAGTAATAGAAGCAAGATTTGAATCCAGGTCTTTTGACTCCAACTGGAAAGCTAGGAGTAGCTAGGTGGCACAGTGGATAGAGCACTTAAACTGAAGTCAGGAGGACCTGAGTTCAAATCTGAACTCAAATATTTTTTAGTTATGTGACCCTGGGCAAGTCACTTAACCTTGTTTGTCTCAATTATCTTCCGTAAAACGAGCTGGAGAAGGAAACGGTAAACTACTCCAGTAGTCTTGCCAAGAAAACCCCAAATAGCATTACAAAGAGTCAGAAACAACTGAATAACATCAACTTTTGACCCCATTTCCAGTGTATATTCCACCATACAAAGCTACCTCTTAATTCATCCAATATTTTAAGGACCTACTATAATGTATAAGATCACCAGTAAGTTTTAACTGGAACCAAAAGAAAAAATAAATAAATGGAAAATAATGGTTGGTGTAGAGGACTGTCTGGCTTTCAGCCCAAAGTTGGTGTAAAGGTAGAAAGGTCTTGCAAAAGGCACCCTATGGCAAAGGGATTCTAGGGAGGAAGGTTGACCTGAGAGCAACGTCTCATAGCAGGACATGCCAGTGGAGCATCACAGGTGAGTCATGGAGATGGTTATTGATTCAGAAAAGAAGTGTGGACTCCTGGGGAAGAAACTCCTTTCCACCCTTGGGATGTTGGAGCAAGCTCTAAAGAAAAGGGCCCCCCCATTAATCTTAATGCTAGTAATTACCATGCTAAGGATATGGGTTGCAAAGGAAACAATCTATAACCTCAAGAAACTTCCTTTCTATTGTGAATGACACGAATTTTTAAAATGCTTTGTTTCTAAGGGAATGACCAGGAGAGTTGCCTGATCGATGTGATGAGCTTACAAAATGAAAAGCCTTTGTTTGGAATTTCAGCAGTATCTTCCTGAGGAAAATTTGTTCCTGATGATTGACCATTGCATTAAGAGGACGGGGGACATCCAGGGGAATCAATCCACTAACATTCCTTTGAGGACAAAGACTACACCTTATACCTCAATAACAGCAAATAGGCTGTCTTGAACTCTTATAGATCAGAGCCACCATTTTGTGCTAAGCTTTCAAAAAGGAAGTCAAACACCACTAGATATTGAGTTGAAAGGAACTTCAGAGGTCATCTAGAACAACCATTTTATTATGTAGATAAGGAAGCCCAAGCTCAACAATGTTCATGGACTTGCCTAAAGGCACTCACATGTTTTAAATATCAGAGTTGGGATTTGAACACAAGTCCTATTCCTCCAGAGTCAAGGCTCTTTCCACCATATCACACTGCCCCACTGAGTACAGATTTGGCCTTTTTTTTTCCTCTTTTCAGAGAGAACTGAGATCTGAGCTCCAAGAGTAAATTTAGGTCCCGAGGAGGGTATTTGTGGTAACTGTATACTTAAGTCTGATTTTGAACCTACTCCTTCCCCCGCTAAGTAAGGCATTTGTGGAAAAGCAGTGACAGCCTAAACTCAACCCAAAAACTGACAGAAGCTAGGCAGAGTATTAAGAGTTCCTGAACCCCAAATTCCTGTTCTATCAGGAGTGTTTATACAGCCCCTGGAGAGGAGGTGATGGGAATGAATTATGATTATACTTGGAGTCAAAGAGGGAAATCAAATGGGAAAACAGGGGAGAGAAGCATTTTTAGCCAAAGTCTAGTTCTTGGATAGTTCAGGGACCCAGATTTCTAGAGACAGTGGAAGGTCTTCCTGGACATTACCTTCTCAATTGCTTCTGAAAGAACCCCAAGTATGAGAATTCCAGAACCAGAGAAAAGGTGGGAAGCAGCGTGAAAAGCACTTGACTCTTGGAGAGAAAAGAATCCTGGAGTCTAGATTTCTTGAGAGAAGGGGGCGGTTTCTTGGTGGTTCTGGCCTCTTTGGATGAAGATCAAACTTGATACCTGAAGCTGGAGAAATAGCAAGAGTTGTTCAGTCATGTCTAAGTCTCCATGACCCCATTTGGGGTTTTCTTGGCAGACACTGGAGTAGTTTGCCATTTCCTTTTCCTTCTCTGTTTCATTCACAGAGAAAACTGAGGCAAACAGGGTTAAATGACTTACCCAGGGTCACACAACTAGTAAGTGTCTCAGGCTGAATTTGAAGTCAGGTCCTTCCTGACTTCAGGCAAGTGTTCTATCCACTGAGCCACCCAGCTGCCCTGTAGTAGCAAGGGACTGAACCACAATATAAAGAAACAAAATGCCTAGAATTTCTCTTCTGTTATTACTATGAGTTATTCAGATGACAAAGATCTTTTAGAAAAGGTATTGCCTCTCTTAGAAGCCCAAATTCATTTTTTTTTCCCCAGGAGTAGTTCAAAATCCTTAGGGTATCACCATTGGACTGGAAGCTCATATGACTTTCCTACATAACAAAGAACTCACCAGAATATCAGGGGGAGGCTGACTTTCTAGCAACCCCAAGTTCATTTTTCTTCCAGGGATTGTTCCAAATCATTAGGGCAATGTTATTAGTCTGGAGGCCCATAGAGATTTCTGAGGTTTAAAAAAAAATGCACTAGAATGTCATGGGGTATAAAGGTGCATTTCTAAGAACTTCCAACTTAGTTTCTCTTCCTGGGTCCAGAGCTTTAGGGAAATACCATAAACCTAAAGTCCTACATTTGCAACTTTCCATGAAGCTCACCGGAATGGCAAGAGCTTGTCCTTACAGCCATGTGAAGTAGGTTTCCCTTTTAAAGAGAGATCTAACCATGGAGCCTTGGGTACTATCCAGCCCTGAGATGAAGGCAAGGCTCCCCAGAGAAGGAGAGAAATTATAAAGATTGTTTATAGCTACTGTGGCTACTTCATGTTTTCTACATCTTCTGTGGGGTAGAATAAAGGACCCCTCATTCCTTAAATTCACTTTTATATCAGCGGCTAACACTGAGCCCTTTTATTCACATCTGTGGAGGTTTGGGTATGAGGTATATATTATGAGCCTTTGCAAAGCAAATTCTGGGTGAGGACAAATGAGCCAAAGAGATTTGATTTTACAAGGCCTGCCTCCAGGACTGAATTCAGTCTCTATAATCTCGGAGTTTGGAGCACTGGGCCATAGGTTTCATATAAGTGGATAAGTATCAAACCACAAGTAAGGTACTATTACAGAAGACATAAAATTATAATGTGGAAGGCACAATGTTTTTCTTCTAGAATTTAGTGGGGTTTATTATTATTTCTTCTTGTAATAGGGCAGGAAATGAATCTGGCTTTTCATTGTGTTTTTTTCCCTTTTTTGCCCACAGTATTTTGCACCATAACCCAATGTTGATTTACAAGTCATTTTCTCCAGCTCATCTTATTCTTTTCTTTGTTTAATGCTTATAAGCGATTCTGAAGCATGCTTTATCAACCCAAATCAGCACGCCTAGTCTCATGGGCAAATATGTATTAGCTTTTGGAATTCGGGTTGTTAACTTACGAGTCTGCACCTGTGAAACCAGTGTGTTCTCTCCGCATATCACTGGGTATTTTTAGAAATGGGGCCTTGGAGCAATTACCTGACATGCACACATGCAGGAAGCTTGATGCCTACATGTAGAACTAGATGCAGATTTTCACTGAGAAAGGGAAAAAAGAAACCTGATCCAAATGGAGGCTGTCAACCAGACTGCAAATTCCTTTTAATGACTAATATGTGGCTTTAGATAACGGGTTTTGTTTTTTTTTTGGAAGATTTCGAGGATGGGACAGATTCAACTCATTGGCCACAGTCCGACAATTACTAACAGTGACCATGAGCAAATTACTTACGTTCCATTAGCTTCAGTTTTCTTACCTATAAAAGGAGAATAATAATACTTGTGATACCTCCCAAGGAAGCCTGGAGGAAAAAGTCAAGGGAAAGGGTGTCTTTAAACCTTAAGTCCTACAGAATGCATTATTATTGTTGCTGTTGTTACTATTGTTGTAATAATTCATGTTATTACCTGAAATCCCCTAATGGAATAATTTCTTGCCCCTCAAGCCTCCCCCCTTACTCCTGATCCCTCATCTTCAACTATGAAGCAACTAGGTGGTGCAGTGGATAAAGTGCCAGGCCTGGAGTCAGGAAAACTCATCTTCCTGAGTTCAAATCTGGTCTCAGGCACTTACTAGCAATGTCACCCTGGGCAAGTCACTGAAACTTGTTTGCCTCAGTTTCCTCATCTGTAAAAGGAGCTAGAGAGAGAAATGGCAAAACCACTCCAGTATCTTTGCCAAGAAAACCTTGAATGGGGTCACAGGGAGTCAGACACAGTTCAAGCAATTGAACAACAGCAAGTCTTCAACCAACATTCAAATATTTATTAAGGGCCCATGATCAACAGAGAATTGGGCTGAATCCCTGATGTCAGCACAAAGATATGTGAGACAATCTCTGCCTTTGAGTTACTTTATGATGTAGGGATTTCGAGAGATTTATTTTGGAATTTGTTTGGGGGGGGAGTTCTTGCTGCTTTTTGGACCAAACCTATGGCTGAATGGGTATAGGGAACATTCAAGGAGGAAAATGCCTCTACCAATACAGACCACACCTGTTCTGCCCCCTTAGAGCTCTCTATGATCTAGTAGGAGAGATAAAACAGGTACACATAATTATAATATGTTAGAATATACAAAAGCATCCATCCTTCCAAAGTTAGTTTACATGTGCCTTTCCTTCCTGCACTTACTGTTCCAACCAAATGGACTTCTTTTCTGTTCCTCATTCATGACATTTAATTTCTCACCTCCATGCCTTGGTACAGGTTTCCTCCCTCCTCCCCTACCCGTGCCATTCGCTGGATGCATCCCTTCCTCACCTCTGACTCTTTGAGTCCTTGGCTTCCTCTGAAGCTCATTTAGTCCAGAAAGGGACCTTAGAGGCCATCAAGTCCAAACTTCTCCTTTTGAATAAAAGGAAACTGACAAGGCAAGTGACTTACCTAGAGTCATGCAACTATTAAGCTGGTAAGTATCTGAGGCAGGATTTGAATTAAGTTCTTCCTGACTCCAAGCCTTTGTATCAAAGAATTTAGCATAGCACCTTGCACATAGGAGTCCTAAAAATAACTTTCCCAAAAGCTTTAGTAGCTTAAAGCTTCACCAAGACTCTCTATCTGACAAATGAAGGGAGAAGGGCCTCACAGTGGAAAGAGGATTGGATTTGGAGTCAGAGAACATGGATTTGAACCTCAGATCTGCCACGTGTGTGACCTGGAGCAAATTTCTTATCCTTCTTCTGGCCCAGTTTCCTCCAGGATAGGTGGATGCTAAATCCAGTGAGGATTAGTGATTCTATCAACACATAAAAGAACAAATATAAACAAAGGGTTATGCCTTGGGATTACCAGAATCCCTCAAGGTAGCTGTTGTTATTCAATCAGTCATGCCTGACTCTCCATGACCCCATTTGGGGTTTTCTTGGCAAAATACTGGAATGGTTTGCCATCTCCTTCTCCAGTTTATTTTACAGATAAGGAAACTGAGGGAAACCCGGTTAGATGACTTGCCCAGGGTCCCACAGGTGCGAAGTGTCTGAGGCTGGATTTCTACTCAGGAAGATGAGTCTTCCTGACACCAGGCCTAGCACTCTGTGTGTGCCACCTAGCTTCTACAAAAGCTGGCATTCTTTAAGATTTACAAAGTATTTTCTTTACCACAGCACTATAGGGTGGGTAGTTTTCATCCCTCCCATTTTAGAGATGAAGAAATCCAGACATAAAAAAGTCAAATTATTTGCCCAAGGCCATACAGTTAGTTAGATGTTAGAGTCAGGATCTCTGTTAAGAGGAGGCAGAAATGAGTATGGAATATGGCAGAGAGGTCATAGGGATGTTGGCTTTACTGGACCAGAGGGTGGGAATTTAGAGAGATAAAGTTTGATAGCAAATGGAATCCGTATTTATTGGGCATCTATTGTGTGCCAGGCATTATTTCATTTGATACTCACAACAACCCTGTGAGAAGAGGCTATAGTAATCCCCATTTTATAATTAAAGAAACTGAGGTACAAAGAGATTATGTGACTTACCTAGGGTCACACAGCTAGTAGGCATCTGAGGCAAGATTTGAACTCAGTGGAAGTCCTCAAAAGCAGAGGTGATTTGCCCAAGTCCACAGAGCTAGTGAATGTCCTAGACAGGATTAGAACCCAAGTCTCCCTGAATTCAAATCCAGTGCCCTTTCCGCTGTACTGTGCTGCCTCTTGGGCCTGCAATAAGGAAAAACTTCCCAACAAAGAGAATGGATAATCTTGATAGGTTTTTCCATCAGCAGAAATCACCAAGCTAGCACCAGATGGCCACTTGTCTAGGATGTTGTAAAAATAATTCTTGTTTAGGTTCAGGCTGGACCAGAGATGCTGGGGTTGATGCTCATATGCCATAGAGAATTCTGGGGCAGGAAGAGTAGCAGTGATTCTATGCCAATTTCCAGAGAACAGTCTGGAAGCAAAACAAAAGATTGGATGGAAGTTAGAATAATGTTCAGTATAACAGAGCCAGAACTAATGTGGGTACCCACGTTGGGGCAGCTCAGTGGCACAGAGGATAGAGCACCAAGCCTAGATCAGGAAGACTCATCTTAATGAGCTCAAATCTGGTCTCAGACATTTACTAGCTGTGTGACTCTGGGCAAGTCATCTAACAGGGTTTGCCTCAGTTTCCTCATCTGTGAAATTAGCCAGAGAAGCAAGTGGCAAATCACTCCTGTATCTTTGCCAAGAGAAGCCCAAATGAAATCAGGAAAAGTAGGACAGGACTGAAACAAATGAACAATAACAACACCCACATCGGATGGGTGGGTGCAGGAGTCAGCAGTTCCTCCTCAGGGAGCATGTTCTGCCTTGCAAAGTGATTTTCAGAAAGCACAAGGAGCCTTGTACCTTGTGCCCCCAACTCATCAGATCTGTGGGGAATAGACTGCACACTCCCAGTCTGGCTGTTCCTGTAGTAAGAAGGTCCTCTGAGTCCTTGCCTCACCCCTCCATTGGCCCGAGCTGCTGTCTTAGCTAGTTTTGACTCTGATTAGGAGACTGTCCCAAAATTTCACAAGAATTGAGATAGAAAATATAATAGACATGTCAAAGGGTTGGTGAGCAAAGAGTTGGTGACTGTGACTCAGAAAAGAAAATAAAGAAATATACAGTCACTGTGACAGGTCAGTGGGGGAGTTCATCCATCCCATGCTCTGTTACTTATTCCAGCTAAACACACAGGGGCATCCCTGGCTGGAGATTCGGGTCTCGGATAAACAACTCATTACGTAATTATTTTACTTCTCTGTTCTCTTTCACAAAACTCAGTGGTATTGATCAGTCTCTTGGGTCTTCAACCATTCTGTGAACCTTTTTTCTTTTAAATCAATGAAATGGATCCCTTCTTTTTGAGCTCCCATTTTAAAGTATGAGCTATCCCAAGCATGAAGCCAGTGCCTAAGAATTAGGAGAATCATATCAAGCTTAGAATTCAACAGTTTATCTAATCCATCCCCTCTTCTTTTGTTTACAGATTTAGAAACTGAGGCTCAGTGAGTGAAGATAGCCCAAGTCCATAAACTGATTAGTAGCATAACCAGGACTAAAATCCAGAGATCCTAATTACCCCTTAGAGTATCCATCCCAACAACTTCCTCCCCACCAGTCATGGGTAAGGCTTTCATTACTATTGATGTGTGACTCGAGTTTAAACCACCCTGACCCACCAAGGTGATGACTAGTGTACTAGTGTGTGCTAATGTAAGTAGACAACTTTCTGGACAGTTTTATCTCCCCACAAAAGTCTGTGAGCCCTGCTATGGCCACTCCCTGCCCTACCTTCCCTTCCCCCCCCCACCAGCCCTCACCAGGGAGCTTCTCTATCCTGTGCCAATGGCTAACACTCTCCAAAGCTACTTTAGAGCCTAGTTTCTTATTTTGTAATTGAAAACTTATTTTAAGAAAATTTTAAAGGGGAAAACCTGTTTATTAAAGCAAAGTTAAAAAATAGGGGGCAGTTACATAGTGCAGTGTATAGAGTGCCAGCCCTGGAGACAGGAGGACCTGAGTTCAAATTCAACCTCAGTTGTTTACTAGCTGTGTAACCTGGGTGAGTCACTTAACCCCAACTGCCCTTTAACAATAGAAAAAAATCAATCAGAGAGTCATATAGCTGGTAAGTGTATAAGGCCAGATTTGAACCCAGTGGAAGGTCTTGAAAACAGAGGTGATTTGCCCAGTGACATGGAGCTAGTGAATGCCCCAGGCAGAACCCAGATCTTCATGAATCTAGTGCTCCAACCAACATACCATGCTGCCTCTTGGGCTTGGTCTAAGGAAGGACTTACCACCAAGCCTAACTGACCAAAAGAGAATGGACTGCCTTGGTAGGTTCCCTGTCAGTAGAGATCACTAAGCTAACATCAAATGGCTACTGTGGCTGGAGTATCAAAGCAAGCTGGACAGAAGGAATGCTGACCGCAGAAGCCAAAGGACAGAGCTTTATAGGGGTTGCTAGGTGGTGCAGTGAATAGAAAACCAGTCCTAGAGTCAGGAGGACCTGAGTTCAAATCTGGCCTCAGACACAACACTTACTAGCCATGTGACCTTGGGCAAGTCACTTACCCCAATTGCCCTGCCTTCCCCCCTCCAAAAGAGCAAAAAACAAAACAAAACAAAGGACTGAGCTTTAAAGCAGAAGATTGCATCAGGGAATTCTTTTATTGACATTTCTGGTAGCTTAGCTCCAGAGCAGATTTCTGTTCAGCTTTGGGTTTCCACTTGGAGATTCTGTCATTCTTTAGTCTCCATATTGACTTCTCTAGCTTGAAACTCTTCTTTTACTCCTAGCTTCTCATTTCTATCTCTACCCTGGCAGCTGGGTGGCCCAGTGGATAGAGTGCTGGGCCTGGAGTCAAGAAGAGCTGAGTTCAAATTCAGCCTCAGACATTAGCTACATATGTGATCTCAGGAGAGTAAGTCACTTAACATCCATTTGCCTCAGTTCCCTTGTCCATAAAACGGGAATAACAACAGTACCTATCTCAGTAGAGTAGTTGTGAGTATCAAGTGAGATTATAATTGTAAAGTACTAGCACATAGTGAATGCAATATAAATGTTACCTATTTTTATTATTATTAATATTAATATTATTGCCCCTTGCATTCAATGCTCCTGAGTTCTGGTTCCTAACTGGGCCAGGTCTGGTTGACATTTGTGCTTTCTTTGGATCACACTTACTCTTTCTCATGAGGGAGTCTCAGCTTAAGTTCATGACTCCTGAATGCTTCAGTCCCCCTAAAAGCAATCCATCACAAGTTCTCAGCCTCTTATTCTAAGCTGCTTCTGTATGCCCTGAGTGGCATCAGCTGCACTGCTTTAAAAGGAAGTATATTCATACCTGCTGTTTCCTCTTGACTAATGTTCTACGTAAGCTACCTCCCCCATCCCATGCCCATTTGCTATGCAATAGAGTACCCTGCCATTTGGTTAATGAGGATGTATACAAGCTAACTGCTTTTTCAACAACCCTTTCCTGCCCTTGATATATAGTCATCCTTAGTTCGTGGGTTGTTGCAATCCCAATATCACTGTGGTGACATTTTTGTCACAGCATTAAATATCTTTCTCCAGAGCTGTCAAAGCCAGAGTAGTGACTGTGTTAGATTTCATTACAGTACATCTGTCAAGTCAAACCCAACTGTTTTGCCCAGCGGTCACTAAATCTGCCAGTCAGTTTTCAGCCCATTCTCCTATTCCCCTCCTCCTCCCCATCTCTCCCTACCTCCAACATCAGGAGAGAGAAAAAAATGCTACGGTATCCAAATCTCTGTCAGAAGAAATCATATAAATATTAAAAAGACTGTAAGATTTATGAGACTAGACATTTGATATTATGGGATTTGTAAATCAATTTATGTACTGTATGCTAGCTGATGCAAGAAAGGAAGAAGCGATAACCATTTGAGGTGAGGGCGAATGATTAGGGAAGGAATCATAAACCAATTGAAAACTTTACTCCAGCGTTCATGTGGTACCATTTGGAGACCATGAAGTGATCCAGTCACAGAGTGCTAATAGCCAGGCTAATAACTTTCTCATTTTACCATTAAACCCAGAAACAAAAGAAGAAGTAAATCATGGAAAAACAAAGTGCTACAGAAGGAGCATCAGACTTGGAGTCCGAGGACCCGGTTTTGAATCCTATCTCAACCACTCAATATCAAATTGCTTCACCCTTCTTGGCTTCGGTTCCTCATCTATTAAAAAAGGAGGATATTGGACTAGACACTATCTGAATTTCCCTCTGACTCTAAATCCATGATCCTGTAATCCTAGGACCTTTCTGAGCCTCAGTTTCCTCATCTGTAATTTAAGAAGCTAAGACTCAATAACCTCTACGTTCCCTTCCAGATTGAAAACTAAGATTCTATAATCATATGATCTCTCTAGGTCTTGTTTTCTTCACATATAATATTAAAGATTGGATTTGATAACTTCTAAGATTCCTTACAGATCTAAATCTATGAACCAGTCCAGTGGTCTAGTTAAGGTCATTTATACAGACTATCAGGTGGAGGTGCTCACCTCAGTAAGTCAACAAAGCTCTTGTTTCTAGCTCACTTGTTGTTTTTGTTTTTTTTTTAAATGAAGGCCTTGGATTCCTGGACCTTGAGTTTCTGGGTTTTAGTCAATGGTATCTTGATCCCCTTACCCAAGATCTTGTGTCTTACCCCATTTGGAACCAAGTTGGAGCACGACTTCTGTTGCTTTTTCAACAGTCTTACAGGGAGAGAGATTCTCTTTGCTGTCAGCCACGTTTCTTTATTCCCAAGCTTTGACAGTAGTGGACTTTCAACAGTAGTCACTGGACCAAGCAAGGCAAACAAAGCTCAGCATGCAACAACTGGCTTGATTCATGAGGGAGGTAGCATTACTCCCCTTTGCTCTTGTTGGCTTTGCACTGTGCACTTTAAGAAAGCCAAGAGATCAGAAGATCATAGAGACCTCAGAGGCCATTTAGGTCAACCTCCTCATTTTACAGATAAGGAAACTGAGGATCCAAGAGATACAGTGTTTTAGGATGATACAATTATAGATTTAGAGCTGGAAGTGACCTGAGAGGTCATCTGGTCCAATCCCCTCATTTTAAAGGGGAGGAAATTGACCAATGAATTTGAAGTGACTTGACCAAAGTTAAATGGTTAATAAGGGAAAGAACCAAGAAAGAACCAGACCCTTTAACTCCAATTCCAGTCTTCTTTCTGCTATACCATGCCTCAACCAAAAGAATTTTAATTTTTAAATTTAATTTTATTTATTATTAAATTTAATTAATTAAATTTAAATATAATTAAATGAAATTTATGTAATTAAATGAAAGTTAAATATAATTAAATGAATAAATTTTATTAAATTTAAATTTAAAAGAAATTTATGACATTTTGTCACAAAATTCATATTGTGTGTCCTGGAGTAGTATAGTTAGAACATCAAATCCAGACCCTAAGAAACACCATGGAGTAGTGGATAGAGGGCTAGCTTTGAAGGGCAGAGTGGCCGGGTGAGACCATGGGCAAGTCACTTGCCTGACTTCCCCAGGTAATTCTCTAAAATTCTGTTACAGAAGAGAAGATTATCTGAATTTGTGGAAGGAATCCACACAATGGGAGTTTCCTACAAGGATAAAATCACAAATCTGGTCCAAAAATTAAGAAGTAATTGTAGGTTTTAGAGCTGTTCATGTGGCAAAGCATTCATCTTGGCTTCAGATACTATCTTACTTTTACTAGAGAAGTGACCATTAACTAAATGTAACTTTGAGCTCTTTGAGCGTCAGTTTGTTTTTTGGGAAAAGGCAATCAACATCACCATAGTCTCTGCTTCACAGAGTTCACAGGATGGATCTCAAGAAATAATTATTTAAATTGCTAAAATCAGAGGATGGAGGCAGCTAGGTGGCACAGTAAGTAGAGCACTGGCCCTGGAGTCAGGAGGACCTGAGTTCAAAATTGGCCTCAGATACTTAACACTTACTAGCTGTGTGACCTTGGGCAAGTCACTTAATTCTAATTGCCCTGCCCTCCCCCCTTCAAAAAATAAACAAACAAATAAAAATAAAATCAGAGGGTCTTGTCCTTTACTTCAACTTCCCCATTTTCCAGATGAGGAAACTGACCACACAGATAGTAACACAGACATGATTCAAGACCAAATCCTCTGCCTTGTTTTCTTTCAGACCAAACCCCAGGTAAATGGATTATCTTTTCCCATATGAGACAAATTGGACCCAAACCAGAGCTCAATCAATTGATAAGCATTTATTAAGCCCTCCTCTGTGCCTGATACTGTCCTAAGCTGTTGGGAGACTCAGAGACAAACAGTGAAAAAGCCCCTGCTTCCAGGAAGAAACAATTTCAATATTGTGGAAACACAATCAGAATAGCCCAGGACCTGGCAGCTTCTACACTGAGGGATCGAAGAGCATGGAATATGATATTCCAGAGGGCAAAAGAGCTGGGATTGAAGCCAAGGGTCACCTACCCAGCAAAACTGAGTATCTTGTTTCAGGGGAAAATATGGTCATTCAGTAGAATAGAGGACTTTCCAGCATTCTTAATGAAAAAACCAGAGTTGAATAGAATATTTGACATTCAGACACAAGAAGCAAGAGATGCTTGAGAAGGTAATCAAGGAAAAGAAATCAAAAGGAACTTATCAAAGTTGGACTATTTACATTCCTACATGGAAAAACAATAACTGTGTTTATGAAACCTTTCTCATGATGAAAATAATTGAAGAAGAGTACATGGCATATGTTCATAGGTATACATGGATAGAGGGCACAGGTTGAATTTGATGGGAAGGGATTATTCTTCTTTTTTTTTTTGGAGGGCAATTGGGGTTGGGTGACTTGCCCGGGGTCACGCAGCTGGGTTTTTGTTTGCATGTTGGGTGTCTGGGGCCAGATCCGAACTCGGGTCCTTCTGGTTCCGGAGCTGGTGCTCTGCTCGCTGCGCCACCTAGCCGCCCCAAGGAAGGGATGATTCTTAAGGGGTGAAGTCAATGAGATGAGAGAGGAAAGTGGCAAGAGGAGATGGAGAGAGACAGGGTAGGGTAAACTATCTCATGTAGAAGAGGCAAGGGGAAGTAGTTGCAGGGGAGGGGAAGAGCAGGAAGGGAAAAAGGCAAAACCCTATTCTCATTGAAGTTCGCTCAAGGAGAGAATCACATACATACTAAATGGAATATCTTACCCTCACTCACTCTCCTGAGTAGGGGAAAGGGGGATGAGAGGGGGGATGATGGAGGGGAGGGCATTCTGGGGGGAGGGGATGTTGGAAGTACCCACTATCAAAGAGGGACAGGATCAAAGTAGGGGATGGACCAGGTGGGAGGTGAGACAGGTGGGAGGGAAATATAAGCAGTCTTTTCCAATATATCTACTATGGTAATGTTTTGCATAGCTATACATGTACAACACATACTGAATTGCTTATCTTCTCAGAGGGAGTGGGTGACAAGGGAGGAAGGGAATGGATCTGAAAATCGAAGTTTAAAAATTAAATGTTTCATAAGATGTCCAGGCATTGGGGCTCAGAGATTCGCCTTGCCCTAATGGCAAGATCGAAGGGGATATGGGAGAAGATATGGGAGAGAGCAGATTGGATAAAGGGATATCTGGTGGGACTGCTATTCTGGGGTGGTGGGTAGGGAAAAATGGGGGGAAATGTAACATAATCTGGTGGAAATGAATGATGTAAACCAGAAGTTAATAAAGCATTTGTTTAATTAAAAAAAAAAAGCCCCTGCTTTCCAGGAACTTTTATTCTATCAGTACCATTAACATCATGCCTAACCTGGGCACCTTTGAAACAGGTGTGGTCTCACTGGGACTTACTTGTGGGCTATGTCCCCAACAGAGTTGATGCCAAATTCAGGTTTGAGCTAAGGAAGGGACAGCTCAAGACTTCACATCAGAAGGGAACTAGAGGGAGGCTCTGAAGCATCTGAGATAACAATGTGAGCCTTTAACTCTTCAGATAGTTCAGGGCCCCCCACCTTGTTCATCCAGTCCCGAACACAGTGAGGAGGAAAAAATAATGAAAATAATGAAAACCAACTGAAGCATTCAAACGTGCTTTTGGTCTCCAAATCAGCAGCTTGATTTCTTCATGGAATGCTCTCTGTCCTCAACTCAGGTTTTTGGATTCCCTGGCTTCCTTCTCAAAGACTATTTTCTGCAGGAGGCCTTCCCTGGTGCCCACAGCGGCTGGTGCCTTCCACATTGCCATCTACTGGGTATATGTCATGCCATCTCCAGTCGTCCTGATCTGTATCTCTCCACTGGACCCAGATGGCTCTGGAGGAGATAGTGAGGCTGGTGACTTTGCACAGCCCTGCCTCACTTAAATTAAATTAAATTAAATTAAATTAAATTAAATTAAATTAAATCCACTTGCATTTCATGGTATCACCTCCCCGATGTGATGCCTCTCTTTGAGTAGGAAGGACAAACAACAACAGTAACAACAACAACAATATGTCTTGTATGGACATAAGGATTTATGTGATGTCTAACCCAATAGATACCATGTGAGCTCGACCAGGGAAAGGTCTGTTTTGTGATTGTCTTTGGGTGCCCAGCACATAATACAGTGCTTAGGAGGTACATGGTAGAGAATTTATCACAGGTTGAAGGTGTATAATTTTTAATAAGGGGAGAGTGAGGTCGAGCAGAATGCTTACCAATTTTCTGTCATAAGAGCACGGATTTAGAGCTAGGAAGGACCCAGGCATCATAAAATCCCCCCTCCCTCATATTACATATGTGGAAAATAAGTCCCATGAAGTTAAGTGATTTACCCAAGGTCACATAGGTTGAGAGGTTATTTAAATACAAATCCTCTAAATCTAAAGTCAGTGTTCTTCCCCCAATATCATACTGCCTCCTTCAAAGGATCAAAGGACTCAAGTTTGAATCCCAGCTCTGCCTCAGTTTCCACACGCAAAATAAACAGATTTGGAACACAAGAAAATACAAATCCCTTCTGCACTTGATCCTATGGCTTTGGTGATACACACATGCACACACACACACACACACACACACAATGATTTAATACTATTTAATATACCCTCCTTCTTGAACTTTTCTAGTCCTAATATTAATAAATTTAACTAATAGATACATAAGTTTTGATATTATCTTTCCTCTTTTTTTGGTGGGGTAAGGGAGGGCTTAAATGACTTGCCCAGGGTCACACAGCTGGTAAGTGCTGTGTCTGAGGTCACATTTGAACTCAGGTCCATCCTGACTCTAGGACCATGCTCTGTGCACCACCTAACTGCCCCTAACTTTCCTCTTTTTGATGTGGTTGCTGTCTTGCCCTCAAAGCCCCCATCTGGAAAGTATTTACTGCTAAATGGTAGAAAAAACTGATAGAATATCCTGGTCATCTTGCCTGGTTCCAGTAAACCCCTGAACCTCCTCATACAGAACCTCAAGCTGATATCTAAAATTGAACTTACCATCTTCTCTGTCCAACCACCTTTTCCCTGTAGCTTCTCTATTTCTGTTGAAAGCACTACCTTTCTATCTTAATTCACCTAATTTTTCTTCTGAAATGTTCTTTATATCTGTCCTCTCCATCTCCATGTCTTCTCCCTAGTTCAGATCCTCATCCATTCCCTTTGACTAACACAATTGCTCCTCAAAATTATTTCCCAGTTCTTATTCTCTCCTCTATCCAGTGCATCCTACATATTGATGCCAAATTTGTCTCTAGGAAGTGAAGCTCTGATGATCTTACTCAAAAGCTTTATTTTTACCCTTACTCAAAAGCCATCTATTATTTCCTCTTTTTATTCCTTATTACCTGGTGAATAAGTTTCAGATACCTTCATCTGGGACTCAAGTCAGTCTATGAGCTGACCCCAAGGTAGCTTTCTAGATATTTCCCATAACATTCCTAATTTTAGCTGACTTGGACTGTTAGCCAATTGCTGAAACATACCCTACGATTTCCTACCTCTATACCTTTGCCTATTATTTTCCCTCTTTCTGAAATTCCCTCCCTGTCATCATTTCCAGTTTAAAAATTCTCATCTATCTCTCAAGGCTCAGTTCAAATGCCATGATCTCCCTCCATTGGGGGGAGCTAGCATACATTACACTACCAATAATTTGAAAAGACTCCTCAGGCTCCCTGTGGTTGTTCAGTCTTTGTGACTCCTGATGGACCATAACTTACCAATACTGGTATACTATCAATGAGGTTTCCTTGGCAAAGATATTGGAATTATTTACCATTTCCTTCTCCAGTTCATTTTACAGATGAGGAACTGAAGCAAACAGGGTTAAGTGACTTGTCCAGGGTCATGCAATTGGTGAAAGTGTGAGCCCTGATTTGAACTTTGGTCTTCTGGACTCCAGGCATAGTGCTCTATCCAGAGAGCCACCTTGCTGCCTCTCAGGCACCATCCCTATCCCTTCTTCCCCTCCCCCATTGCACTTTGTTTATCCAGATATTGCAGTTCTTAGTGAGTTTATCTTATCTCTTTTACTATCTTCTCTCTTCTACAGGGATGTGTCCTCCCTGCCTGTAAGCAGTGCAAATTGTTATCCCCTCTGGCACCTAACACAAAGCCTCTCCCTGAGCATTTGTTGAACTGAATGGAACTGAAGGATTATGTGCATACAGACCCAGCCTTGGGATACTTAGTATAGAGAGAACAAAAAGTCAAAGAACTGAGAGAGGATAGAAGCTGGTATAGAAGAAAGAATGCTAGTTCTTGAGTCAAAAAGCTTCAAATCCTGGTGCTGATGCTTCCTTCTACTGACCTTGGGCAAGTCACTTAACTACCCTCATCTTCAGTTTCTACATCTGTTAAAGTGGGAGGAAGGGCTAGTGATGACCTTTGACATTTTACTGAGCCCTTTGACAGTCTGGTGAGTCCTATGGACCCTTTCTTAATGTTTTTAAAGGCATAAAGTTAAATTACAAAAGAAACCAATTATATTGTAATAGAGTTCCCAAGACACTGAGTTCTAACTTCACAGACCCTCTAACTCCCTTAGAGGTCCATGGATCCCATCACCAAACCCTGGACTAGATGTCTGATGCCCCTTCCAGCTCTTGTTCTATGCCTTAAGTGCGGAGTGATTCCAGGTAAATTGCAAAAAAGGAAAGGAAAAAAAACCAAGGATGATTGCAGAGTCATTCTTACTGCCAGAGGAATCATAGAGCAAAGGAGAGAGGGGGCGAGGTGATAGAAATACTGTATTAGGAACAGAAAAAGGAGCTTGGAATGGCAACCATTCTCTCTGACTTTCTCCTATCTGGAGCCTCCGTTGTAGATTCTAAAGATTGCTATAAATTCCTTTTCTCCTTTGTTAAGAAGCTCAGAGTAATTTGGTACCCAACAAAATGCCAGGGAGAGAAGCTTGCTGACTTCATAATGGAAGATGTGGGATTTGGTGAGTTTTGTGTAAGGGTTATCACCCACATAGTAGCCATTAAATTTCCAATTGCATTTTCCAAAAAGCCATCCTAGCACCTGGAAGTACTTATCAATTAGTGTTGTGGGGTGATTCCCACTTGGGCTGGCCTCTCGTTTCAGCTATTCCCCAAATGGTAATAGGCAGTTCTGAGCTCCCAGCAGATATTCACCAAGAGCTCCCAGGATCCCCAGCCAATCAATCAGGGTATCTTTAAAACAATGCCTTGTCCTTCAGATCTGTTAACTCATTATTCCTTACAGTTCACAGTGCTTTAAAATTGGAAGGGGCCTCAGAGAACATCTAGTCCAATCCCCTCATTTTACAGTGCAGGTGGTACAGTCAATTAAACACTACACCTGCAGTCACATAATCATAGATTTAGAATCGTGCAGGACCTTGTTGCTGTCAGTCAGTCATGTCCAACTCTTTGTAACTCCCCTATTGGGTTTTCTTGGCACAGATACTAAAGCGGTTTGCCATTTCCTTTTCCAGTTCATTTTACTGATGAGGAAACTGAGGCAAACAGGGTTAAGTGATTGCCCAGGGTCACATAGCTAGTGAGTGTCTGAGGTCAAATTAGAACTCAGATCTTCTTGACTCCAGACCCAGGCACTATCTACTGAGGTATCTAGCAGCCTGAATTCTCACCCTATCTAAGATACTCACTGGAAAATCACTTAACCTCTCTAACTCTCTGTTTTCCCATCTGTAAAAGGGGATAATAACCTACCCCCTCCCCAAGTTGTTGTGAGGATAGGATGAGCTACATGTATTGAGGTACTTTGTAAATCTGAAGCACCATATAATTGGTGGCTGTTATATACCACCTATTTTTCAAAAGGCTCAAATGAAGAAATCTCTGCAAAGTATTTTTAAAAACTTAGAGCATTATATAAATTCAAGTTATGCTTGTTAACAAATAAGGAAACCAAGAACAAAAAAGGTCAAGAGATTTTCCCAAAGTCACACAACTATTTTAGGGGTGAAGCCAGGTGCGAAACCTGAAGATTCTGACACCGTATTTAGCATTCCTTCTACTCAGTCTGCTTCTAACCCTGATGGAGTTAAGCAGGATTCAGCTTGCTTCAGAAAACTTGAAATGAGACAAAAATGAAAAAAGATATACACATGAATATTCTGACATTGTTCTCATGCTGTCAACAAACACCTACGAGGCATTGTGCTAAGTGCTTCACTTAACACTAAATTTTTAACTAAGCTGTGTTTGACTTGACTAATTTTAGAATTGTTACTATGAATCTATATGCCCCAGGAGGATATGAAATCATGAGGATAATTTCAAAAAATGAGTCATTTCTGTTGTCTCATTGCCATTTATTCTGTGCTGTGCTTTCTAGATGGAAAAATAAAATAAGGAGACCATTGGATCATAGCTCTAAGACTGGGAGAGACCTCAGATACCATTTATGCCAAGCCCATAATTTTATAGAAAAGATCCAAAGTCCAGGGAAGTGAGTGACTTGTCCAAAGTCATACAGACAGTATCAAGCATCATATCTAATACTTGGGACTCTACCTGCCAAGACAAATCCAAGGACTATATGAACACAATTTCAAAACACTTTCAAACAAATGAAGACAGATCTAAACAATTGGAGAAATATTTATTGATTGTGGATAGGTTGAGCCAATGTAATAAAAATGACAATTCTAAACACATTCATTTACTTATTCAGTGTCATGCCAATGAAATTATTAATGAATTATTTTCTAGGGCTTGACAAAGTAATGAGTCATCTGGATGAACAAAATATCAAAACTATGAAGGGAATCAATGAAAATGAAATGTTAAAGAACATATTCTAGAAGTACCAGTTTAAAAGCTATATTACACAGCAGTAATCATGAAGATAGTGTGGTACTGGGCCAGAAATAGAATGATGGATCAGTGACTTAGGCATACAACACTTGGTAGTAAATGACCTTAGTAATCTAGTAGTTAATAAACCCAAAGATCCAAGCTTGTGAAGCAAGAACTCACCATTTGACAAAAAATTCTAGGGAAACTAGAAAGCAGTTTGGCAGAAACTAGGCATAAACCAATATCTGATACCATATTCCAAGGTGAGCCCCAAATGGGTACATGGTTTAGACATAAAGGATGAAGTCATAAGTAAATTAGAAGTTTGTGGAAATTTTTATCTATCAGGTTTATGGGTAGAGTTTTATGACCAGACAAGGGATAGAGAGAATTATGGGAGCTAAAATGGAAGATTTGATCATAATCTGCATTTACCAAGAAAATGCCCATTTATGAAATCATGGATCCCTAAAGTGTGTCAGTATTTCACCTCTAAAAGACTGTAGGTACATAGTAACGAACACATCAAACATTTTGAAAATAATGATCAGTCTGGTTTGTGAAACATTGACTTGATCAAATTCAGTTTATTTTTCATTGACCTTAATCAACCAACAAATCTATTGAATCTCCCACATCTGGAATGTTCTCACCCTCACCTCTGCCTTTTAAAATCCCTACCTCTCTGTAAAACCAAGCTAAGGCACCACCTACAAAGGGAAGCTTTTCCTATTCCCCACTGCTGTTAATGTCTCCCTTGGAAACTATTCTGTCTAATTTGGTTTATAATTTGCATTTACATTTTTTGTGGGTGTATGTAGACAGTATCCTACCACTGTCTTTCTAAAAGCCAAGAGCCACAGTAATGATATAAGTACTAAATATTCCAAGAATCTGGGAAAAATTATTCCTCATCTCCAACTGATAGTAGCAATCAGGAAAGGCTTCCTAGAAGATGTGGGATTTGAGTTAGTTTGGTTTAGTTTCATGGAGGGGGTGGAATTCTTCCTGAGGAAGAATATTGGATAAGTAGTCAGAGCATCAGCGTTCAAGGCTCAGATCTGCTATGTGCTGCTTGTGTGACTTTGGGGAGGTTGCTTCAGTGTTCTAGACCTTGATTTTCCCTTCCGTAAAGTGAAAAGGTTGGGTTAGATAACCTCTAATGTCCCTTTCCAATCTTAGTGTTTCAGGATGATCATTGATCTTGAAGATTCCTTTCTTATCTAAATCCTACAAACTTAGGAGAGGATCCTTTGTTTTACTGAGCCACAGAAGATGGTGAAATTCCATTAGGGGAACTCAGTGTCAAGTTTATAACAAAATCAAAACATAACACCTCGTTCAGTCTGATTGTCCTAACAGGTGTTTGGATTTGACATCTTCAAATCAATTTTGGTACCATGGATAGTGGCAATTCACGACACAGAGCTCTTAGTACCATGACAACGCAAGCCCATTGCTTGACAACACTGGAGAAGGTCAGCTTCTCAGAACCCATTCTGCCCCATGGCTTGACAAAATTGGTCTCAAGTGGTCCCTGGGTATGGGTACTGGTAGAAGTCTGTCCATTTGACAAATGCACAAACTCAGCAGCAAGAAATGCAAAATCTCACTGATCAGTTCTTCCACTGAGAGGTAGGGTAGTACAGGGAAAAAGCACTGATTTTGGCTTCAGAGGACCTGGGACCAGCTCTGTCACTTACCTGGACCAGGTGACCTTAAAAAAGTCACTTAACTTCCTTCAAAGTTTTTTTTTTGGGGGGGGGGGTGCGGCCTGTAAAATGAGGGAGTTGTACTACATTTCTTCAAAGTTCCCTTACAGGTCAAGATTTATACATCTACTGTGAGTACTATGTTAGACTCTGGGAACCCAAAGACACAAAATGAAGCCATCTCTCTCCTCAATTGGGGAGACACAATTGATCACAGACACGTATTACAGGATATATACAAAATAAATTCTAATGACTCAGGGTGAGATAGTGACAAGTGGGGAAATCCAGGACAAGGTCTCTTAAAGGAAATGCTTGAGCTGAGTCTTACAGGGAACCAGTGGTAATGAGCCATGAAGGTAAGGAGTGAGTGTCTTCCAGGCATAGGAAGAGGGGGAGGGAAGGAGAAAGAACAGCCTGTGCAAAAGCAGAAATGTAAAAGATTATATTCATGTACTTCCATTAAGAGTAACATTGGCATTGCTAGTCCCTGAATTAAATCCCATGCTCCTTGATCAACTGTCAGATCACTTCCATCCCATTGGTCAAAGTGGTTTGTGCAGGCAGAACAGAGTAAGAAGGGATGGCAGTAGGTGTCCATCTGAACAAGGAAGTGTTCAGCTAGGGAAAAAATGTCTCAGGGACAAAACAATGGGATAATTGGAAATGGCAATGGGACATTCTCCTTCTCAGTAAGTTAAGAACCTTGATTGCAAGTTTTCTTATGACAATCCCATTCCAAAGATTCACTATTGTTCAGTCATTTTTCAGTAACATCCAACTCTTCATGACCCCATTTGGGGTTTTCTTTCCAAAGATACTGAAGTGTTTTTCTATTTCCTTCTCCAGCTCATTCACAGATAAGGAACTGAGGCAAATAGAATTAAATGACTTGCACAGGGTCACACAGCTAATAGGCATCTGAGGCCAGATTTGAACTCAGGAAGATGAGTCTTCCTGATTTCAGGGCCAGCACCCCATCTACTGTGCCTTTTGGCTATCATCTAAATTCATGCCAGGAAAATCAACTGTCTCCAGAAGCTTCCTTTGGACTTCCACTGATCCTCTTTGATACACAGCTGACCAGTGGGCAATATGACTTTTCATTTCTTTGTTGACAATCTTATTAGTGGAATGATTATTTCAGGTGAGTAGAAGAGTTACTTTCAATAGAGGTTTGATGGAATGATTGGGTCTGTGGGAGGATGAGTTTCTTTTCTTGAGTTACTTAGCTTTTAGAGCAAGGGAGCACATTTAGGGTTAACCTACTTATTCTTGGTTCTTCCAAATACAGTAGTTTTCTAGTGGAAGCTGTTTTTGGCCTAGTGGCTGATTCTTAATATCAACATGCTGGATTTCAGTGGTCCAGGGAGGACTGGGGCAGGCTTGTCTCCCCCAGATCTGAAAGGTCATGGAGATTTTTGCTCTATTCCTCTTTTTTGCCATCTCTTTCTACAAAAATCCAAATTGGCAGGTTGTTTCTAAGGTTGGTGTCATGTGTGGTCAGAATGGGGGGGGGGGAGGGACAAACTATTTAAGAAGACTATTCTAATTCCCTTCCCTTACACCCATCTAACCCTTCTGCTGCAGTGTTCAAGTGATGGAAAATGTGAAGTCCTGAAATGCCCTTTCTCCCCCATCCTTCATCTCCAGTCCCCATCCTGGCCTCTACCCCATTCTGATGTCTAAGCATTCATGGGTGCTTTTTATTTTTTGTCATTGTCCCTGACTTACAGTTAGGTACCTTCAGTTTAGACAGGCCTGTAGCCCAGATAAAAGGGCCATTAAATTCTCAAGAGAGCAGGAGAAAGGGCCCTGGCAATTCAAAAAAGGTAAAGAAAATATAGGCCTTGTACAAACAAATTGCCAAGACCTCTTGCAGCTTCCATTTATAAGACCATAGGCTCAATGGAAGGGGCATTGGAGGCCATCTAGTCCAACCTTCTTATATTGTAGATGGGGAAACTGTAACCTCAGAAAGTGAAATGACCTGACCAAGATCACACAGATAGTAAGTAGAGTCAGGATTCAAGTGAGGACTCCAAACTCCAAACTTGCTAACAGTTCAATCTGCCCAAAAGTCTAGAGGGAGCAGTCCACTGCCTGCCCTCCACCTACTAGAGACCTTCAAGGAAAGATACGCTTTAGGGGTGATTCTTGTTCAGGTTCAAGTTGGGTTAGGTAACCTCTCTTAGTCCTTCCAATTCTATGATACTCTAATATTTGTTGACTTTTTTGCCCTGATATTGCCATCTTTCCAATATCCTGTGATTCAACGTTTCAACACCAGTCTATATACTTTTGCATGGGTTATTCCCTATGCTTAGAATATCTCCCATCCTCACTTCCATTTCTGGACACCCCTAGACACCTTCAAGGAACAACTCCAGTGCTATAACAAAAGACCCTTCCTGATTCTCCTAGATTATAATGCTACCCACAAACTTTTGGGTGTCCCAAAAGTCTTAGTGCACTTAGTGGGACTACCATTATCACACTCTTTCTGATAGGAGAGTAAGCTAAGAGCAAGCCTTTTTTTCATGAAGGGAAGTGCATGAGGGATAAAGCATTGAAGGGTAAAGCCACCTCCTCCCAAAGTAAACTGCTTCATTTTTGGATAGAAATAATTGTCAGGAAGTTTGCATTTTAATTTTCACATGATGTCAAGATTAAATTTGTTTCTTTTCATTTCCACCTTTTGTTTCTAGTTCTGCCCTTTGGGACCAAGCAGACCAAGTATGATCCCTCTTTTTTTTTTTTTATTTAGGAAAATGTTTTATTCAAAAGCTTCACAGCACCATCTAGTTGTCTTAAAGAGTGCAGCCCCAGCCCAGCCCCACCCCCCTCCAGATGCAGAAGTTTAAAATGACACCATTTGGCCAGAGATTCCCCTATTTTTTTTTTTTTTAATTCAGGTCATGATAGGATTTTGGTCACTGTCTCACCTCAACTTCCTGGGCCCGAACGTCGATGGGATTTTAGTAGGGGTGGGTCGTCCTCTCCCCTCCCCCCACCTTCTAACTCCAAGCCATGGGCAGCAGGGCCAACTCAGCCCTCCTGTCCTCATTCCCATCCCATGCTGGTAGAGGCAGATAAAGCTCAATGGAAAAGGTGAAATTCAGCAACCAGAGTGGCAGAGTCTCCGTCATTGGTCAAGCAGCATGCACCTTTGTGGGCTTAATCTTAGGGTGACATTTTCCTTCTGAAACCTGAGAACTGCAGGCAATGGGGAAAAGCAGCCCAACCTTCTCCATCCCCCCACAGCCTAAAGGTCTTTCTCTGCTCTACGGAGTTCAATATTTCTTTTTTTTTTTAAGTCTGATTAAAACACTAAGATATTGCCCCCCTCCCCCCTCTGAATCAGGCAGAACTCGTGATAAGAGCCTGAGTGACCAGGATTGAGGAGAGGAAACAGTATGACCTGGTCTTTTTGTTTTTAAAGAGTAGCCTGTCTGAAATGAGAGTCTGGATCCCACAGGACAGCAGAAAGCACAATTCCCCGAGAGGCTCCTGGAGCGAGGGGTGCCTCCTCCACTCTGGCTTCAGGCCCCAGGACTTCCGGTCGTGCTCGAGGAAGTGAGAGCAGGAGGCCAGGGAAGTCATTTGGCCAAAGCCCCCATGGGGTCCCAGGCCGGAAGCATGATGGGCTCCTGCTTCAGGACGGCAAGCACGTCCTCCGGCACGTGTTTCTTGTCTACCACCACCTCGTAGACGTACTCAGAGAACCACTGGTCTGTCATACACAGGTACCCTTTGTGGCCATGGTCTTCACCCTAAGAATTCTCCACTCTCCATTTTTCATATGTTCCCTCATGAGCATCCCCTGTGACGGCCGTGAAGGTCATGGCATGGGTCATCAAGGACTCGCCAAAAGTCAACCTTTCTGCTTTGTTCATGTTCTTCAAGGAGACACCAAACACCAGCTCATGGTCATAGATCTGCATGTCGCTGATGCCCAGCTTCCCATTGAAGTGTTTTCCAACATCACAGCCAAACCACACGGCCTCTCCTTCTTTAATGGAGGCTGCAACCATCTTTTTTAAGAAGTCAATGGGCTGGTTGTTGTACAGGGTTTTTCTCCCGCCAACCATATTGCTCAAGTATTCCACAGTATACAGCCTGTTGTACTTGTGCTGATTCCGAGGGTCATTCACTAGACAAATCTTGCCCTGCATGTTGAAGAAAGGCTTGATATGTTCCCTATAGAACTCCAAGGGTGAGATGGGTCCAATCTTATGGTAAGTCTTATCCTTGTCTCGATACTCCCAGGTAAACTTGTCTGGTGGGGTACCCAAGCAGATGCTGACCACTCGGAAGACCTCTTCCATCATGGTGTCCTGGGTGGTGCAGATATCTTCTTCTGTTGCTCCACTTTTTACCAAGTTTCTAAGTCGTATACAATATTCTCTCATCTTGTGATTCAAAATGTCATTCATTCTTCTAGATGCCTCCGTTGTATGAGACTCAGGGAAGCACTTCTTAGGAACAACCCCATATTTTTCAACAATGTTGACTAACATATCCCATTGTCCACCGTCATTTGCAGGATTAGTAAGTACGTACTGCACCAGCCTTCCATCCTCTGGTTCCTCAGCCGTTTCAACAAAGGCATTCAAGAAGAAGTAACAGCGTTCAGCCTTGTCCCAGAAAAACAGATAAGACTGGCTGAATTCAAATTCTTCAATATTTAGCTTTTTCATGAAAGGAAGTCTCATAACGTTCAGACATGAAAAGATCCAGCATCTCCCTGAGTTCTGGTTGGTGACGGGCTTGCCCTCCTGAGGCACGGTGTGCTGGAAGACGTGCTGCGTGTCCTGCACGGTGGAGCGCCGCAGGCACACGTCCAGCAGGTCGTGGGTGCTGCCCGCGTTCTGGGCCAGGGAGAACAGGGGATCGCTGCTGAGCTTCTGCATCACGGCGGCCACCTTCCGGGGGCTCAGGCCGGCCGGCCGGTCACACATCGCGTCGTTCATGGAGACGGCAGCTCGTAACGGTCGCTGTCCGGGGGTCCCGAGGCGGGCTGGGGGCGGCACTGGCGGCGGCTGGGCCGGGGCCGGTAGGGGTCTCGCTCCGGCGGGCGGGGGCAGGCGCTGGGGCGAGCGGAGCCCGGCCGGGCCGAGAGGGTCAGGAGGAGGGATGGGGCTCACGGACACCCCGAGCGCCGGATGATCCCTCTTTCACGTGAAGTGTTTCAAATATTCAAACATAAGTATCTCATTTCCTTTTACCCCAACTCTCTTTTCTTCTTCAAATTAAACACCCCCAGTTCATGCAACCTATCTCCATATAGCATCAGCTTCAGGCTCTTTGCCATCCTGGACACCCTCCCCTGGACAATCTCCAGCTTATCAATATCCTTTTTAAAGTATGGCATCTAGAAATGAACACAACATTCCATATCTAGGCAGCCAAGTTGCTAGGTGGAGAGGGGAATGGACCTGGAATAAGAAAGATCTGAGTTCAAATCCAGTCTTAGATACTTGCCAATTGTATGACAAGTGATTTAACCTCTGTCTGCCTCGGTTTCCTCATCTATAAAATTAGTAATAATTATCACCCCTTCTTCATGGGGTTGTTGAAAGATAATCACTTTGCAAACATTAAAGGACCATATAAATGCTAGGTATAACTGGTCTTGCTGGAGAAGAGTACAGTGGAACAGCCACCTTGTTCCTTATATGCTATGCTATATTAATTGCAAACTGTAGTCAGAGAGTTTTCTTGGATTCCTTTTCATAGCACTGATCTAAATGGAGCTCCACTTGAATTCCCAGGTATTTTTTTTCAGATGAATTGCTATCAGAAATTATTTTCAGGTCTAGAGGAGCCTAGGTCTCCCATAAATGTCCCACGAAGGCTCAAAAACTGCACCAGAAGGAACAATAATAAAGAAAATCAAAGCAGAACATTGATAAGCTCCTCCACAAAGTCCAGGCTAGATTAAAGACTGCCAGAATCCTGAGAAACCTTCAGCACAGGTAAAGCAACGTAAGCAAAAAGTCAAGCATGCAAGCAGCATAGATCAAAAGCAGGAAATGGGGCCAGAGTATCCCCCAGCCTTCACAAGAGGGCACTCAGACCAGTACCCAATGCATGGTCTACGTGGGCAAACCAAGTCCCAGCAGAAGAAGACTGGATCAGACTGGCATTTATCCCAAGCCTGCCACCCATCAGGAGGCCAGCCAGCACTTAGCCCAGGGCCTGGCCCCAGCCACCTTAGCAGTCAGAGCCAGACCACCTCCCAGACAGCTCTTGACTGACCTAGCATCCAGGCAGCCAGAGCCCAACACAGAACCCAGGCATCCCAGCTTAGACAATAGCCAGAGAAAAGCACAAACAATCATCCAGGTACTCCACAACCAAGCCACAGAAGGAAAAATGGCAAGATCAGCACCAGGAAAATAGAACACATGGTATCTTATTGAAGGGACCTGCTATAAACAGTCAACAACATCTGATGGAAGCCTAGCAGGGTCACAGCAATTGATGGAACCAACTTTCTGTTCAGAAATATGCAAGGAGAAGGAGATAGCAAATTAATGAGGCCAAAACCTAAATATAGCCACTAGAAGACTGAGCCCTATAGAAGGCAGGGACTGGTCTTAGCCACCATGTCCAGGCACAAGCTGAGCCTGCCCATACCACTAAAGATTATGAGAGAGAGAAGAATCTAACCAAAGCACAAACCCCCCAATCCAGAAACTGAGGCTGTTGATATGAGCAAACAGAAGAGAAGGTCAAAGACAATGAAGAATATTAGAAATGGAGAGAAGTCAAGATGTGAGCCCAGTAGAGGAGAACAACTCAACGACCAGTCAAAGTGGAGCCTCAGAGAAAAGGATATCCTGACCATAAGGACTGCAAGGATACTTGGGAAAAAATGGGACAAGAGATACAAAACATAATGTTAAAGGAAATGACAGCTAAAAAGGAAAGAATGGTATAAAGAATTTATAATTTGACCAAAGTAACTGCTTGATTTGTAGTTGTAAGATTCATTTTATGAACCCAAATGTAAGACTTCAACCCTACTCCAATTAAGTTTATTTGGTGAAACTCAATGTAACCTGTCAAGATATTTTTTATTTGAATACTGCCTTCCTACAGATTAGTTAAAACTCTCTGATGTGTTTGATATTAACATTTTATAAGTATGCCATATATGCCTTCCTCCAAGTCACAGATAAAAGAGCCGGACACTCCAATAAATAGCTCATCCCAAGTTGCTATAAAATGATTAATGAATATTATTTGAGTTTGGTCATCTGACCAGCTCTATATCCATCTAACTCCATGATTGCCTAACTCATCTCCCCCCATCTTGTCCACAAGGACAGCCTGACATACTTTGTCAAATGTTTTGTCAAAATTTAAGAGATTATATAGGTGGTATTCCCTGATCTACCAGTCAAAAACTGAAATGCAGTTAATATATCATATCTCTTCTTGATGAAACCATGCTGGCTTTGGGGGATCACCACCTCTTTTTATTTGACAGATGTTTAGTCTTTTTGATCATCTCCCCCATTCTCCACTAGTAACCTAATCTTTGCTCCCTGAGTCCCACAGTTCTGATAGATCAGTTTTTGCCATCTCACTGATGCCCAAGCCTCTTCTCCATTTCCTGGACTACTCCACACCATGCTGCTGCTCATGTCACACCCTTCATCCCCATTATGTGCTATCTTTCTCCCAGCAGGACAAAAATTTCCAGTTTGCTTCTAATTTTATCTTTAATGCTTGTCCCAGCAACTAACACACAGGAAATACTTAGGAAATAATTTGTTTATAATATGTCCCAGAGCTTTGCTAAGTTTGTGAATTTAACTCTTTTCTCATTAAAGAAAATAAGAACAACACATCTCCTTCTTTGGTCTTATGGCACATCTCCAATTCTTTATGTCCTTTGTACAATTTTTCAGAAATCAAAGAATTTTCCATTTTCCCAAATATAATTTGAATAACTACTTCTGTATCAGAACGTGAAATTAACAACAAAAAATTAAAGCCTTAAAAATGTTATGTATAGATGAATAACAGATGCTCTCTAAATATATAGCATTGTAGCTTTCTTATTTTGTGTCCCTTTTTAAAAATATGATTCTAAGTTTAAGAAGACAGAACATAACCAGTCTGGGGATTTAGTATGAAATAATCAATACAGGTCTAAAACAAAGTAAGTTTTTTTAGTTGCAGATAACCCAATAAGTAACAGAAAGTCACATAGTGAGCATAAGATAAGTGAGGCATGTCACCAACATAGATTGGAGCATGACAAGTGGCACAAAGGCCATTATTGAGGATTTTAGATGGCCAGAAAAGAGAGGGGTATCAGGCATGGAGCAACAATGAGAGGCTTACATATGGGCAGCCCAAGTATTACATTAGGATCCTGGAGAAATTAGAAGAGCAAGATAAAGACTCCAATGCACCATATGGACCAACTTGGGAGGATTTACAGAAGAAGACAGAAGAAAATTGAAAAAGGTGATAATAGTTGGGAAGTAATATAATACTGTATGAAAAGTGTTGAACTTGGAGTCAGGGGATCTGAGATTGAATCCAATCTTTGCCCATTACTACTAATGTGAACTTGGCTCAGACACCTCACTTTTGCTGATTTTTGTAATTCGGGGGTTGGACTTAACAATTCCCAAGACCCCTTCAAGTCTAGACCGATGATCCTATGAAGGTGCAAAAGGTTAATGATTTGCGCTAGTAGAAGCATTAACCAAATCAATGAGATAATGAATCTCTTTAAGTTTGTGTAGTAATTGATGGGGGAGTGGATAGAGTTCTGGATTTGGAGTCAGGAAGAATCATCTTTTTTAGTTCAAATCTGGCCTCAGACACAGGCTCTATGACCCTGGGCAAGTCACTTAACCTTGTTTGCCTCATTTTCCTCATCTGTAAAATGAGAGGGAGAATGAAAAGGAAAACCACTCAAGTAGCTTTGCTGAGAAAACCCCAAATGGGGTAATGAAAAGTTGGACACAATTGAAAACAAATTAACAATAATTGTAATTATTGTTTAATAACAGTAATTGGTAAGATTGGAGGGGAGACAATATTTATTTTTTTACATTAATATTGATTGATTTTGTTTTTACATCACCTTTATTTACAAATATATCTCTCCTCTTCCCAGAGAGTCATCATTTACAACAAGGAACAAGAAATTAAAGAGGGGGGAAACAAGTAAAATTAGCCAGCATTCTCTAACCTTAACTCTAATTCCTAATGAGATAGTATAATCCATGTTCTACATCCATAGTCTCCTACCTTTCAAAAGAGGAGAAAGAGACTACAACATATTTTTCTTAGTTACATATTCTAATTAGTTACTCTCTGCTAATCTTCTTTCCTCTTTGTATCCCTCCTCCCCAACACACATCCATTTGGTGTTGCAGCCTGGAACAAGATGCTTTTATTACTCCTAGAAAGTGTATCTCATTATACTCCACCAATGGTTACCTACAAATTTCTCAAACCAAAATACCAACCTCAGATGTGTATTATACCCTACTTGTTATAATGTAAGCTAATCAGGAAGAGAAACTATCCTTAGAGCTAACACATGTTGTGTTTAATAAATGACTTTTCATTATTCATTCTAAAATGCTACTTTCCTAATCCTCATATCGCCTCACTTAGGGCTGAGCATATAGTAGACACCCAATGTATATGTGTTGCTCTGAATTTATAATTACTAATTATTCATCTAGACATCTGTTGAAATGGGGGACAGATTGGAATGGGGGCTAGAAATAGGAATGTTCTTCAATGTAATTAGTCATTTCCACTCCTGTGTTTGTCATGTAGCACAAGTTTAATGGGAAGGCACTTTTGTTCTGTTGTTACACATGGCTGCTCATGAAATAATCAGGAGGCATTTATAGCTCAGGGGATTGATTTGCCCAAGATGGCTCAGAGATGATTGTATTATTCTAAAGAAAACATACGTTGCATCTCAAAATAACTTGTTTTTATGCACCCTGCTCATTAATGCTTAACAGAGCTTACTGCAGAGATACATTAGAACAGCACTAACTTGACAATCCATTTTTCACTGCCATCTTCTCACATGTTGCCAAACAAACTTTTCTATGCTAAACTAAAGTTTGGTTCCTCAGTTTAATAAGTCTGTTGCAATTAATCAGTCAATAAGCACATAAAATTACATGAAGAAAGACACATAGATGGATGAACAAATGGTGAGTTTCATAGGCATCAAGCTGTCCGATTTGACTAGGTAGAGTATGCAAGGAAATTCATTAGGTAAAGCTTAGGGGCTGATATGTGACCTAATTGTGGAAGACCTTTACTACTAGGCAAAGGAGTTTTAACTTTTCATGAGAGGCAGTTGAGAATCAATGAAAATTTTTTTAGCAGAATAGAAATCCAATTAAATCACTAGTATCTGGGAGAGGAGTAGAAAAATCAATATAGGCTTATTGTATAAGTTATCATCTGACCTGAGGAGGGAATTCTTCTAAAAGGTAAAGGTGAAGAGGGAGAGTACTCCAGGCATGAGGAAGGACTGCCTGTTCAAAGATATAGAGACATGAGTTGTAATTTAGCATATAGAGAATGAAAAGTAGACCAGTTTTATTGGAATGTAGAGTGAATTAAAATGAATTATGTGCAATAGTCCTGGAAGGTAAGATGAACCAAAGCTTTATAAACCAAACAGAGGAATCAGAATTTTATGCTAAAGGCAAGAGAGAACCAGTGTTTCCTGTTGAACAGAGCTAGTGACTTATGCTTGAAGAATATCCATTTAGCAGCTTGGTGGAGGACAGAATGGAGAAGGAAAAGATTAGAGAATTGGAGATCAATTGGAAGGTTGTAATTATCCAAGTGAAGGGTGAACTAGGATGAACTAGGATGATAGTTGTTTCAGTGAAAGGGGGGATAAATGTGAAAGATTTTGTGGAGGCAACTAGTTATTGACCTGGCATTAATAACCAAGAAGTCTGCTATCTTTCTGGCACTTCTGTCTGAGAGGTAGAGGAGAGTGCCTGGAAAATTGATGAAGCCAATGAATATCATTCATTTTTAGTGATACATGTTACAACAAATGATACCTCTAGGAAGACCCTAGGAAATATTAAAAAGGATCATGAAGCCCTAAGAAAAAAGCTAAAGATTTGGGGGGCTGGGTACAGGTAATGTTTTCATGACTACTACCAAACTGATTCAAAACAGAAAGGCAGATTTGAAAAGTGAAAAGCTGTAGTGGGTTTCTGCACCAAATTCCTTAAATTTCAGGAATGACAAAGCAGACAAAATAAAAAAGGGAGGAATACTTTGAAAAGGCATTAAGGGAGGGGAAGATGTCAAAGAACCTTCTACCATGGTGGATTTCTATTTCTAAGGCAGTTGTATAGATAGATAGATAGATAGATAGATAGATAGATAGATAGATAGATAGATAGACAGATAGATAGATAGATAGATAGACAGACAGACATATATACACACATAAAAATTAATGGGCAACTACAAGACACAAAAGAGAAAAGGCAATATAACTATAGGAGGATGGAAATGATGAGATATACCCTTATCCTTTGAGTGCTTATTGGTTATATTTAATGCTATATTGGTCCTTGAGAGAATCTCTTCAACATAATCCCTTGCACAGCACACATCAGTGGGGAGTAATGCTTATGTCATATAACATTCATTTCCTGTCTTGGAGGGATTTAAAAGAAGATGGGAAGGATACTAGACCTAAAAAGCAATGTATTGTTACACTACTTAACAAAGTCATCCAAATAGAAATAGTTATTGCATCCAACATAATTAGATAACATCTCATATTAGTGAAAATTTGCATTCCACAAAAACATTTTGTCAAGAACTACTTCCCCGTCAAGTTCCCTGCCACAGGAAATCCTTTGTCATGCAACCTCAGAGCCCCTTGGTTTTTCATATTCACAGGTAGCACAGAGCCTTGCTGAGCTATTGTTAGTGCCCATTAAAGTCATGATTAGGGGCTGTTAGGAGATGCAGTGGAAAGAGCCCTGGCTCTGGAGTCAGGAGGACCTGAGTTCAAATTCAACCTCAGACACTGACTAGCTGTGTGGCCCTGAGTAAGTCATTTAATTCTGCCTCCAAACAAAAGAAATAATTAGTTTAAGATACAAGTATGAATAATTCTAGAGGAAAATTAGGTTCAGAAATAAAATTCTTGCATAAAAATTATTGACTAAACATGATTACTTGTGCATGAAAGAAGGAGGACTGCTAAACAGGAAAGTATTGTCAATAAACACCCTCTTACTTATAAGTAGAGACAGCAGATGTGGTAGAATAGGTGTGAATTTGGAGTCAGATGACTTGCGTCTGAAACTTTGAGGCTTACTAGTTGTGTGACCTTGAGCAAGTCATTTACCATCTTTATGATCATATCTATCATATGATCATCCCCCAAGTGGGACTAGATATTCTCTGAGGCCTCTTCCAACTTTCCTACTGTGATCTAAGACATTTCTACTAAATATCTCTAAGGTCCCTTCCAGCTTCAGGTGGAAATTTAATTGTGATCTTGGGATAATCAGAAGTGATAATACTTTACTTATTTAGAAAAGTAGCTTTGGTAACTTTTCAGTCCTTCTACTCATTTTATTTAGGATTTCTTCCCCCACATACTTGTGAAGAGGATCTGACTAAACTTACAAAATAAAACACAATTAATTTATTACTCAAACAAAACTGAGCACAGGAATTTTTTTGGGGGGGTTAACAAGCTTACTTTAATCAATCAAACATATATCATTTGCCTAGTTCAGGGGAAAAAGTCAGCACCCTGAACTTCAGAGACCACAAACAGAAGTTACAACAGAAAATAACACAATTCAGCAGACAGGGCTTCCAGCTGTTTGACCATTACATCCATACCTAGTTAGTTACCAGAGAGGGAAGCACCAACATCTGGGTTTTCAAAGCCTTGGGGCTCAACAGCTTCCCAGAGTCTCATCTGGTCAAATCACACAACTCTTCCCAAAGTGAGCCCCAAAGCAAAACCTCACATCAAGGTATATATAGCCTTATCCTGAGTCAGACAATGTCACAACTCTCTTGACCCACTGCTCAATCACAAAGTCACAAGGTGTGGATATTCCTGAAAAAAAAGCCTTTCACCACAGGCTCCACATGACCACATTCAGCCTATTATGGGACAGAGTATATTTTCAAATCAGGGAAGGTTCTCAGATTCACTTAAGCCTATTAACACAGGAATTTTTAAAAGCAGGAAAGAAGTCAATTAAAAGAAAAGAAATAGATGTTGCCAGGCAATTAAGATGGATTTATTATTATAGTAGATACTGAATTACTTGGTACCCATGGGAAAACTATAGTAATTTAAGGGGGGGGGAGTTTGTAAACACTTGATTTGATTAGACTTTAACATAAATTATTATTTGTCAGTTAGTCAATAAGCATTTATTAAGTACTTACTATGAGGTAGAAATTGTGCTAAGCCCTTGGGATAAAATAAGGTGAAACTGGTACCTGCCTTCAAGCAGTTTATGTTCTAATGTGGAAGATAATAGGTATATAACTGAGTGCATACAAGATAAATACATGGCAAAATGAAGGGTTTTCAAAGGAGAATCAAAAAATGTCAACAAACATCTGAAAGAACATTTCCAGTCTCTATACACAATAGCATTTTAATAAAAGAATTCATCTGCAGAGATATTTCATTCCCTGTTGGCCTTAAATTTTTAAAAAGATAATGTATGAAGTGGGTTCTAATATGAGACACTAGACATCTTCAAATCTAATATCACAAAAGACAAAGAGAAGCTGCCCAAATATACATTTCTCACAATGCTTCCCTTAGAAGTGGATAGAAGAACAAATTGTAAATGAATGAAGATATATCAGTATGGGACTAAGATATGCATGGCTGTAGTGTGTTACTTTCTCATCATCTAACATTACAGGGACATAACTTGTAAATTGCAGAAAAATAGAGAGAAAAAAACTATCAACCAATCTCTTTCAATATTGGTTGTCTTATATACACTTTTGCGTAGTGTTGGATTCCTATGAATGGTTACATTTTCTTACAATGAATTTAGACCTCCTTTTTGTAATACTCTAATATTTTTATTTGGGAGTAGCCTGAGAAAACCCAGAGTCTCTCCCATATCTAAGAGCACAGAACATAGATCTAGAGACTAGAAGGGACTTTGAAAGACATTTAGTTTGATCTCTTACTTTACAGATGAGGAAATGGAAACCAGAATGATTTTCCCAAGGTCACACCAATAGTAAATGGCAAAGTCAGGGTTGGAAAGTACATTCTCTGATTGCAAGCCCAAGGTTCTTTCCACTATACTGCTATGGCTATGGCAAAGTAGAATTACAAGTTTTCCAAGTGGAAAGAACCTTAGAAATCATCTCCTTTGTATCCTCAGAACCTACCACAAGGCCTTTGATATATTAAGCACTTAATAAATTAAGCACTTAATAATTACTTCTTCTGAAGTGATTTCTCAATTTTAAATTAAGATTTTGGCAAACTGTTCTAACTTTCAGGTCAGCGGGGCCCAATTGGGCACTGCTTCACTCTGCTAATTGGTGCCCTAATGGCCTGGAAAATGCACCTAAACTGTGATTTGTTCAATTGCCCCCTGGTGGGAGGGATTATTGGGTAGCTCTCTGAATTGACTTGTTTGGTTTTGCTCTCTATAGTACTCAAGGAAATTGCTCATTAGTAGAAGATTAGAATCTGAACCAAATTAAGTAAACCAAGCTTGACTGGAAGGAGGTTTTCCTTCTGCTTGGATTCATAGCAGCTTGGTTCTTCTAATATGGTCCCTTTGTGCAACATTTCATAGGAGCCAAGACTCAGAGGTGGAAAGAAGCTTAGGGATAAGTTAGAACCACCCTTTCAATTTATAGTGGAGGAAACAAAAGCCTTACTTGCCCAGCATTGCACAGTTAGAAGACAGCTAGATCTGGTATTCAGATTTAAGACCACCAACCCACAGCTAATATATTTGTATTTGTGATGAATATAAAAATTTTGGAGCTAGTCATGCTGCTTATAAATGAAGAAAACTAGGCAATGTCATGGTTGAAGGGTATGACTTGGAGTCAGAAAGACCTGATTTACTATCCCACCTCAAATTCTTGCTAGTTGTATGACACTGGGAAAATCAGAACCTTTCTCACCCTCAATTTGCTTAGCTATAAATGGAAATAATAATAGTGCCTATGTCAAAGGATTGTTGTAAGGACCAAATGAGAAGTGTAGAGCACTTTACAAACCTTAAAGCACTCCAAAAATGTTAACTATTATTATCTTTGTTACTATTAAAATAATCAATTTTGATCATGGGATGCCTTTTGTGCTCCTTGGATGTGATCTCTTTAGGAATTGAGACTCTCTCCCCACTCCCATCTAGAAAGTGCTTTGGTCAAGTGCCTAGAGCCAATCAACAAACATTTATAAAGTGCTTCCTGTGTGCCTGTGTAAGCTGCTGGGCTTACAACGACAAAAATGAAGTGGTCCCAGCCCCCAAGGAACTTGCTTTATATTGGAGGTGACAACACATGTAGTTATATACAAAATAGAAAAAAATGGATTATAGAAGACCGCTAGTGGCTGAGGAATGAAGAAAGGCTTTGTATAGTAGAAGGAACACGGAAAGAGTCTTGGAGGAAATTAATAATAATAAGAAATAATAACAATATTAGTATTTATATAGCACTTTGCGGTTTGTAAACACCTTACAATATTATACCTTTTGTGCTTTATTTGTTTGGTGGTTTTGTTTTTGTTTCCCATACCAGGAGTTGAACCCAGAATATATGTATGTATGTATGTGTGTACATGCATACATATACATAAATACATGTATACGCATATGTGTGTGTAGATATAGATATACTTTTATCCTCTCAACAACCCTGGGAAGTAGGCACTATTTTACAGATGAGGAAAATGAAGCAGAAGTTAAATGACTTTCCCAGAGTCACACAATTAATAAATATCTGAGGGCAGATTTGAACTTGGATATTCCTGATTCCAGGTCCAGCACTCTATCTATTAAACCACCTAGATGTTTAATTTAATTTAAATTAGAGACTCTAATAGGTGGAATTAAGGAGAGAGTACACTCTAGATATGGGCAGAAGAAGAGAAAAATATAAAAGGAAAGATTAAGAAAGTAAGAAAAGAGAGAGAAGTCAAGTTAGGAGTTGGAATAGACCATTCAGATTTTTTCTTGGTTCTTTCATCTCATGCTGAATCATGCATTTTCTTTTTTGCCCAGACAGTTCCACTGGGATTTTTTGATGATTTTGCTGACAGATGTTTTCAAAGAGTACCACTCAGTTATCAACAGTGCACTTGTCAATCAGTGTGATTGGCAGCTCTTATTTCCCAATCTTCTGTCAATATTAAGCAAAAGGGAGTCTTTCCCTAGAGTTCCTTCTGTGTAAAGTTAATTATCCTGAACACAGACTTGGGAACCAGAAAAACCTACATTTTCTTCTTCACATTAACTGATTTCAGGACCATGGATAAGGTGCTCATCTTCATCATGCCTCTGGCCACATCATTACCATTTCAGTAACATCAGACAAAAACTAAAGTCAAGACTTTCCAATCTGATGCATTTTATTTGACCATCCTATGAGAAGAAATGAGGACCCCACCATTCACAGAGCCATCCTCACCATAACAAATTAAATCTATTCAGTCACATTCAATTCTGTCTTGATCACATAGACACAATTTCTCCACCTGTTCAATTATGTTAATAACAGTTCACTATGAAGATCAAAGCAATTTATTAGCACTAATCCATTCATCTCAACACTCTCCCTCTTTAGGAGGGCAGACTATTCATTTACAGCATGGAGAAAGCAAGGCAGAGACAACTTGGAATAATGCAAAGACTGGATTTGGAATCTTTCATCTTCATGTTCAGAGCTAATCAAGTCTTCCACTTTCAGATTGATCAAGTTCACAAGCAAAAAGAGATTCAGAATCCTTAGCCCTGTTTAAGGGACGAACCTTTGTCAGGTTATCAAAAGTATTACAGGACAGGCCTGTAGTTTACTTTGCTCTCCTTATTTCTCACTTTTGGACCTCTCTGTCTTCTCCATCCTGCCCCAGGGAGCTTATTATTGGTAAAACAACATCATTCTGCAAAATCCTATCAGTTTTAACCCTCCATCTTATCAATACCTTCTACCTCTCTGATTGGAGAGTGGATCCATGAACTCCAAAACCTCCATTTAAGAAAGGAGTTCAGCTCAGAATATCTCATTTATCACCTGGCTGAACTACTTTGGGACTTCTCTGATTTTTCCTACATGACCCTGTGTCAGGTGTCTTCCTTTAGACATCACACACACACACACACACACACACACACACACACACACACCCCACAGTTTTCAGTTTTCTCTTGTGCATTGCCTTCCCCCCCCCCCATTAGACTGTAAGGTCCTTGAGGATAGGACTTTCTTTTTTTGTATTTGTATCCCCAGCACTCAGATCAGCATCTGGCAGATACTAGGTACTTACTAATGTTTGTTGACTATTACCAACTTTGTATGGGATTCTGGATAACAAAATCAGGACAAAAAATATTTTAATAGACAGATGTTTAACCAAATCTAGAAATATCAATATTAATAGAGGGAAATGCAAAACTTACCTTTGGGTTAAAAAAAACAACCACATGAGTACAAAATGAAGAAGGTGTAGATAAAAAAACAATTCTTATGAAAAATATTTGGGAAGTTAAGTGAACTGAAACTCAATGAGATTAAACAGTATGGAACACAGGTACCAAAAAAAACATGATGAGTTTTAATATATTTCTATGACAAGATAGGAAGTAATCCTGCTATATTCTACCTTGCTCAAATATAACATGGAATACATGGTGCAGTCCTGGATGAAATGTTTTAGGAGAGATGTTGACAGGTGAGAGAATGTACACAGGAAAGCATACAAGATAGCCATTGCGAATGTCTTCAAGCATTTGAAGGGCTGCCATATCAAAAATGCCATTAATTTGATTTACTTGACTTCAGAGGGCAGAACTAGGCACAGTGGGTGGGAAATTTAGAGAGATACATTACGGGGGGGGGGTGGATATACATGATGAGAATGATCAAAAATGATGGAATGGACTGCCATGGGAGACAAGGGCCCCCAGTTACTCAAGGTCCTCAAGCAGAGTTTATATTCCCTTTTGTCAATAGAACTATAGAGGAGACTTTATTACAGGTTAGGGTGGGTAGCACCAGTATACCTTGGAACTCTAAGATTTTGAGACTCCTTTTAGCCTATTTCCCAGACACAAAACAAGCATGCTGTAGCAACCAAACCATGAAAGAGGACGACCTGAAGGACACCAGAAAGGCCAAGTCAGAGTCATCTTTGGCTACAACTTTATGGCTGTATCTATACTTCCCTGTAATATTTAATCAATTCTCTCAAAAACTCAGTCAACTTAATGGGAAAACATCAATAAAATTGGTTGTTAGACTGATTTTTTAATATGTTCAATCAATTGTTCTTACAGATTGAACCAAAATAGAATTACAAATGGTGTGGAGTTTCCTTAAGCCATACAGAAATTCCTAGAAAAGTAATTATAATGGTTTGAAATTATTTAATTCTTAATATTTCCATTTTCTGAATAAATATTTCATGTATTGCTCTTCTGGGAGGCAAAGAGCCAGGACATTTCAGCTATAATATGTGTTTAAAATATTTTTCTGCAGTGGCCTATTTTGAGATGTATCTCAACAGGTTGTGACAAGTAGAACAGGAAAATAGTATTCTCATTTCCCCAGCTCATTTACCAAAATCACTGAAAATATCCCTAAATCACCTTTTCCCAGTGCAATCTGCTCCAAGTAGGAGGGAGAGAGAAAAGAAAGGGCTGAGTTGTTTTGTCATAATTAAGTTTGAGCCTCAAAGTGCCAAAAAACAAATCTAATGGATTGGACACATCTGACTTGAGACTACTAGTTAGGACTAGTAAAACAGAGATTGAGCAAGTCCAGGTGTGGTTTACTGCAGTAAATAAATTGTAAAATACAAGGAAAATATGAATCCTGTTTAATACTTAAATGCTGCATTTTTGGCACCATTTAACTTGGGAAATAGTTGTTATATAAGTAATAACAATAACCTAGAATATGTATATATTGGATCTTTTAATTAGCTGAAAATTATGCTGTAGTTGAAGAAGCATTGGCTCTGAAATCAGAGGACCTCCTTGTTTCATATCCCACTTTTAATACTACCCATATGACCTTGAAAAGTCACTGACTTTCAGTTTTGTCAATTATGAAAAGAGGGGATTGGACTAGATGGGTTCTGACATCCCTTCCAACTCTGTATCCATGACGCGAAATTTCTAGGATCTCAGAGACGTTTGATTCTACCTTCCTCTTTTTGAGCCATTGCTAGCTGATTGACCATGATAGCTAGGTGATGCAATGAATGGGGAGCTGGACCCATTATCAGCTAAAACTTGTTCCACATCTGGCCATAGACACCCACTAGATGTGTTACCTAGCATAAGTCACTTAACCTCTGTATTTACAGTTCTTCAACTGAAAAATGGGGAAAATAATAGCATCTACTTCACAGAGTTGTTTCAAGGATCAAGTTGGAATATTTGGTAAGTGCTTCACAGTGCCCAGCACATAGTAGGCACTTAATAAATGTTTTTTTCCCTTTTTTCCCCTTTTTCAGGAAGATCATATCAAATTCAAAATGGGGAAATAATGTTTAGTTAGACTGGAAAGATGTTGTGTTGTGAAGGGTTGTAAAAGCAAAAAGAAAATGAGAAAAGCTTATATGTTATTGAAGAAGTAATTTTTAGTCACTGGAGTTAGGAATGTGGTCCTATGGTCAGATGGGAACTTGAAAACATTACTCTGGCAAGAATAGAAAATAAAAATTGAAAGCTATCTAAAAGAAAGCCTAACGCTGTATACTTGAAAAGCCAAAAATGGTCCCAGTCAAAAGATAAGTAAAAATGCCTACCTCCTGTTGGCAGAGAGAGAGGAACTACTGGGACTGAATGTTGTATACATCATCAGACATAGCACCTCTATCATGTGATTTTGTTTAGCTGTTTTTCTTAGTCACAAGGGAGCTAGAGGAAATTGGATGGAATATATCCAGAAATTGCTGAAGTACACGCAAAATGCATTAATAAAGTTCATGTTTGACTTGTAAGGTTTATTTTCTGACCAGTGTGTTTATATCAAACTAATAGCTTGGTTTTGGGATGGATGTTTCCTAGAATCTAGATTTTGAGCAGAATTGGATTCTATAATTTTAAACAATATGTATCATAGGACATTGACTCAAATGGTAATCAGTCCTCATATTTCCATCAATATAATCACTAATATTTGGAGCTAGTGCCCATAACCACAAGATCAGACATTTCAATCTTGTTTCGATAAGCCAAATTAATCTCTTGAAAATCAACATCAATTCCTTGGCTAAAGTGACCAAATGATGACGTCTCAACCCAAACAGATCGGACCTTTGTCCATCTCTGTTGTTAAAAAGCAAAGAATAGGCATTTAAAGATTCAATGTGGGTCATACAAAGTGTTTCTTAACCTAATCCCAACAAGGAACTTATTTTGAAAATACAAATGATTTCTTTTCTTAATAACAAAAGAAGTAGATGATCCTGCTGCCTATAGCTTCTCTGCCTAAGCAAGGTGAAGAGGGAGTCTTTCTTGGCATATCAAACACAAGTGGCACACTTTGAATCAGACAAATGCTCAACTTGCTTGAACCCCCTGTAGGTAATATCTTTTTTAAAAAAATTGGAGGCAATTGGGGTTAAGTGACTTGCCCAGAGTCACATAGTTAGTGTCTGAGGCTAGATTTGAAATCAGGTCCTCCTGATGCCATGGTGGTGCTCTATCCACTAGGTGACTTAGCTGCCTCTGTAGATTAGATTTCTATTGATCTGCTCACCCTTCCATCTCTGGTCTGACCCTCTGGTTCAGAGGTTTGCATTTCAGAGCTCTGGAGAAATCCGTCTTGATCTTGGTTTCATATTCACTTGGATCCTGATTTACATCTTCATTTTCCAGGAAGAAATTCTCTCTCTCCTCTCTGCCCAATGATTGTTTTAATACACAATCTATACCATTTTAAGAGGAACATTGACAAGATAAAGCATTTCCAAAGGAAGGCAATGAAGATGTACTGAAGAAATATTTTGCCTGGAGAAGGTAAGACAGACAGAAAATGATTACTGTCTTCAAATATTGAATTATTATGGAGAAAAGAATGGAGAAAGACTCAGACATAAGACTCTCAAAGAAGAGACAATGGGGCACCAATTAGGAAGTTGCTAGGCAAAAACTATATGGGAAGGTAGTAGGATAGGTTAGGAACAGGGAAGATTTCACCTGGGGCAGAGCCAGGGCAAAGCAAGGAAGCAGGCCATGTGGAAGCTTACCATTGCAGCTAATTATTCATACTAAATAGGTGCAAAGTTCAGTTCCTTCTTCCTTTTGAAAGAGCACCATTGCCCTGGAGTGAGCCCTGCCTAACTCCCATCAGTACTGCCTCACATAAGTGCATTATTCTATCAATAAAGTAGCTTAAAAGTACAGAATAGCATAGAAGGAGGTTTAAAGATAAGTACAGGAAGGCAAGACCACTTTTGGAATTAATGTGCTGAATGTGTGATATTCTTTAAAAACAAAAACAAGATATACATAGATTATCAATTTCATATTTAATACTATTTTCTGCTCTTTGGACAAGGAAATGTGCATTTTTTATCTTTGTCGTATTCAGAGTAACAAAAAACTTTTTTAAAGCTAAAAGTACTCTGATGATGTCCTCTACTCAAAAATTTTGGTGGCTCTCCATTGTTTGTCAAGTAAAATATAAATTCTTAATCACTGTATTCGAGGGGCTGCAATATTTTCCTCCAGTGAACCTATGTATCTCTCTCTTATTCCATTCTTCTTTGTACTCTTTGAGTTCTAGACAAAATCTCTAGCCCCAAGGAAGAGTCAAAGGCAAAGTAATATTTATCCCTAGTGTTGATTTCCTTTAACTTTTCCATTGTTTTCTTCATGGCATGGCTGTGATGCCTCAGGATGTAAGGGCTTTTATTTTAGGATTTATTCTTCCTTTCAAAGCACAGTTCTACACTAACCCTTTCAGATCACAAGCAACGCATACTGGAAAGGTAACTTCCTTGGCAACCACCCTCCCTGCTCAATATTATTCCCCTTAGCATATTTCTGTAAGGTTTGCCTCTCCTCATTTTTAATGAACTAGATTAGCTTCTCTATTATCACAGCCTAATAGATCTCTCCATTAGGACATTTGTCCAAATAGGCACAGAGATTTTCCTTTGACTCCAGCCCATCTCATTCTTGCTGGTTATCTGCCCTTATATCACCTAAACAATGACCTGCCAACCACTGGTAAGTAATCATGCTTCTCCTTGGTATTTCTCCTCTGGCTTCTCTATTACTCTTCTCTACATAGCTCTTGCAAATCATTCACTGTTTTGCCTCCAATCTGTCAATGGGGCTTAAGGCTAGTTTCTGAGTCAGGCATTTCCTTTCTGGGAATCCAGCTAAAAAAAGTTCATCTCTACCTTCCTGTGAAGCCAGAAGAGGGTTCAAAACACCCTAGAAGAGGCTGACCAAGAGCCTCCCAAGGCCATGCTAAGGTCCTAGGAACTTGCAATTTATGAACACAATTCTCTGACTTTCTGATTTTCTAAATACTATATTCTTTATATATTAGAGGCAATCAGAGTTAAGTGACTTGCCCAGGGTCACACAGCTAGTAAGTGTCTGAGGCTGGATTTGAAATCAGGTACTCCTGACTCCAGGGTCAGTGCTCTCTCTATCCACTGCACCATATACTTTCCTACTTTATGGCATTTTTAAATGATGTAAAAAATTCAGTGTTATTTAATGAAAGCTCACATTTATTTAGCACTTTGAAGTTTTCAAAGATCTTTAAATTTATCATGACGTTTGATCCTCACAACAGTCCTATTGTCCCTATTTTACAGATGAGGAAATTGAGGCAGACAGAGGCTGAATGACATGCCCAGGGTCACACACACTGTTTCTGAAACAAGATTTGAACTCAAGTCTCCCAACTTATAAGTATATCATTTCGGCTACTGTGCTACATAGCTGCCTCTTAGAAGTGGAAAGAGAACCAACTTTACAGGCCAACATTTGAACCCAGGTCTTGTGAGTCTAACACTTAATGCTAGGGCAGCTAGGTGGTGCAGTGAATAGAGCACCGGTCCTGGAGTCAGGAGGACCTGATTTCAAATCCGGCCTCAGATACTTAACGCACAAAAACTAGCCGTTTGTGTGTGACCTTGAGCAAGTCACTGAATCCCAATTGCCCTCCAAAACAAACAAACAAACCATTTAATGCCAGAGTTTCAAAAACTAGTAGGTTAAGACAGAAATGGGAAACAAGTTGCAGGCAAAGAAAATAATTTAAGGAGGTCGTTCATATATCAGGAGGCAAGACACAGAATTTCAAGTAAGTGGCTATTTCTATGAGAAAATACATTTCCCAGAAGTTTTACACCCTGGTATTTTCCTTGTCCCCACCCTATACTCTTATGTTAGAGTTATTTTGAGCAAGTTACTTAATCTATCTATGTTTCAATTTCTTTATCTAAAAAGTAGGGGTGGGTAGGATGCCACTGGATGGCATTTTCAGTTTTAAATCTATAATCCTATGATCCCTTTGTCTCAGTTTCCTTATCAGACAGATGGAGATAATAATCCTAGGCTATGTATCATCCTGAGTTAATTCAAGAAAGGTGCTCTTTCTTTATAAGTTTTATAACACTCTAAACAAATGTGAGCTATTATTATCAGAATTCAATAGTGCTTTGCTCCCAAACATGTTTTCTCTCATTCCTGATTCTGGAATTGCAAAAGTGCAATATTCAACAGATATAGATGTTTCAGACCTGGGGGCCAAAGGTTTATTTGTTAAGTGGGTCAGGGTGGTCATTTCTCTCTGTCTTCTCTGGAAGAAAAGCCCCAGTTCTATTGCTGTATTCAAAGATCACAGCAGTCATCATTGATTCTAATAGTCTGTGGTATAAACACGATAAGGAAAGTGCTGAAACAAATGCATCTTGACACTGAATTAATGGATTGTTCATAGGAGAAAAAGAATTTTGGATCCAATGATGGAAATTAATTAGGGCAGTATTTCCCAAACTCATTTGAGTATGGAGCATTTTGGAACTGGAACTATGTGAACAGAAACGCTTATCCAAAAAAAGAAGCACTAAAAACATATTGTATAAAGGAGGATTGGGAAATTTTTGGAATAGACCAGAAAAAATCACAACCATTTTTATTCCAAAGAGTTGCTACATGTCATTAATATTTTTATAACATTTATAATTTCAGGTGTAACTTTTAGTTTTCACTGTAGATTACAGGCTATCTGTACTTGCCTTATCCTCTCAACTAGGAAGGAGCACAAAATCCTCACAAATGATTCCTTTGCCACCTATTGGATTTGCCTGGAGAAAAGATTTCCTCTCCTTGTCCTTCCTCATTCACCTTCACTACACACACACACACACACACACACACACACACACACACACACACACACACTGTCCCTCAAATTGCTGCCTTCTCTGAAAGAGAAGCCTTGGCATCACACTCTTCAAGTGAGCCACACCCATAGTTACAATGAGTTCTTATTTCTAGGGAAAATTTTAACTCTAAAGACCAGAATTTAAGAATATCATGAAAAACTAACTCATGTCAATTCATGCAGTGCATTTTTATCCAAAAGTCTGAGAAAATAGAAACGATTGAATAAAAACATTTATTTCGAAGCAAAATTCTAGCATTTTGTGTCAATTGTCATGCTTGGTCTTTCTAGCATTAAAGCAATCCCCCATATCATTTTTTCAGGTTGAGTTTGTTGGGAAATTTGATTCCTAAAACTAACCTGTACCTCAATAAGCTCCAGGAGTTGGGGGAAATGTATTAAGGAGACATAATCTATGAAAAAAATCACCTTCAGAGCCCTACCTTTGGCATATCCTGATCTCAAGTAACAGGATCCACATAAATACTAGTCTTGGCTGACCAACTTTTATAATGAGAAATATCAAAAGTCAGTATAAAGAAAACAGCTTAGCATAATGCTTATAGATGAACAGACAAGTGCAAACTGGGAGAGAAGTTGGATGCAAGGAGATTAGTTCCTCCATGTTTCCTACAAGGTATCCACAACCCAACCAGAGTTTCAGCCATGTAAGCAAGCTGCCACAATCAGAGCAGGTCCTATGTCTCCAATACACCCCCCCCCCATTATTTTGTACTGTCTAATGCCACTTTTCTAGCACCCCAGCTACTAAGGAAGAGAGACAGCTTTCCCTTCTTCCCTCTTTCTCTCAGTCCAGGCCACCTCTCTCCACCCTGTCCCCATATAAAGAATTCTGTAATTCAAGCTCCACATGCTACCAAGGGGAATCCCAAATCTTACATAATGTTTCCTCCATTCACTTCTGAACTAAAGGATTTCCCAAGATACCTTGCCATCATTAACAATATTTACCAGATGAAATATCAGTACAAACCTCACTATAAGGGTCTTACACAAGAAAATATGATCTAAAGTAATATTTTTATGTACCTATAAATATACAGATTTTCTCCCTTGGATAATTTTTAAGTACCTCAAGGGCAGGAACTGTTTCGTTTATTATTATGTTCAGAGAGTCTAACAAAGAACTTAGTACCCAATTGCTTAGTAAGTGTTTGTTGAAGGATGGCTAGGTGGCACAGTGAATAAAGCACCAGCCCTGGAGTCAGGAGGACCTGAGTTCAAATCCGGCCTCAGACACTCAACACGCAGAAGTTGTGTGACCTTGGGCAAGTCACTTAACCCCAATTGCCCAGCCTTCCCCCCTACAAAATGAAAAAAAGAAAAACAAACAAATAAATATTTCTTCATTGAGTGAGTGTAAGTAGACTGTAGCATTATGGCTGATATCCAAGAAGTAGCATAAATGACATCACCAAGGATGACTGCAAAATGAAACGTGCCAGTATATGGGTAAGTATCAGATTGGCCCTCCTGGAAAATTAAAAGAACCAAAGGAAAACCATCAGTGAGTTGGTTGGATCTTCTACAGAGGATGTGTGGAAGGACAGAGCTGAAAAGCATCAAAAGGTGAGAAGGCCTGGACAAGATTCAGGCTGCATCAGTAGAAGGAAGAAGGAAAAGTATCCTGGCAGAAGTCAGAGAGTGCTATATTCAAGAAGAAAGGAGTTAAATCCTTCCTTCCACAGCTATGTGACCCTAAGCAGTCACTTAAGTTACGTGAGCCTCCATTTCCTTCTCTGTTAAATGGATCTAATAATTCCCATGAAACTTATCTCTCACGGTTGAAGTGAGGACCAAATAAGAGTATGTATGTTAAGTGCTTCATAACTCTTAAAACTGATAATAAAATATTGTCAGTTATTATTAACAAAAAGGCAAAAAATACAAACGTATTCGAGGAGGCGGGGTATTTATGGCATAAATGCTTTTCCCATAGATACCTCCATTTATATTGCACAGAAGATGCAAGTTCTATAAAGCACTCCTTGGGATACATGAAATTAGGTATGTTGGGAAAGGTTTCCTCTTGGTATTTCAGTTTGGATTAGAGTGTGACCTCATCAAAGGAAGGCAGCATGGTATATATTGGATACAGTGCTGCGGGTTCAGATCTCTCCAACAATAACTAGTTGTGTGGCCATGGGAATGTCATTTGCCTACTCTGAGCCTCAAATTCCTCATCTGTAAAAATGAAGGGATTAGGCTAGATGATCTCCCTAATCTCTTCCAACTCTAAATCACTGATCCTGCAATTCTATGACGAATATTCTTCAGTTATTCCATGATATCCAAAGCTCTTCCTAAAAAAGCTCATATATTTAGATTAGAGCAGAAAATGGAAGTGGACAAGCTGAGAATCAGTTTTCCCAGACTATGAGTGTGACCAATTCCCATAGGAAGTGGCTGATTTCTATCTTCTCTGCAGCTTCCTTGGCTATTTCTGCACCAGCATTCTATTTCCCTAACTGGTATTTACAGCTTTAATGGAATCAAGGTATGTGGACTCTTACATACTTCTTAATATTATCTGAGTGAAAAATATAAATCAATCCAAACCCAGGTAGATGTATAGTTTTACATTCTGTCATACTTAATTATCTCTCGTTCCTGGGATGTGTACTTTCTATTTTTCAACACAGATTTGAAGAGATCATCAAATGAAGGAGCAAATAGCCCCATGGAAAGAGCTATCAGTCAGGAAGGTGTTCTAAATAAGATCCCTGCTTGGCACTTTGATTTTAAAAAAATTGTTACTTCCTCCATTAATTCATAAGACCATAGATCAAAGTAGATTAACATAAGGGAAAAGCAGAATATTGTTGGCATCAAAACTTTTGCATAGAGCCTCCTGTTCACATTGCCTGGAGAACATATGTTCTACTAGTCATTGCTTAGGAAATACTGAATTAGGCTATTCTGGAAAAGGTCTCCTCTTAGAATTTTGGTCTTGATGAGGTTTATCCACATTAATAAGAGGTAGTATGCTCTAATTGCATAAAGTGGAATCAGGAAGGTGTGAGTTCAAATTTCACTTCAGAAATTTACCAGCAGTGAGATCTCGGACAAGTCATTTCACAACTCCCAAACAGTTTCCTTATCTGTAAATGAGGCTTCTGAGGTTCCTTCCAAGTCTAAATTTTATTCTACACCCCAAACCAGAAAGAACTTTAAAGGCAAAATAGTTCAATCCCATCAGTTTGTGGATAATGAAACTGACTCTTAGAGAGGTAGAATGGTTTTGGTCAAGATTACTTGGTAAATTCATGGCATCATGGGGACTAAGCATGTCTCTTGACTTCCAGGTCACTACATTATGCCACACTGCCTTGAAAACTTTTATTGAGCTTCTACAGACACTGAACTAAATTTACCAAATACTTATTAAATTGCTTCTATAACCAAAGTGATCCCTGTGACACTGGGATGCAAAGATAAAAGAAAATCACAAGTCATCACCCTCAAAGAACCAGAGGTTCCACCAGAGGTGAGGCATGGGATATAAAATGAACATTTAAAACAGAAGACAGAGGATGATAGTGTTGTAGATGAAATCCAGACAAGAGTGGGGAGGAATAAGATTTACTGGGGGGATGTCAGTGTTAAGGGGGAAATTAATCAGAGATGATGTCATGAAGGATATGGCACCTAAGCTGAGGCCTGAAGGAAGAAAAGAATTCCAAAAGGTAGGGATAAAGAGGGAGGGTGTTCTAACTATAAAAGGATGGAATTGAGAGATTTTATGCCAAGTTCCAGGACCAAGTAGAAGTCTACTTTGAATGTATTTTTATGATTCAAATAAAAGAGAACAATACAAAATTAGATGAAAAGGGTATCTGAATCATTTTGTTGGGGGCCTTAAATATGCAAATGTTCTAGAATCAATAAAGAGCTGTTGAAGATTTTTGAGCAGTGAAGTGATATAGTTATATCTGCGACTTATGAACATTATGTGGACAACTATGTAAAGGAAATTTCAGAGGCTTCTGAAAGCAGAGAGACAAATTAGGACATTATTAGAACAGTAATAGTAAGGGGTGGTGAGGACATGAATTATGGTCATGTTGCTATTGGATTGGAGAGAAAGCAGCATAAGAGATGATATGAAGGAAGAAGTGATAGGTATTGGCAAAAAACTGGATAAAGGAATGAAAGACAGAAAAGGGTTGGGGTGGCTAGGTGGTACAGTGAATAGAGCACTGGCCCTGGAGTCAGGAGGACCTGAGTTCAAATCTGGCCTCAGACACTTGACACAATTACTAGCTGGGGGACTTTGGGCAAGTCACTTAACCCCAATTGCCCCCCAAAAAGCAAAAATTAAATTAAATTTTAAAATAAGAGAGAAAAGGGCCAAAGATAAATCAAAGCATTTGAGCCTGAGTGACCTGTGTTGTCATCAACAGAAATAAGAAAGTTCTAAGACAGAGCTTATTTAAGGGAATATTTGATAAGAAAGCTCTAAGTGATTTGATAGCCCTTTAGAAGGTTTAAGGTATTTCTTTAAAAAAGGGCCTCTCCCCATATTCTCAAAGCTCCTTTTTTTTCTACTCACCCACCCCCACCCTGCTTCCCAATAAGTCTAACTCCAGTTTTATGCCACATATACAACAAATACATTTAGTTTTGGATCCTAAAAGTTCCTAAAAGTCTCTTACCACATACAGCCTCAACTTAAGGCACAGACCGATGTGAAGTATCATAGTATTTCCTCTCTTCCGAATCCACCTTGACTACCTTACATAAATAGCCCAACATGGAAAGCCAGTCACCATGGTTTAGATCATTATTTGTACAAATAATAATGGTGCACTTTATAAATACCAGGTCTTTTTTATATCAGGTCATCAAGTCTAATACTTCCAAGCTCCATGCTAGAAGGGAACAAGGGCCCTGAGACATGAAGCAATTAAAGTTGAGGATGGGGGATGGCATTTGTACTAGACTATTTCTAAGGCTCCTGGCATCTCAAACACCTTTGATCCTAGGACCCTAATAAGATCATGCTCTACACCAGTAGTTCAGTCTGTAGGAAATGTCTTTGACAGAGAAAAGGAAGCAACCCTCTATGTTGTTTTTTCATTTCCATATCTCCACCACCTAGCACTGCACATTGCATGGGATAGGCATTCCATGAGTGTTTATTGAATTGTACTACTAAATGTGACCTCGTCATCCAATATCTGGGAAAAGGTGCAACTTCAATGATCAAAGGACTATTGATTTAATGCTGAAAAGAACTTCAGAGATCACCTAGCCCAACCTACTCATTTTTTTTTGGAGGGCAATTGGGGTTAAGTAACTTGTCCAAGGTCACATGGCTAGGATTTTTTTGTTTGTGTGTGTTAAGTGCCTGAGGCCGGACCCGAACTCAGGTCCTTCTGACTCCAGGACTGACGTTCTACTCACTGCGCCACCTAGCCGCCCCTCTACTCATTTTTTTGATGAAGAAATAGGAACCCAGAGAAGTTGAGCAATTTGATCACAGTAGTAGTAGCAATAGCAGCAGCAGCAGTAATAGTAGTAGTAGTTGTTGTAGTAGTAGTAGCAGTAGCAGTAGCAGTAGTAGTAGTAGTAGTAGCAGTTGCAGTAGCAGTAGTAGTAGTAGTAGTAGCAGTTGCAGTAGTAGTAGTAGTAGTAGCAGTTGCAGTAGTAGTAGTAGCAGCAGCAGCAGCAGCAGCAGCAGCAGCAGCAGCAGTATAGCTGTAATAGCAGTGATGGTGGTGACAGTGATAGTAGTAGTAGCAGTAATAGTGGTGGTGATGGTGGTAGTGCCAGTGGTAGTGGTGGTAGTGATGATGGTGGTGATGGTGGTGATAGTTGTGGTAGCAGTAGTGGTGGCATCAGTATCAGCAGCAGCTTTTGTATGTTATTTTTAAAAGTTCTTAATAATTTAATGCTTCCAAAACACAACAAATAGTATCTCATTATATCCTCAAAACAATCCTTAGAGGTAGCTATTGTTATTCCCATTTTATAGGTGAGGAAATTGAAATAGAGGCTAAGTGACCTGCTCAAGGTCACATAGGCAGTGACAGAAATAGGACAGATCCCACATCTTTGGGCTCTATTTCTTCTGTTCAGACTTTTTTCTCACCTCCCTGGGGTAGGAAAAATAAGATTCTCACTTAGAAATCCAATGGCATTAGAGCATAGAAACTCCAGGTGGGGGACTCAACCCAGTCATAGAAATATTCCAAACAGTAAGTTGACCCTCAGATTCACTGTGCAGGAAGGTAGCATCTGTGACAAAGATGCTCTATATACAGACCTATCTCACAACAAATAATTCTTTTATAGAAACTACCACTTTTCCATTCCTGACAAGCACAGCCTTCACTTTCTTCCTGGAGTTTTTGAGTTTTTCCAGCAGGAGTAATTTTATTTATTATATCTAACAGCACCTGAAAAAAATGCCAGGAAAAAATATTAGAGGCTCAGCTAGGGATCTTCAAGGCTGCTCAAATCTATTTCTTCTTTTTTTTTCTTGCCAGAAATAACCATTTACAAAAGTTTCACAGCACAATTTGTCTTGTGTTGGTTTTTCATTATTCCTGGGCTTTCTTAAAGCTTGCACACACTTGTGACAAATTATTATTTTCTCTGATTCATGCATTCAATTAGGCTTGGATATTAACTCGAATTGCATGACCCATAGTAGGAGACTCCGTCTTCTGAGTCACCCAAACTTCACTGGATTAAATTAGCCCTTCACCAATGTCAAATGGCTGCCATGGAGGGGAGATATTTTAATGTTTCTATTTCAATAACATGGAAGCCTGAAAGCGCCCAAGGCCCTTCAGCTCATATGCCTTCTTAAAAAGATCTAAATCACATGGGATTGTTTTGGTGATCCTGCAATTGTCATCTGGGAGAGAAAAAAAATCACTGTCTGTCCCATGGCTGAATATCATTCAGTCAGTTCTTCCAGAACAGCTTCATCAGTGATAGTCAACAAAGTCATTAAAGGGAGAGAACTTTCTTTTACCAATTGCTTCTTGGGGTAGTGGTGTTGTTGCTGAGGGCAAGTTTAACTGAACTATTCTCTCCCACCATAAAAACCCTTGTAGGTATGAAAGGCAGCACAGAATAAAAGAAAAAAAATGCTGAACTCGGACAGAAATCGTGGCTTCAAGTACTAGTTCTGCCTTGGTTTATTCACCTTTAATTGGTCTCATAGGTTTACTATGAGGAAAAGACTGTAAACATTGAAACATTAAAAGAAAGTGAATTAGAATTCAATGTTTCTGTAGTGCATCTTCTGGAGCTACTCTTCCACCTCTCATTTGCACTGATAGACTAGGGACTCAGAGAAAGGCTATGTACCCTCAGGGTCCTAGGGGAAGTCCTGAGAGGTTCTGGCTCTTTTTTCTAATGCTCTAGCTCACAAGCCCCCACTGGTATCCTTCTAGTGATTGGTCAGCCAGAATTAGCTTTCAGCACTCATAGTAAAATACTTAGCAAGTATAGTAAAAGTACTTAGCATAAAGTATCTCCCACTACCCTCCAAAAAACTATGACACTCTCCTACTAGTACATGCAGAGTCAAGGGCAAAATGTACATATAAATGTGTGTATGTATGTATGTCTATAAAAATGTATATATTTAAATGCATACATATGCATGCTTACACAAATTTAGACATTTCTTCAACTATTCTTGCCGCAAAAATCCTTTTCAGACAATATCCAGGACTTTTCATGGTATCATTTTGCTATCAAAAGGCACATATTTCAAATTATATTATAGAAATTAAATTGATTAGATAATCCAATGTATTTTTGATCTCACAAATATGATTACTCCCTCCAATGATTCAGATTATATCACCCATTCCTGCCCATCCCATGCTCAGAAGCTAAGTGATACAATAGTTAGGGTCCTGGGACTAGAGTCAGAAAGACTTGGGTTCAAATATAATTCAGACTCTTACTAGCTATGTGATCCTGGGTAAGTCATTTAACCTCTGTTTGTCTCAGATTCTTAGACTGTAAAATGGGGATAATAATAATATCTACCTCCCAGGATTCTTGTGAGGATCAAATGAGATAAAGCACCCATCATAACATCTGGTACATAGTAGGTGCTTAATAAATATGTGTTCCAGGGTTCCTAGGTGGCACAGTGAATAGAGCAATGGCCTGGAGTCAGGAGAACCTGAGATCAAATCCAGCCTCAGACACTTAACACAAAACTAGCTGTGTGACCTTGGGCAAGTCACTTAGTCCCAATTGCCCTCCCTTATCCCCTCCAAAAAGCAAAAAAAAAAAAAAAAAAAGAAATAATATAATCTCTTTGACTAAGAATTGCTTCGTTCTTATATTTGTAACTCTAGCACAAAATGCAGTATCTGGCACATAGTAGGCACTTAACAAATGCTTGTCAACTTATCCATTGATTCTGATAATACATTATTTCTCCATACAATTCTTCCTCAGTAAAACATTGCCACCTTTTCACAAGTACCATGCACCTTTCTGTGGTCTTTTGGATGACTCTCAGCTTTAATTCTTCACAATATTTAGTAGCACAAGACATATCCATGAACTTGTGGCATCAGTGGTAAAATTTTGGATTTTTTAAATAGGATTTTGTCTCAGGGATAAGCTTTGGGGTCATTCAAGCACTCACTGCCCAACCTCTTAAATGCATGGTTGTCAAAAACATGACTTCTGTTTTCTTTCTCCAAATAGAAAGCTCTTTTGTCTGAAGCAAGCTCTTACATACAGCCCTTAGTTTTATCCTTCCCCTATATAAATCAAATTATGGGCTTTTCTTCAGTATCATCTCTATTCCAGGAATTTCATTTATGTGATACTCAGATTTTAACAAAGATGTCATCCTTCTAAGCAAGGAGTAGAAGTCTTATTTCAACCATTTTATAGATTAGGTCACAGAAACTCAGGAGATGGCTAGAAGAAACACACCCAAGGTCATAAAATGAGTCAATAGAACTAGAAATAAGAACTAAGTTTCCTGACTATCCCTTTAATCAGCATTAACACTACAACTAAACACAGAAAATCAGATGATGTCTATAATAGGACACTTGCTAATGTCTGTAATCTGACTTTCAGCCTCACCACTCAGCTGACATTGCTCTCTCCAAGGTTGCCCAATGGCCCCTTAATTGCTAAATCTGAATCAGATGACCTTTTCTCATCCTTACTGACTTCTCTGCAGCATTTTACACTGTTGACCATCCCTTCCTGGACTCTTCCCCTTAATTCTGTGTTTTCATGACACTAATTCTTCATTCTCCTTTGTTGACAACATCCAAGCCCTGTCCCCTAAATGCAGGGATTCCTTCCTCCCAATTTTCTGTCCTGGTCCCACTATTTTCTCTTCCTATGCATTCTTAAGGAACTGGAGGGACAGATCCTCTGACAGTGCCTGTGGGATAAACGAGAATGCAGAGACTAGCACTTTGTAACATGAAAACACTATATAAATTTACTTACATCAATACTTTAAAGATCTGTGATTTCATTGGAGATGGTATATCCTCAAGCAATGCAAATCACAATCCTTCCAGGGCTTTTTGAAAAGACCTTGTGAGTTGATGCAGCTGAAAAAGAAATCATCTTCTAATGTAAGCTTATGCCAATTTATCTAGGCTGGCTACTAGATGGCAGACATACAGTCCATTATTGGATCTAGATTAAAACCTTTCCAGCAAGCTAGGAATGTTGAATCTGCCAGAGCTATACCTCACTAGAATAGCTTTGAGAGTCATAAGTTCACAAATCTCTGAGTTGGAAAGAACTTCAGAAACCATTTGGTGCAAACCATATCTGAAAAAAAGTCACTCTATAATATATCTAATAAATTGCATATAGCCTTGACTTGAAGAGTGAAGGGAATCCATGATCTCCTGAGACTCTTTTTTTTACTCATATTTTCTTGATATTTTTCTGTGGCTTTTCAAAAGACTGTTCTTTTCCAAAACCTCCCAGAATCCTCCCTGGAAACAAAGAGGTTCACTTAAGGAAAACAGTTTTATGCGCTATGTCTAACACGTCTCATCCTACACTCATAATCCACTACCTTTCTAACCAAAGGAAAATATTTCACTGCCAGTCTGCCAGAGCCAAGATTGCTCCAAATGCCAATATATTTCAGCATTGCTCCTCTGAACAAATTGTTGTCATTGTGTATATTATTTTCCTCTTAGTTCTGCTTACTTCATTCTGCCCTGGTTTCAAATAAGTCTTCCCAAGATTCTCTGAATCTCTTCACAATCTTTACACATTAGAAAGCAATAATATTCTATTGAATTCACATGCCGTAACTCATTCATCCATTTCTCCATTTCATTTTCAGCTTTGTTATCACAAAAAGTGAACCTGTGAATATTTTCATGTACATGGGACATTTTCCTGAGGCAGCATTTTGAAAATTATTTCATTCTTCATACTTCTGTACCCAGTGCCTAGCACAATGTCTGGCACTTAGTAGCCCTTTAATATATGTTTGATTGATTGATTTTTCTCATTTGCAGTTGAAATCTTATTTGCAGTGCAACTTCCACTCACTTCCACACTATGGAAGACATCAAAGAAGGATTTTACTGAAGGTTTAAGTACAAATGATTGTTACATACTTAAAAATAAAAGCATTGGCAAACTTTTAGTATTGATTTGTGCTAATAATAATTCCTACTTATATAACATTTTAAGATTTATATGGTGATTTCCTTATGACAACTCTATAAGCTAAGATATAGTGAGTACAAGTATTAAAATCTTGATATTTAAATTAAAAGTCAGGAGAAAGTTCTAGTCCCAATAATCATTAGATGTGTCATCTTGGATAAGTCACTTAATTTCTCTAGCCCTCAGTTTCTTCATTTGGTAAAATAATGGGATAAGATGATCTATAAAATAGCTTCCAACCTTCTCTGATTTCATGTATATTCTTTTGTTGAAGCTCAGTTTAAAAGAAAACTCAATTGTTTTGTCTTAAAGGGCCCAAGAAAGAAAATGTGAAAAAGCATCAGAAAGAAATGTTTCTTCCCTAAGAAACCATTAGCTCCAATGTTCTAAAGGCAACTTCTCATCCGTTCCTTCAATGAGTATCTCAGTGTCTCAGCTCCAAAGAGCCTACTATCTCTGGTGTTTCTCTGGTATCATAGTATTCCCTTAACCCAGAAGAGAAAGGTCCCAAGTCACCTTGTATAAGATGAGATTTGATGCAGTTTTTACAACCTCATTCAGAGCAGTTTTGCTCTCAATAATGATTAGTACAGAAGGAGTTACTCAAGGAGGAATATAAGGCAGCTCTTTCCAAGTTCTTGTAAAATGGTGTTAATTTAACACTCCAATGAGTTCTCAACTGGACTCATTTTTTACCTAGTCTTAATCACTGAATGGGTGTTGCCTCAGTCAAACTGAGACCTGTTAAAGACCGTAGGTTAAGAAGGTCAAAGACACGCCCCCTCCCCCCCCCCCCCCCCGCCGTGCCTCCAAGGCCATCTCCAGTCATGCTGATCTATAGCTTGTCACTGGATACAGATGGTTCTAGAGAGAGTGAGGTTGGTGACTCTGCACAGCCCTCCCTCACTTCAATCCAGTTCACTTGCAAGTCATGGCGTCACCTCTCTGATATCATGGTCATCTTCAAGAATGAAGGGCAAGCAACAACAACAACAACCCAGCCAACTGAATTATCTATCACTCAGTCCATGCCTGCATGGGGGACAGCCAGAGAAAATGCCTGGAGTCCAGATACAAAGAGTTTTGTTTGTGGAACATCAAGAGACAGGATCTTTGTACTGAAGAGCATGTGGCAGAGGGTGACATGGAAAAAGAATGGAAAGGTAATTGGGGTGGAGGGATGTTATACAGGGCTTTCAGCACCAAAAAGAGGGGATTGTATTTGATTCAGAGGTGATAAGGAATCGCTGGAGTTTATTGAATAGGAATGAATTGAATTGAACATGGTCAGCCCTACACTTTAGGGAAATCATCTGAGTGACTAAATGGAAGATGGAATGGAGCAGGGAGAGACTTGAGGCAGGCAGTCCCCTCACTGGGCATTACACCAGTTCAAGTATGAAGTGAGAATGGCCTGCACCAGGATGCCAATAGAGTGAGAGGCAAAAGGGGGATTAGTTGAGAGATGTTGCAAAGGTGAAATCAATAGGCTTTGATAACAAATTGAATATGGGGATTGGAGATAGTGAGAAATAAAAGATGAGACCTATGCTGTGAGCCTGAGGGACTGGGAGGCTGGCTGGTGGTGACCTCCACAGTACTAGGCAAGTTTGATGGGAGGAGAATTTAGATGGAAAGATAAGTCCAGTTTGGGACATGTTAAGTTTAAGATGTCCACCAGAATCCATTCTGAAACATCTGAAAGGCAGTTGGAGATGTGAGGCTGAAAGTCAGCAGAGAAATTAGGGCAGGAGAGGTAGATTTAAGAATCATTAGCATAAAACTGATTATTAGTTCATGGCAGGTAATTAGATCACCAAGTGAAGTAGTATGGTAGAAAAAAAAGAAGGGAGCCCAGGACAGAACCTTGCAGAACATTTACAGTTAAAGCAAATGACCAGGATGAGGATCCAGAAAAGGAGAATGAGAAGGAATGGTCTGGTAGTTAGGAGGAAAACCAGGAAGTAGTGGTGTCCTTAAACCCTGAAAAAAAAAAAGAGTATCAAGGAGAAGAGGGTGATCCATAGTATCAGAGGCTACAGAAAGGTTAAGAAGAATAAAGACTGAGAAAGGGCCATTGGATTGATTCAGCAATTAAGAGGTCATTGCTTCCTTTAGGGAGCCAAAGTTTTGGTGGAATAATGAGGTTAGAAGTCATATTCTAGGGGATTAAGAAGAGGGTAGGAGGAAAGAAAGTGGTGGCATCTATTATAAATGACCTACTCAAGAGTTTAATCACAATGAGAATAAAAGATATGGGATGGGGGGCGGCTAGGTGGCGCAGTGAGTAAAGCACCAGCCCTGGAGTCAGAAAGACCTGAGTTCGTATCCGGCCTCAGACACTTAACGCACACAAACAAAAACCTAGCCATATGACCCTGGGCAAGTTACTTAACCCCAATTGCCCTGCAAAAAAAAAGATATGGGATGACAGCAGGATCAAGTGAGTATTTTTGAGAAAGGAGGAGATTTGGGCATGTTTGTAGCCAGCAGGGAAGAAGTCCATAGGCAGGGAGAGATTGAAGGAGTTGATATGAAAGAGGGACAATCTGTTCAAGGAGATGGGATGGGATGATAAGGAAAACATTCTCAAGTTTTTATGAATCAGTATTATATCCAAGGACAGCAAGTGGCACAGTGAATAAAGCTCTAGCCCTGGAGTTGGGAGAACCTGTGTCAAATCCAACCTTAGACACTTAACTATTTTCATGACCCTGGGCAAGTCACTTGACCTTGTTTGCCTCCATTTCCTTATCTGTAAAAAGAGCTGGAAAAGGAAATGGCAAACCACTCCAGTATCTTTGCCAAGAAAACCCCAAATGGGGTCACAAAGAGTCAGATCCTACTGGAAAACAACCGAACAACAACAATTATATCCAAGCAATTATGGACAATAATGGTTCTAATTGTGTACTAATGCTACAGTTCCTATTGGTTGAGTTCTCTAGGATAGGCAAACATTTACCAAAATACTGCTACATTTGAAGTCTGGGACTATTTTGACCTTAACAAATATACTACTCTGTTTGTGCTATGGGTATTTGTTACCTGTTGATCCATGAAAAATCTTATTGTTATTAATGATAATGACAACAATACCACACTGCTTCATAGTGATTTCTGCTTCCTTTTTATAAGCTCACAAATTATCCTACCAGAAGGGGGTAGGGGTTACCAATACTTCCCAGTCACTTGCCCTGGAAAGGCAGAAAATCTTTTGAATATTGTATAGTCACCTCCATAGTACTCTGCAGGGGTTTACTGATCATTAGAATGGGTTTCTTCTTCCTATGAGTAGTACTAGATGATCACCTTTCTTGCTAATATTTATGGATCATTATCACTATTCCAAATTTTCTCCTCAGAGGAACCATTTCTACCCTCTGTAGAAAGTTTTCAACCTATAAAACTCCAAAAGTTCATTTATCTTTCTTTTGCATCATTAGCTGGCCAGTTTTGAACCTTGCCAATATTAATTCTCCTCCTCCTCCTTCATATTCCTTTATGTGTTGGCTTCCCCAATTAGAATGCAAGACTTTTGAGGACAGGAACTGTCCAGCTGGATTGCATTTGATTGCACAGTGAGTGGCACATAAAATGTTCTTAATAAATGCTTTTCCAATCATTCATTCATTCATTTTTTTTGCCTGCCAGTTTCCCATCACATACTGAGATTCCACTCTTACCACTCAGATTCTTTGCCTTCCACTTAAATACTTATTCCAATTCTTTCAAGCAAATTCATTATTTGAGATAATCCAATAAGTAAAGAAATATTCATCTGTCCCTTTCACAATCACATCTTGAAGGGGAGGAAAACATGTACCACATAGTTATTAATTGGTTCTGGAAGAAATACAAATATAACACACTCTCTACAGGTCACTGGCAAGTTCTTCTCATGCTTCATACTGGCTGAAAACAAGTTCCTCAGTTCAGGTCGCTGTGTTTCTTGCTACTAATTCATACTGCTAAGTGCCGTTGCAAAAAGTCTATTTGCCACATCTGTTCACAGTGTGGGGTGGGGTGGGGTCTGTGCCAAGAATTCCTGAGTGAGTCCCTTTTAATTACACTCTTTCCCACTTTTTCTCTGTAATTGTGAGAAGTTCATACCAGTATTCTGTAATTAGAAAGAGCCTGCTAAAAACCTAACACAAATAGTAGCTACATAGATTCTCACTCTTTCCTTTCTCTTCTTTTACATATTCACTGTGCTACTGCTTCTCTCCATCATCTCATCCAATTTCCTTGTCTTAAGAAGAAAATTAAATCCAAAAAGAAGAAGGAACTTGCCCAGGATGACTTTTGACTTTCCACTTCCCTATTAAAGCATGTGCTGAAAAAAAAAATCTGGACTTAGAATCTTCCCCATCATGCCATCCCAACTGGTCTTCTCACTGTTTTTCTCACACAACAATCCATCCCCTATTTCTGAACTTCTGCAGGATCTATCTGAAATATACTTCCTCTTCAATTCTGCTCCTTGGAATCCACTGTTGCCTTTAAAATTCAGCTCAAACACTACCTTCTACAGGAAGCTTTTCTTCATCTCTCATATGCTAGTATCTTCCCTCAGAATTTCCTTGTATTTATTTTGGATGTACTTTTGCATGTGCATATAAATATACATGTTGTCTTTCCCCCAAAAGACTACAAGCTCCTTAAGGGCATGGGCTGTTTTGTTTTGTTTTGTTGTTGTTGTTGTTGTTTGTTGTTTTTTTTCCAGTGCCCAGTATAGTACCTGGTTCTAATAGGAACTTTATGTTTTTTTGATTGCACAGCTGCTAAGGAAATTTAAAAATAAATGCTATTGATCATCCTAGAAAAGGGAAGGATGAGGGATTCAGTAGGCAATAATGTAAAAAGTGCTGAATGTGGATATCCAAAGACCTGAGTTCAAATCCTGGCTCTACTATTTATTAACTGTGTAACTTTAGTCACATCACTTATGCTGTTTTGAGTCTCAATTTTTGAGTCCTTAAAATGAGGAGCTTGAATGAAATGATTCAAGGTCTTCTCAAGCTTCTAAATCCTACCATCTGATAATTGCCCTCAAGTTGTTGACTTTGTATCATCAATATTTGTTCTTCCTCTACTACTGTAGGACACAAGAGTTCCATACCTTAGTAAGAAGTTTAATGAGTTGGTTTGATCCACATACTTCATCATTTCTGGGCCAGCTACCCCTCTCTCTCTCTCTCTCTCTCTCTCTCTCTCTCTCTCTCTCTCTCTCTCTCTCTCTGTCTCTCTCTCTGTTAGGCTGTTATTTGAATGACAAACATCATCTCTTGTTGGCCCTGCCATCTATGGCTTAGTAGGACCTGACCAAACACAAAAAGTAGGCATTGATGAAATTAACTTGGAGGGAGGCCTCTAGGGGAGTGTAACAGAGACCTTTCCTTGCATCTGTGCTTTTCAACATTTGGAGCTATGCCTTGGACGAGTGTATCTATAACATTTGTTCCAGGACATGACTCATGTGTACTTCAGACTCTTCTGAAAGAAATTACTATAATGAGGAATGGGGGACTAAATGGTGGTTAGCACTGTCACTGTTGTTTAGTTATTTCAGTTGTGCCTGACTCTTTTTGACCCTATCTGGGATTTTCTTGGCAAAGATACTGGAATGGTTTGCCCTTTCATTCTCCAATTCATTTTACAGATGAGGAAGCTAGGGCAAAGAGGGTTAACTGACTTGCTCAGGGTCATATACCTAGTAAGTGTCTGGGGCCAGATTGAACTCCCAAAGATGAGTCTTCCTGATTCCAAGCCCAGCACTCTATCCACTGTGACACCTAGCTGCCTACTATTAGATTATTTTTGTTATGCTGTTCTTTCTTTCAAAGATGTTCCAATATTTGCTTTAAAGTGGCTATACTTCTTTTCTCCTAATCTCTGAAAAGATTCATCATAAGTTTATACCATAAGATCATCAGACTTGGAATCATAGGGGAACTCGAAGATCAATTAGTCTAACCCGCTCATTTTACAAAGGAGGAAACTGAGGCCCATGGAAGTTAAGTGCCTTGCTAAACATCCAATAGGCAGTAAGTAATAGTGCTAAGATTTGAAAACTCAGCTCAGAATAGAATCTTCATAACTTCTGCAATCATTCAGTCATCGAGCTTACAATAAACCATTTCTTCTCTACTCTATATCTGTAAGTCTATCCTGAAATAATAAACATATGTCACTGGAGTTCTTCAATTCATACACAGCATTAGAAGTCCTAGTGAATCAGACTTGGCAAAATGCCTAGGGTTCTGAGCTCCTGTGGTTGGATCTTCCACAAACCCTTCATCTTCAAACATCTGTTGGGTTTGTCCTTTTTTATCACTAAGTCCCCAGTGTGATGCAGAGAATTTTTGACACATCTGCAATGGCTCAGATTTTGCAAATATTTTCATCTCATTCAAAAGTGTTTAAAGGAAAGGAGTGTGAGGTAGGTAAATCTGGCAAACTTGTCCAATTAATTATTCTGAGCTCTGAATTCACTGTTTTAGGAGTTCCTGCCATTTCACGAAAAGAATCAAAAGAAAAACAGTAAGCTTTTCATCTGCCTCCACAATGCATATTTTTTAAAATTTCTAAAACAAAGTTTTCTATCTCCCTTCTAATTAATCAGGAGCTAGCTGAGGTTTTCTTTGTGTTGAATTTCCATTGCTTTATGATCTTCCTTTCTTGGGACCACACATATTTTGTTCTGACACCTCTCATGCACTTGGTATCTTCTATTTAATGCTATATACAGAGCACAACAATTAGCAAGCTTTTATTAAAGTTAACTACTATGTGCCAGCTTCTATGCTATGCTCTGAGCTTATAAAGGAAAAACAGTTCCTGCTCTCAGGTAGCTTACATTATATTGGGGGAGATAATATACATAAATATATGTGTATACAATGATTTCATGGTAATTTTGGAAAATAATAGAAGATTAAGGACAGGGAAATGTTTCATGTAAAAAAGTTGTACTTGAGCTTAGTATTAGAAGAATAAATAAAGGATTCTAAAAGGCATTTTGAAAAGCAAACATGTTATATGCATGGAGAACAATGTGGAAAGAGGAGGTTGAATGTCATGTACAAGAAACAGGAAGAAAGTCGGATTAGCTGGACCATGGAGGGCTGAAAGGGAGTTATGTATAATAAGAATGGAAAGAGTGGTTAGGGGATCCTTTTTTAAAAGGGTTTTAAATGACATTGAGAGGAATTTATACAGTAGTTTATCAAAAAGACAATGAGGAACAACTGGTAGTTACTATGTAGGGGAGTGGCATGGTTAGGACTATGCTAGGAAAATAGCTGTGTCCAGGGTAGATTGAAGTAGAGAGAAACTTAAAATTAAGGAACTATTGAAGTACTCTGGGTGAGAGGTGATGAGAGCCTACACTGGAGTGGTGGCCATACACCCATACACCAACAGAGACTGAGTCCAAGGTGTTAGGATGAGAGAGATTTCAAGATTTGGTGAGTGAATGAATATAGGGAGTGAAAGATGATGAGGAATCAAGAAAGATGGTGAGGAGTCAAGAGAGGGAGTCAAGAAAGAAAGTCCAGAAAGATGAGGAATCAATTCTATGAACTTGGGTAAGTGGAAGGATGGTAGGGTCCTTAACAAAAATAGGAAAAGTATGACAGGGATGTGTTTGAAAGAAAAATATGTTGACTTCTCTTTTAAACGTCTATGGGACATCCATTTGGAAATGTGCAATAGGCAGTTGATGTGGGATTAGAGCTCAGAAGAGATCCTGAAGCCAAATGTAGAGACCTAAGAGTCACCCACATAACTGAACCCAAGATAGTCAATGAAGTCACCAAATGAGAAAGTATACAAAAAGAAGAGAAGGCCCCAGACAGAATCTTATGGTATATCCACATTTAAGGAAAATAATATGGATGATGAATGAGAAAAGTAGACATTCTTTCTAGCACCTCTCTATTGTTGTCTTGAATTATTCCAATTTTGTATTGTTGTTTAACCCTTCCTTCCCTCCTTCCCTCCCTCCCTTCCTTCCTTCCTTCCTCCCTTCCTTCCTTTCTCAAAGACCAAACCTAAAATCCATTTCACTCTGGAGCTCATAGATTGACCACAATACATCACATGAATGTCTATAATGACTGTTTCTTTTTTTGACAAGCAACCCTGAGGGTCTTCCCCTCCTGGTTTGATCCATTTTTTAATTAAAGGGGCCTTCCCTTGACTCACATCCTGAAGAGGCCCATTCACAGAATGGGCCTTACCTCACTCAAAGTGAAAATTTGAAAAAGCTTTAACCTAAAAGGACCAGGGTCTGCCATTGCATTCTGGACCATCTCCAGTCATCCTGATGAATATCAGGTCACTGGATCCAGATGGCTCTGGAGGAGAAAATGAGGCTGGTGACCTTGCACAGCCCTACCTCACTCAAATCCAACTCAACTGCAAGTCATGTCATTATTTCTTCGAAAACAAAGGACAAACACAACAACTACAACCTTCATATATTTCTAGTCTCCCCAGCTAGACTATAAGTCACTTGAAGACAGATCCAGTCATTCTCTCCTTCATTCACACCTTGCACTTAATACATGTTCAATGAATAGCTCTTGAGTTGCTTTTGCCAAAAGGACACATGAGCTGCCCCACCAAGAAGGAGGGAATCTGAGGAGACTTTGTTGCTTCCTTACTTCAAAGGTTTCATTGTCTCATCGACACAAGGGAAAACATCCTAACAGATCTATCCTTAAGATCATGTCATAGGGAGAGGAAGTTAAAGGAACTAGGGGTATTTAGCCTAGAGAAGAGAAGACAGTGGGAACAAGGTAGCTATCTCAGATTCTTTTAAGGAGGGTCTGCCATATAAAATAACAATTAGAGTTCATCTTTGTGCCCATAGCCAGAACAAGAAATTATTTTGGCCTGATTCACAGATAAAATTTTCTAATGATGAGAATAATTCTTGAAATCCTATAAGTAGCTCTTTTTTTCAGAGCAAAGAAGTGGAAACAGAGGAGTTATCCAATAATTGGGGGATGGTTAAACAAATACTATTATGAATCAAATGGAATATTATTGCATCATCTTAAAAAAAATCTATAAAAGGGGCTGTTTCAGAGGACACTGGAATGACCACTAACAAGAAAGAGAGTGAGAGAGAGAGAGAGAGAGAGAGAGAGAGAGAGAGAGAGGAAGGAAGGAAGGAAGAAAGAAAGAAAGGAAGGAAGGAAGGAAGGAAGGAAGGAAGGAAGGAAGGAAGGAAGGAAGGAAGAAAAAATAGAAAAAAGGAAAGGAGAGGGAGAGGGAAGGAAGAATGGGAGAAAGATAGAAGGGAGGGAGGAAGTAAGGGAATCATTGAAATATCTTTTTTAAATACACAAGAAGAGAGCAGAAGGATAGCCAGAAAAAAATCAAAATAGGTAAGCTTCGAAAGTTTCATGTTGAATGAACTTTACTGAATCAAACTGTGCATAAGAGATCCACAATTTCACATAAAATCTAATTTTTATGATGTATATAGAAATGTCCATTGTATTTGTGTTAAGTGCTAAATAAAATCATGCTATCTGACAATCAATTGAAAGAACTCAAAGCTTAACTAGGAAAAGAGAAGACTTGGGTGAGATACAAATGTTATTTTCAAGTATTTGAAGAGTGGTCATATGGAAAAGAAATAAGACTTGCTTTTTTGTCCCACAGAACAGAACAAGGAATTATTTTGGCTTTACATTGGGGGGAAATTTCTATAACTAAAGCCACAATCAAATGGAATAAGCAAAGTCCATATATTCTCTCTTGCTGGCAGTCTTCAAACATATGTTGGATGGTCACTTACTGGATGTGCTATAGAACAATTATCTACAGAGAGAACTCTTGTTCAGACATTGGCTTGACTATATGACCTCTGAGGACCCTGCTAGTTATTGTATCAGTGTTTCTCTGTTTCTTTATATGTTAGCAAAAAAGGAGGCATCCCTAGGACTCATTAGCTGGCAAGTAAGATTAAGCCTCAGAAAATAAATTGGCCTAATCTTCCTCCATAATTATGTGTCTTCAGTCTCTAAGAAGAATCCCTGACACATCCAGAAAGGCTAAAAGGAAAACACACATTCATTCAAGAAACATTTACTAAGACACACTATGTGCATATTACACTGGGCACTGTGTAAAGGGCACCAAGGATACGATCCCTGCACTCAAGCAGTACAGCATAAAGAACAATTTGAATAATGGACTCAGTAAGACTATTCCCATCATATTAGTCATGATTAGCAAACTTTTTGAGGAACCAGGAGAATATCCTAAAAGCTGGAGGGGAAAATAGCAAGAACTAGATGGAAAGTAAAAAACTTCCACAACTCAATTTAATATTTAACTTATAAATTATTCACTTTCTGATTAATATGCATATTAGCCACACAAGGCATATATACCTAGTGTGTTGCCTTTTAAAAACTGTTTCAAGGAAAAGGAAAATATGCATACAGGCAATTCTGTGATAAATAATGCACATTGATCATGAGCGCCCGTTATGAAAGTCTGTTAAATATATTGATCTGATTTAAAAAGAGAATCTACTGCTGATGGAGCACAGTGATTCACAACTTGCAAGAATAATGAAAATGGATGCAAAATAAATTAGTCTGTAGACATCACAAGGACTAAGGGAAAATGTAAAAGAAACTAGACTGTATCTAGGACCAGTTTATGTCTGTTTATAATACTGATGCTGTGGCTATATAGAACTAATGAAATTAAATTTTTAAAAAAAATTTTAGCTGAGATAAACAGATTTATAATAATAAAATAGTAATAACAAACATTTATAAAGTGCCTTAAAATTTGCAAAGCATTTTAAATCCATTATTTCATTTGATCATCACAACAACCTTGTGAGGTATGTGTTATTATTATACTTATTTTATTGATGAGGAAACTGGGGCTGAAAAGTGGTCAAGTCACTTTCCCAGGATCACAGAATTAATAAGCATCTGAGGCCGGGTTTGAAACTGAGTCTTCCTGACTCCAAGTTCAACATGCTTTACTCAGGCCAGCTAGTTTACCAAATGTTCCTGGCCATCACTAAGACATTACATGGCAGGTTTTTATTTTCATTCCTATAATCCCAATGAACATAAAAGAACTTTTGTCTCCACTTTCCAAGGAGTAAAGCAGAATGTAGAACAGGCAGGGAATTTGTGGAAGGTTAGTTACAAATCTAGCAAAGACAGAAGACACTAACAATAGGCAGTACCTGTTTGTCAACCCACAGACAACTACAAATTGATCCCACACAAATCATGTCAATATTATCTGTAGTGAGCTTAATGTGTCCGATATACTCATGCATTGTTGGTTGAGCTAACACTTAGAATAATAATTTTGGAAAGCAATTTGGAATTATGTAGACAAAATCATTAAACTCTCCATATATTTTGGCCTAGAGATTCTACTGTTGGGCATAGAACTCAAGGACATCATTGGCAAAAATAAAGTCCCCATAAACACCATAATATTTACAGTAGCACTTTTTGTAGAAACAATAAACCTGGCAACAAAGATTCTAACTGAGGAATGGCCAAACAAATTGTGGTCTATGAATGTAATGAAATATCACTGTACTGTAAAAAATTATAATATAAGGAATACAGAGAAACATGGAAAGGTCTATATGAACTGATACAAAATAAAGTAAGTAAGGTCAAGAAAACAATAAACAAAATTACAACAATGCAAATGGAAAGAACAACCTCCATAAAACAGTAGAAAGCTAAGGTTGCAGAATTACAAATACAGATATGAATTTCTTGTTGCCAGTGATGTCCCTGAATTGCCAACAATAGAATCTCTAGGTCAAAATATGTGGAAAGTTTGGTAATTTTGTTTACATAATTCCAAATTTCTTTCCAAAATCATAGTGGCGTTAACTCTACCATTAATGCATGAGTGCATTGGACATATTGAGTTCACCACAAATAGATGGAAATGTTGTGGGTAGGATCAAAAACAAGAGTAAGGTGGGAGGCTAGGTGGCGCAGTGAATAGAGCACCAGCCCTGGAGTCAGGAGTACCTGAGTTCAAATCCGGCCTCAGACACTTAACACAAAAACTAGCTGTGTAACCTTGGGCAAGTCACTTAACCCCAATTGCCCCCCAAAAAGCAAAAAAAAAAAGAAGATAAAGTACCTCCTCAGATGAAAGGTCTGCAGAAGTAGACTATTTTTCTAATTTTTTTAATGTATTAATCAATTTTATGATACTTTTCTTCCTCTTTTTCTTTTTCTTTAAAAATATTCTTTGTTATAAGGGAAGGATCTCTGGGAAGAGTTAAAGGGAAAGATATAGAGGAAATTTAGAAATATAAAAATAAAGATAACAATAAAATGTATTTCTTTTTTTCTTTAAAAGAATTTCTTCTGAGTTGGGATGACCCGAGATCGAATCTGGCCTCAGAAAATGAGCACCCACACAAATTTAACGACTAGCCATGTAACCTTGAGCAAGTTACTTAACCCCAATTGCTTTAAAAAAAAGAATTTCTTCCTTGAGTATGTCACAGTAACAGAATTTGAAAGTTGGAATGGACTTCAGCAACTGTGTAATCTAAAGCACCAAGAAAAGAATCAAAATACATACTGGACTTTAAGTGAGCAAATAATTTTGTTCCATATTATGTTTGATATAATAAAAATCCTATTCAGCTTCTAGATAGAAATCATTCCATTTATACTGTTCTGAAATTCCCCCATTAATTTTTTTTCAAATAAATGATGTCTTTTTCCCTACTGTCTGAAATATACATGTGTGACTTGGTAGAGAATGGGCAAAGTGATATTTCAAGAGTATAAAACTGGCCATGTCATACCCTTACTCAAAATTCTTAATTACTCCCTCCTTTTATTAGTGTAAAAATATAAAATCTTCAGGTTGGTGTTAAGACCCTCCAAAACCTGGCTCCCATTTCCCTTTACAGTCTTCTTTCATTCTCGTTATTAATAAAGTAATGAATAAATAGATAAGTGAATAAGGAAAGAAAAAGAAAGAAGTGGATAAGTAAATGAATGAATGAATAGATAAATTATTAGACAGATAGATAAGTAGCTATATATAGAATGAGAATACTTATTCTCACTTATTTCTGAAATCAACCTGGAAGCTAGTGTTAACTGGTAGGGTTAGGAGCTTGGGAAAGGCGGCTTGTGTTTTGTTTTTTTAGTTGATTTTAGGTATTTTTCTTAGCTACCTTTAGGCAAATACAAAATTTGGAAAGGACTATTTTGCAATTAGAAAGTTGATTCATCCTCCTTAGCATATATTGGCAGAGTTTTCTTATGGCTTGCTGCATTCACATTTGAAAACAAAACTTGTAGAACCTTCTTCATTCATTTGTTTAGTCTTAACATTAGCTAGGCAGAATTAGCTCATAGGGTGAGTGACTGGGGAACAGGACTTATATTTAGCCTTCTTTCTTTACAAACTTCACTTTAAAGAAATACAACCTTAAAATTTGCTTTGCAATAATTTAAATTTAAATGAATGAATTCCAATGCATAAATTAGAGAAAACAACTTTTCAGAGTTAAGTAGCCCAGACTTCCACTACAAAGGTCTCTCTGGGCATCTGAAATTTTTATTGGATAGAATGGTTTATATCATGTAGATTTTCAGAGCACTGGGTATATAACAGGTATTCAATGAACACTTGTGGAATAAATGATATCTTGCCTTTACATGGTTCTTAGAGCTTTATAAAGCACTTTCCTAATGGCAACTCTAAAACCCTAGTATTAAATCTATTGCTATATTTGAAGGGCTGTTGTACTTAAAAGGGGATTAGATTCCTTCTGCTTAGCCTCCAAGGCCCACCTCTAAAAGAGAGGCATGAAAGGTGTAGAGAAGTAGATTTAGTGTTCACACAAAGACAAACCATAAAATTCATGCTAAACAAAAATGGAATGGGCTGCCCAATGGACTGACCAATGGTTGTACCCCCTTTGGAAGATGTTGGATGACTAGTTGTTAGATAAGTTCCAGAGGGCATCCTTGTTCAGGTGCAGGTTGGATGAGATGGTCTCTCAGGTCCATTCCAAACCTGATATCTTGAGATTCTATGAAGACTGCACAATTATTGTATCCATATTATAGACCATATTAATGAATATTAATATAGAGCTTTAAGGATTTCAAAGTGATTTATATAATTCCCAGGTGACGGTGATCAAGGCTGACAGCTGTCAGTCACCCACTGAATCACCCATTTGGAGCCTGCTCTTATAACTCACTCTCCATCCCCTTTATACCATTTTCAAACCCAGTGCAGACTCCCAGGCAAAGGGAAGAGATGGTGGCACCCTTGAGACTAATCCCACCATCAACCCCTAAATGGCTACCAGGATCATATGTGCCAGAGGCACTGAGTTCTTTTCTCCCTCAAACTATTGTCTCTGTTCATGTTCCAGTCCTTGAACACTCAGGCAGAAATCTTGATATGACATCTTTAACTTGGGCTGCATTGAGACAATCTGCAATACTTCCAATCTACTGCCCCCTTAGGCTTTTGGCATGGCTCCATTTCCTGTTTTACAGCTAGGATTCAAGTAAGCAGAATTGGTTCAGATTCAAATGGCCATCTGGATGATAATATATAGACACATACTGAGAATGTTTAAAATAATAGAATTTACAGAAATAAATAACCATAGTCTGCTGCCACAACAGGGGGGCTGGAGTCAAGTGGAAGAAAGAATTGACACTCCATCTAGTTCTCCACTTTTTGTTGTTGTTGTTGTTTCTGCTGTTGTTCAGTCCTGTCCGACTATTCATGACCCCATTTAGAGTATTCTCGACAAGGATACTGTAGTGGTTTGCCATTTCTTTCTTCAGCGGATTATGGTAAACAGAGGTTAAATGACTTGTCCAGGGTCACACAGCTAGGAAGTGTCTGAGGCTGAATTTGAACTCAGGTCTTCCTGATTCCAGGGCGGCTAGGTGGCACAGTGGATACAGCACTGGTCCCAGCGTCAAAAAGACTCATCTTCCTGAGTTCAAATCCAGCCTCAGACACATACTAGCCATGCAACCCTGAGCAAGTCACTTAACCCCTATTTGCCTAATTTCCTCCTCTATAAAATAAGTAGAAGAAATAAATGGCAAGCCACTCCCAGTATCTTTGCCAAAAAAACAAGGGTTGGGGAAGCTAGGTGGTGCAGTGAGTAGAGCACCAGCCTTGGAGTCAGGAGGACCTGAGTTCAAATCCGACCTCAGACACTTAACACTGTTCACACTGACCTTGAGCAAATTGCTTAACCCCAACTGCCCTACCTTCCCAAAGGAAAGGAAAGGAAAGGAAAGGAAAGGAAAGGAAAGGAAAGGAAAGGAAAGGAAAGGAAAGGAAAGGAAAGGAAAGGAAAGGAAAGGAAAGGAAAATTACTTCCTGCCTCCAGGATTAGTGCTCTATCCACTGAGTTGTCTAGCTGCCTCCTAGGCAAATAGAGTTAAGTGATTTACCCAAGGTTACACAGCTAGTAATTGTCTGAGGTGTAATTTGAACTCGCATTTTCTTAACTCCAAGCCCAGCACTTGATCCACAGAGACATCTAGCTGCCCCCTAGGGAATTTGTAAAGCAAGAGGGAAAATCATCATCAAAGGAAGCAAGAGGGAAAATCAATGCAAAGAAGCTTTAGAATAGTCCTGTTCCATCACATTTTATGCTCCTTGACAGCTGAGTGCTAGCACTGTTTTTTGCCTCTTTTTGTATCCTCAGCTTTTAGCACATTGCCTAGCACATGGAAGGAGCTTAATAAATGTTGATTGATTGATCCCTGCTTTTCACATGATTGCTGGCCACTTCTAGCATTCTGCCTCTTCTCTATTTACAGGGTTTCCCAAAAGTCTTAATGTCATTTTAAAAACTGCTTTGGGACCCCAGATATAGCATACCTGAAATATACCTGGGTTCTTTCCATGTAGTTGCAAAGCAAATTCTATTCCTAAGGCGGAACAATCGTTTTGATTGATTTTTCCTCCTTGGAGTAATTGAATCGACTAGAGATTTCACCATCACATAAACACAGCCATTGAGTAATAAAGCAATTATAAAATTCTATGATTAGAAACGAGATAAGCAACAGTTACTTAGTTTCCAACTATCCTGTAAAAATTCATTGCTATAAATTCAACTTCTTTGTTTCCCAGATGGGAATTTTTTTTTAATCCTACTGCAAAGAAAATAAAAGCAAAGAGTAAGCCAAGAAGATCAGGCTTTAATGTGGTACAAAAATGAAGATGTCACCCCAGTGAATCTGCCCAGATCTCTTTGTATTCAGGAGGATAATGACAATGCAGGCTCCTGGGGGCTATAGCAAGGCTTCCTCACTGCCAGTATCTTTGGTAATATGGTACCGATCAATCACCATCTTCAAAATGGTAGAATAATCCCTTGTCTACCTTAAGGAACCCATGTAGTATAGTAGATCGAGTACAAGTCCTGGAGTTGGAGGGCCTATGTTTTGATCTTGCCTCAGCCATTTCTTAATTGTGTGACCCTAGGCAATGCACTTAATCTCTATCTACCTCAGTTTTCTCTCCTGTAAAATGAAAATAATAATACCATCTACCTCCTAGGTTTGTTGTGAGGATAAAATGACTGTTTGTAAAGGGCTTTGCAAACTTTAAAGTGATAAATAAATGTCAGCTGTTGTTATTATTACCCAGCATCAGCCTACACAGAATAGAGAGGAGGACTCCTGTGATTTCATTGGGATAGAAGACTCTCAGAGGAGGACCCTACCATGCTCTCATCAATGCAGGTTGACATTTCTCTGCAGATCAGAGAGTTGCACTGAGAGGATGCTGACTTGCCCAGTGTAACAGAGCTGGGATGTGTCAGAGAGGGCCCTTGAGCTCAGGTGTTCCTGACTTTGAAGCTTGCTCTATATTTACCACATCACACTGCTTCTCTAAAGGTCATGGCTTTGAGGGGGGGGGGGTCCTTATATGGAAAATAGGATAAGATCCTGTTGGTTCCATTCTCTGGTTCCCAAAGAGCATGTGGACTAGATGGGGAGATACAGCTTTCTGTTCATCTAATAGTACATAAACACACATAATTTTTCCAATCTGACTTCTTTCATAGGCAGAACTTACAATGTAAATAGGTATTGCCTCACTGTTCAGTATCAAACTGAATATCGGAGCCTCATGGAAATGTCTACAACCAGAAGCATATGTTCTCTCTCTCTCTCTCTCTCTCTCTCTCTCTCTCTCTCTCTCTGTCTCTCTCTCTCTCTCTCTCTCTCTTTCCCTCCCTCTGTCTCTCTCTCCCTCTGTCTCCCTCTGTCTCTCTCCCTCCCTCCATCTTTCACTCTTCCTCTTTCCTTTGTAGCTAGCAACAAGAGAGCAACCTGCTGGGGCTGTTTCAATTTTTCCCCTCTTCTCTTTAGGTGACCTAGGAAAGCAATAAATATCCACTCAACCCTACTCAGTCTCTCTTCCCTTCTAGTTGGTCACAAGAGAGCAGTAGCTGAACATCCTGGCCCTTCTCACTTTACTGAATCAATTCCAAATGAAGCATATCATTGATAATTCATTGTCATCCTCTTTTCAGGAATAATTATGTTTTATTTTTTAAAGATTACTGTCATTCTATTTCCATTCTAGAGGAGTTGTTTTCTATAGATTTGCATGTTCTAAATTAAAGTCCCTGTAAGAGACTATTTTCTTATCATTCCCATTAAATCTCTCTTTTTCCATCAAAAGAGTGAATGTTGCATGATTCAGTTTTGCCATTATTTGATATCCAATGACTAAAGGATTTCAAGAGTCCTAACTCCTAGGAGATTTTGGATGTTCCCTGATAGAGACCCTCAAATAATGACGGCTAAAACCAAATTCCCACTCAGAGTCTTGTTAGTGGATTTTAAAATGCACCAGAAGAACACAAAGACTGCAGGCCACCATGGACAGAGAATGCTATATACACTGTTCGATGTGGCCACAATGCTGAGCCTTCTCTCTGCTCCTTCCACAGTGACACCCCATCTCCTGTCTGCAAGGCTTTGCCTGACGGATCATCCCCCTGCCCAAGCCTGTCATGTACTTTCTTCTTACCTCTGTCTTAGAATACTGAGGCTCCTACAAATATTGGCTCATGCTACCCTCAATATAATATTTTTCCTGTTCCCCCCAGTTGCTAGTGCTCTTTTCCCCAAAAGTAACTTCCATTTATTTTCCATATGCTTCTTTATATTTATGTTGTTCTCCCCCCAAAAAATGAATCTTTTTGAAAACAGCAAATGTTTCCATTTTTGCTATTGTATCTCTAAGCACTTGATCAAATGAGATAGCATTCATAAAGTACTTTACCCTGTCTGCTACACAGTAGGAACTTAATAAATGCTTGTTCCCTTCCCCTCCCCTTGCACCTAGCATAGGCTCTAACATATGTTCTTAACAAATGCTTGATTAATTGATAGTTACAAGGTAGGACTCATTAGGCTGGAGGAACATCTGGAAATAACTGATGTAAAAATGAATGACATTAATAAATATTAGCATTTTAATAGGCAAAAGGCAGAAAAATATTGTCCCAAATAGTGAATCATTTCAATTTGAGAATTTAGAGACCAGGTGCTACTCAACAGCATACATTGAGCATACCATATAGAGGAGGTGACTTATGGAATTACATCCCCTACATGCTTTTTTTTTTCCTAGATAGTATTGCATCCTCAAGGACCCATGTGACTCCTCCCATTAGCAACAAAGCTCACCAACTCCTCTCCATCTTCTACATTGTCTTCACAAGTTGGTGCAGTTGAAAAAAATCCATCCTTCTGCAACTGATCTAGTTATCAGTCTTTCCAAAATTAGGTAGGTTGGTCCTTAAATGACAAGATACTCAGATCACAGCCAGGCTTCCATTCAGTTTTTCCAGTTTGGTAAGACCTGCAAAGTCATTCTGTTGGTTTAGCCTTTGAGAATGTTGGGTCACCTCTATGCCACAATGAGGCATCAAGAGGAGGATTTGATCCTATTATTTCCTAATCATAATCTAGATTTATTTATTGAGTATTTATGGTTGCCAAATGTCTTCCATTATCCCATCTGAGTCTCACAAGAGCATTGAGATATTTGGTGGAAATCACATAATCCCCATTTGAAGAAAAGGAAATTCAATCTCAGAGAGGTTATGTGATTAACCTAAAGTCACACAGCTTATATGGTTTTCATTCAAAGCTTGATCCCAGGTTTCCTGGCTCCCAATCTAGTGCTCTTCCCACTACACCTCTAATTCTATACCTCTAATCCCTGCAAGGGAGGCTCAGTCATGAATTCTTGCTATAGCCTCCAGGATTCTGATGAGATTAAGAAATACAACTGTGAATACAAAACTAATTTCTGCACCATTCTCCTCCTCCTCCCACCCCTCTTCTCATTCCAGGGGCAATGAGGCACCAACATTCTTTAACTTGGTAAAAAAAAAAGGCCCTGTAGTGGAGAAGATGGGAGAAGAGCAGTAGTTATCAACACCTACAAAGACAGACATTGTGAGAATCCAAAGTATTATCTGCAAAAAGTGGACTTGGTCAGTAAGCAATTGAAAAAAGTAGCAATTGTACAATGGGAAAATGATGAATTTGCAATCAGAAGATCCTCTGTTACAGTGGACTTTTCCTCCCCACATTCAGAGGTTAACACCAACAAGGTCTCTTCCCTCATCTCTCCACCACTAGTAGCATCCCTCTAAAATTATCTTGTATTTATTTTGGAAAAACTGATCTTTTCACCCATTATTTCCTCTGATACAATGTAAGCTCCTTGAAGGCAGGGCCTATTTTTATTTTGCTTTTGTTAACTCTAGCACCTGGCCCAGTGGCTGGTACATTTGCATGCTTGAGAAATGTCTATTGACTGAATGAGCCTATGTTTCATTAAAATAAATGAGGGAAGTGGATGGATAGTTGGATGGATGACAGATCTCTAAGATCTCTTCCAGTTCTAATTCAATAAGCCCCTATATTGGCAACAATACTGGCATCCCCTGGATGACTGCTAGCACAGGTTCTTAGATCTGCTTTACTAGGAAGGATAGCTGTTTAAGGATATAGTTTATAGACTTTGTATAACTGCCTCACTTAAATCCAATTCATGCTCAAGACATCACCCAATAAAAGCAAATAATAAACAACTGCAAGGTTCACATAGGCCTTCTAGAGTGGCAGCTTTGAGTTTCATCAAAGTCAACAATCTTTTTTCAGTACATTCACTAGTTTAGGAGAAAAGTCAGCACCCTGAACCTCAAAGAAAATAAAAACAGAAAAATACAAGCAGAGAAATAAAGACCAACAGACAGGGCTCTGACTGCCTGAATCAACTATACACTTTACATACATCCCTGGATGGAGAGAGACTTTACATCTGAGCAGTCAGGGAGCTCTGTACATATGGCTACTCAAAATTTCGACCAGGGAATCACAAGATCCTTCTTGTGAGTCCCCAAACTCAGAGTATATATACACTTCTCAGAGACAAAAGGCATCACAACCCTTGTGACTCAGTGGTTACTTAGAAATTAGCATAAGGTGTGAAAGCCTTCCTACAAACAAACCTCCCTAAGCTAACTTCCCTTAATGGGCTCCACCTGAGGCCTATTAATAGCTGGGGAAGATCTTAAATCCCCTTAACATGACAACACCTGACCTCAGTTTTGATTCTAACTCTTCCATTTACTTTGTGAACTTGGGTAAGCCCTTTGGGGCCTTGGTTTCTCACTCAGAAATAAAGGCATTGGACAAAGTGATCCCTAAGGCTTCTTCTCATTCTAGAGTCTATGAACTTAGTTCAGATCTCAACTCCAGTACTTACCACTCAGATGACCCTATGTAAATCAATTCCCCTTCCTCAACTTTGTTCCTCATCTGTAAAAACAAGGCTGTGTGAGATAACTACTAAGATCCATTCCAACTCAAAATTCTACTATTGTAATTATATTTGGCATCTAATCATGCTTGATGAAACTCAAAGCTTCTACTCTGGAAGGCTTACATGGAAACCACTGATTGGTCTCTCTATCAGTGAAAAAGCACCAGTGGAGGAAGTTACTTCCTAGATGTGAAACCCTGGCCAAATCACTTAACCTTTCTCAGCCTTGGTTTCCTCATCTGTAAAATGGAGATAATAACCCCTAATTTCAAGGTAGTTGTAAAGAAGAAATGAGATTATACATATAAAGTTGCATGCCTTCAATGTTAGCTACTACTCTTTATGGTAGAGGAGACTAAGGTCAAACCCATTTCTTTGTGAGGACCTTCTAGGATCTCCATCTGGGACTGAATTATTTCTGAAGCCACACTTAGAACACAAAGGACTGACAGCACTAAAAGATACAGCTATGCAGTACTAAGAAATCTGAGTGGTTTGTGCCTGCCTGTGATTATCTGGAGTCCTTTCAACGACTTAGCATGTGTCTAACATCCTGTGTTCCTCATTACTCCTTTATCATTTCTATTACAGCCCACATTGGTCAGTGAGCATGTGAAGATGTCCCCTGGCAGAATGGGCAGATGAGAACAATTTGTTCCAATGGCCACAAAGGCAGCTGAAGCAGGTGCCATGGAACACTTAGAGCTTAGTCAAACATCAAAGACACCAAAGTCACCCACTGTACCCTGGGCCATCACCAGCTGTCCTGTCTATTGTCTTGCCACTGGACTTCGGTGATTCTGGAAGAGAGTGAGTCTTATGACTTTGTATAACTGCCTCACTTAAATCCAATTCATGCTCAAATAAAGACATTATCCCATGAAAACAAATAATAAACAACTGCAAGGTTCACATAGGCCTTCACTCTGAAAACCCTTGGAACACTGGCTTCTATGCCTCATAACCCTTGCTAAGGTGACAGGAGAGAAGAACTGGGCAGGGGTAGGGGGGGAGTTTTTAAAATAAATGCAGTCATAATGCACAACATCATGCTTAAATGAGATATGAATCACTTGGTAATACATTAGGACTATATAAGCTACTAAGAGCTAAAAGGTCTATTACAGCTAATGAGATGGGTTGATGCAGTGGCATTTTGAGAAGAGACAAATATAAGGCTTTATGAATAACAGAAAGCCAGTATAATCCAAATAGGTTTTTCAAACAACAAATGAAATGCTCGTTGAGAGGTTCAGCTCTTCAGAATGAATCATCAACAGAGCCATTAGGTGTGAAATTGTCCCGTGTAAAGACAATGTCTGAACACCAACCAGGTTATGAGGGCAAGAATAACAACACTGGAGTGCCCTTGTGAATACAGGTAGCCCTAGTACCTACCACTCTGAAAATGGCCAATAAAGTATAATAATAATGCTGACTTTTCATTATAATGTTGGGAGCATTCCCTTGCAGGAGTGCATTTGGAGTCAAAATAATTGAGTTCAGGTCCTAGATCTGCATGGGCAGGTAGCTGTCACAGTGGATAGAAAGCCAGGCCTGGAGTCAACTTCCTGAGTTCAAACCTGGCCTTAGACACTTACTAGGCAAATCACTTAACCTCTCTGTGCTCTAGGTAACTATTCTAGAGCTTAAACTGCAGATATGGTACTATCCGGCATTGGAAGACTGGATTTCCTCGAACAGGAGTTCCTTATCCTCATAAAATTGTCATCCAATTCTCATCCCTGATAAACTGGAATAATCAGTAAAGTCCCCTCCAGGTGCTGCTTCATGGGATGAAAGTGACCTTGAGTTCTTGGGTCCCAAGGGCTATGCCAGTTGGACACAAGCTCTATGAAGTCCTGCCAACTTAGAAAAAACTTCCAGCAGCAAGACTGTTGTCCAGGGATCAGCATAATTAAAATCAACAAAACTCACCACCTAAAGGTTGGCCACCAAGAAACAAATGTTTGGCCATATAAACTATAAAAGAGTGAAGAAGATGGCAGCCTTCATTGGGAAGAAAGTACCTATGAGTTGAGAACTATTGGAAATAATAATAATAATAATAATAAACTGGAATCTGTATCTATCCAAAAATGAGAGAGAAGAAGAGAGGGTAGATGATTCTTTTCAGGGGCTTATCTGATTCCTGGACCTACTCTAATGGACCTGTTCTGGATACTCTTTAAAATTTATTTTATTTTCAATTCACAGAACAAAGCAATCACTTACATAACATAGTATAATTAGAAAGATGATTGCACACAAAACTGAAAATCTGCTATGTATAACTTTCCAAATATTCAACAGTTATCATGTAAATTTCTTTTCTCCTTTTTTCTTCTCTCTCTGCCACCCTACCCTACCCTAGTGATGGCTACCATTAACTCCTGTATAACCACTAGAACGTCACAGTAGGCTTATGCTCAGGGTCTGATGGGACAGATTTAAATTCCCAGGTCTATAGAAATTCTACCCTTGGAAGCAGAATTATAAACTATAAGATTGGTTCCTAATTATGGAAACTAGCATTTATTAAATGTAAGTTATGTGCTAGGCACTATAGTAAGCAATTGTACAAATATTTTCTCATTCAATTCTCACAACACCCCTGGGAGGTAGGAGTGTTACTGTGTTACTATCCCCATAGTGTAGCTGGAGAAACTGAGGCAGAAGTTAAGTGACTTGCCCAGGATCACACATCTAGGAGAAAGGGGAAAGGATCACCTGTTACTCCACTCTGCCCCAGCAATTTCAGAGACAGAGAGAGACAGAGAGGGAGACAGAGGCAGAGAAACAGAGACAGAGAGAGAAAGAAAGAGAGAGAGAGAGAGAGAGAGAGAGAGAGAGAGAGAGAGAGAGAAACAGAGAGAGACAGAGACAGAGACAGAGAGAAAGAACAGCAAATGTTGACATTACTACTTTCTCCTGCCACAAGCACTGCTGTTCCAAGTGGCACTGGAGGGACATCCCAACACCTCCCTCTTTTCCAGGTGGTTTTCTTCTTCTCATCAGGCTTCAAAAACTACATCCCCCAGGCCTTCTTGTCATTAGATTCCTCTCTTCAAAAGCTGGGGCAAAAATATAGCTTCTGGGGTCTTTAGCAATGCATATCCCTTGCAAGGCAGCCAGTCCAATGGCCAGAACTGTTGCAGCTTTGTTACTGACAGAGCAGAGAAGACCTCCAGGACCCCACCCACCCGCCCCAGATCTCAGATCCTATGTGTCTCTGTGTTATATAACAGTATCTCAATTTGTTTCCCTCTGTCCTTTAAATGAGAGGGAAAGTTGGGGTTTCCCCATTTGGTGGGAACATAAGGAATTATTAACACAAGTAGCGATCAAAGCTTGAGGATTTATACATATAAATGGCTATAGAAATGAGGACAAATGATTGATCTGTACCCACTATTAATATTTGGCATGCTCTCCCTTCTCAGCTCTGCTGACTGACTTCCCTAGCTTCCTCTAAATTCTGACTAAAACCTTATCTTTCACTGGAAAGCTTCCCCAGTCATTTTAATTCTTATGCCTTCCCCTCTGTTCTTTTCCTATTTATCCTACATCCAGGGCCATCATGGTCAGTCATACTGACCTATGTCTTGCCACTGAAGTCAGATGGCTCTGGAGGAGAGTGAGGCTAGTGACTCTGCACAGCCCTGCCTCACTTAAATTCAGTGCACTTGCAAGTCAAAACATCGACCTCCTGATGTTATTGGTCCTCTTAAAGAACAAAGGACAAACAATAATCCTGCATATAGCTTGTTGTGTATGTCTATTTGCACATTGTCTTCCCCATTAGATTGTAAGCTTCTTGAGGGCAGGACCTGTCTTTTGCCTTTTTGTATCCCAGCATTTGGCATGGTGCCTGGAACATCGTGGTGCTTAATAAATTTTGGTTGCTTAGTATTTCTGCTTTTGAACAAAAGTTGACGCAGGCAAAACCAAATTTTCTAAGGTACTTTTGTTTAAACATATTTCTGAAGCTGCGACTCAAAAAATGTATATTCTCTTTGCCTGTCTGATTAGCAGAGCCCCATGAAATGATAACTCTATCCTTTTCTAAAGGCTCCCTAATCACTTCCTGCTCAATTACCAAAGTGAAAATGCAGCCACAGATTTCTGCAGCAAATGACTCATATCACCTTGTATCTCAAAAAACATGTGGGGTTCTGATTTCCTTTGCTAAAATCCTATATTGAAAAAATATATGTTTCCATAAGCAAAGTAAATAAGATAATTCTGTGTGTGTATACACACATGCACACATGTGGATTAGTCAGTAGTATCTAAGAGAGGCAGGGTGGTGGGGGTGATTTTTCTTGAGAAGAACAGATTTGAGAAGAAATATTTTCACCAGTTCCCTGAATGAGTAGAGAGTAGATTGCAGTACTTATTCCTTCTACAAGCATTATTAATTATAGTCAACCTTATATTCAGAAATTTCTTCCTTGATCTCTGAGACATAATATGATGGTTTGTTTAGCAACACATAACAGATAGTGTAGATGACTGAGACTGCTGTCACACACTTGTCCTTAGTTCTTCACAATTCACTAAGTGCTTTTGAAGACATTATTTTATTTGAGCTGACAACATCCTGTGAGCTTCAGTAGAGGGCATGATTTCAACCTGGCCCCTTCCTACTTTTTAGTCTTCCTGTAATCCTATATGCTTCCTCATACACTTCCTATATTCCTCTCCAAGCACTCTTAGAACATAACATGGATCAGCTCTTTGACTAATATGCTGATTCTCACCTTCCAAAATGACCTCCTGTTTAGCTGTGCTTATCCCTCAGCAGCAGCTATTGTGCCTATCACTTTCAGCTTCAGCACTAACAGAGATGCCTTCAGGTGAAATAGGGTTAGGCTCTTGTAGAAAAAATGTGACATTTATCCTAAAGTTGGTTTTTTTAAGTCTCTCTAAATCGGATCCTTTGCAAGATTCTTCTTCATCTACAACTCTTGGGGAGGGAAGGTGGTAATGCAAGGAAGTATCTTGTTTCCTCTTTCTTCTCTTCAATTGTTCTCACCAGCAAATCATCATAGAATGAGTATATACTGTCTGCTCCTGAGCAGTAGAGAGCCCTACATCTCATTGGTCAATCAATTTTCCCAGCAACAACTGACAATTCAAAGAGCATTGGAGGCCTTTTTTTGACATAATTCTGAAATAAATTTTTCACTTCCCTCTCCTCCTTTTCTTACCTTCCTTGGTTACACAGTAGGGTTCTCTCTATGTACAATACCTTAGCTTGTCATTAGTAAACAAATTCTCATTTTGACCTACAATTAGTTGTTACATTTGTCTCATAATCATACAGCAATTCTGGTAACTATATTTCCCTACTTATTAATCAAAAAAGTTTTAATTCTTCAACTGTCCATATGGAAATTATTGATGCAGACTGAGTTTTCCATGGGCTCTAATGTTTTATAGCTTATCATATGCAAATGAACAATTGCTGTCTCAGAATAGAACTCTAGGTCCAATTTAACTCACTAATTACATCTCTTAAAGAGAAAGAACTGATAAAAAGAAGTACCTGTAGTATGGCTTTACATGTTTATAAATCTGTATCAAATAGTGGCTTTCTCTGGTGCAGGGTGTGGAGGGAGAGAGGGAGGTAGCTTAGAACTTAAAATGTAACCCCCCAAAAAAATTAAATTAGATTTAAGAACTATGAGGCAGCCTCAAGCAAGTGAATTATAAAGGCAGACAACTTATCATATTCCTGCCCCAGACAAGTGAATTGCCAAGGGTCACTCCCCCTTTCATACATACCCACACATACACAAAATGTCTCCCTCACTAGAATGTATATTCTCTGAGGGCATGGACTATTTCCTTTTTATTTTTGTTATCACAGCACTTAGCATAATATCTAGCATTTAGGAGGTATGATGTATAAAAAATTTGAGAGATATAGTTTCTGGGTAATTAATCATTTTATTAATAATGCTAGCATATAATTTAAGGGGTCAGTGACACTCTCAAATGTCAAAGAACTTTCATGGAACCCACTCAAGGTTTGTATGCCCTTGGAAGAGTGTGTATTCCTGAGGGTGGCAATCACTCTGATTGGTCAGCAAATAATGAAAGAGAATGAATATTATGAGAGGTGGACCTATTCTGTTGTTGTTCTGTTTGTTTTTGGTTCTCAAAGAGGACTGTGACCTCAGGGAGATGATGGCATGACTTGCAGTTGACTTTGATTGAATGAAGGAGGGCTGTGCAAGATCACCAGCCTCACTTTCTCCTCCATAGCCATCTCTGAGAGGCTGAAGGAAGTGACTTGCTCCCAGACTATTCCCAACCTCAGGCAATCTAGACAAAGGATCTACCACCATCACCACCATCCCTCCTCAGAATCTGACTAGAACACAATGGGCTTCCCCACCTGGGTGGGGTCTGAACCAGATTGAGGAGAAAACTGACCCAGTCTCATTATCATCTGATGTCTTTCAGAAGCGGGCTTGGCCAAGTAGAAAATAAGGTTTCAGAAAGGGATAAATCCTGTTTCTCTCCAATATTAACAACTAGTTATTTAATAATCATTTCTCTCAGAGTTGTATAATGAATGTTTACGATTGATGATGATTAGGTCATGTATCCATTTTTTTTAAATCTGACATAAATAGAGAGGCTAAGTAGTCATCAGTAATCTCTGCTCCACAGAAATGAATGGAATGGAATAGGTCACTCACTGGTAATCAAAATTTTAAGTTTTGTAACATGTCAAGGACAACCTTAGGACTTTCAACTAGGCCTAAGATACGGTAATTGGATACCGACCAGTGCAGAATTTGGATTGTTTGTCTATTATCCCTGACTCTCATTATACTTAAACCAAATCCCCAAGAATTTTTAAGCCCCTAATGCATATAAAACATTTCGCTAGGGGAAATGATAAAGAATCAATCCCAGGCCTCAAGAATTTACATTCTATTGGGAAGAGCTTGTACACCTCCCCCTTCCCAGCCTACCTCCTTTTCCAATCATACATGTACTTTATGATGTCTTTTATATATGACAGAATTTGATTGAGTAGCAAAGAGTGCAACTACTCCAGGCAGTCAGGGTAGGAAGAAATCAGGATAGTTTGAATTATGGAGGAAGGCTTTAAAGAAGGCAAAGAGCTTCATTTAAATATTGGAGGGATTGGAAGAATTTCCTTAGGTGAAAAAATAAATAAACAGAAACTGTAGCGAAAGGCATTCCAGGCAGGGGAGTCAGAATTATCAGATGATGAAAGAGGGTATTACTTGTGTCCAGAGCACCTGGGTCTGGAAACTAGTGATGCTCTCTACTTTTTATGGTGACCTTAGGCAGATCACCTAAAACTCTTTGGACCTCTGTTCTTCCATCTGCCCAATGGGAGGGTTCAGCTAAATGGATTCTAGCTTTAGATCAGTGAACCTGTTGACCAGGATTTAAATCAGTGCTTAGTACATAACTGTCTGCTACCTCAGGCAAATCGCTAAACTTCTCTGGGCCTCAGTTTTGCCATATGAAAAAATGGACTAGAGCAGGGGTTCTTAACCTTTATTGTGTCACAAACACCTTTGGTAGTCCAGGAAAGTCTATTAACCCCCTTCTCATAATAATGTTTATATTTTCATTCATAATTAAAGGAAATACTAAATTTCAGATATAAGTTAGTGAAAATAAAGGTGTGACTTTTTTTCTTATCCAAATTCAGGTCTCCCTAAATATAAAAAGTCCACAGAGCCCAAATTAAAAATACCTGGATTAGGTGATCTCTAAGGTCCTGTCAAGGTTTAAACCCTGACATCCTATGACACCTTCTGCTGGACTACATAGCCTCTTCACCCGTCAGGACCTTGTGCTGTGGCTATACAACATTAAAGAAATCAATGCATTCAACACAGTAAGAGTGTCTGGTCATAGCAAGAGGAACCAAACATATTTGGGGTATCAGATTGAAAAAATAAGAAGAGCTGACTATTTACAACCTCTATTTAATTAAAAGAAGTGTTTCATTCTCTTAAAAGGTTCCTTCTAAATGTGGAGACTAAAGCAGGTGTAACCATGAAAAATGAAACTCTAAGCTTCCACAGGAATATCTCTAGTCTTGTCCACTATGTTCTGAGCAGATTTACTCCAAAGATACTAACTAGATAGTAAGTCTTTGAAGATCTCTAGGTAGGTTGTAAAGCTACACACTTTATCTCCTTCTAGGAAAAATAAAAGAACAAAGGGATTAGTAGTGAAATACATGATGTTTTTCATTAAATCAATTGTTCAGTTGTGACTTTGTGTCTTTGTGACTTCATTTGGGGTTTATTTTTGGCAAAGATACTGGAGTGGTTTGCCATTTCCTTCTCCCACTCATTTTACAGATAAGGAAACTGAGGCAAACATGGTTAAGTGACTTGCCCAGGCTCACATAGTTAGTAAGCAATAGGCCAGATTTGAACTCAGGTCTTCCTGATTCCAGGCATGGCATTCTATTCACTGAGACACCTGGCTGTCCAATTAAAACTTTACAAGCAAATAACAACTTAGAGACAAATAATAACTTAGGGATATTTTGGGATCTCTTGGTCTGACCTGTGATGATGGGGGGGGGGCAAGTCACACAGCTTCTCTGAGGTAACCATATATTCCTAATCTGTGACCTTTCTTAGGGTTATAAGACTCAAATGAGTGATGTATGTAAAATGTTTCACAAATCTAAAAGCATCATATTAAATGTAGAACAAATTTTATAATAAAATATATAATTATTAAAAATGTTAAATTAAAATAAAATAATAATAAAATATATTTTTAAAATAAAATTATTTTGTCACTGGTGGGGATTTTAGGTTTGTAAACATCTGGGCTCTTCTTTAAAAAGTATTTCCAGTTCTTAGCACGTCTGTACATTGTAGGTGTTCAATTATTGCTTATTGACCAACAACAGGTATCTATGTCTCAGCTAGTCTATGAATGTGGACCAACACTTTTCACATCATCATATAGTAGAAAGAACACTGGCTTTGGGGTAGGAGGCCCTGAGTTTGAAACACAGCTCTGTATTTCCTACCTAAATGACCTTGGGCTTCTGGTCTCAGTTTTCTCATCTATAAAATGAGCAAGTTATATTTGCTCACTAATAAGGTCCCTTTAGGCTCTAAATCTACAATCACAAATGGTCATAATGAAAGGAAAGAAAACAAAGGGGCTTCTATAATTAAGAAAATTTAGATGGTCCCTGACCCTTAATCACAGAATTAAGGACTCTTAAGAAGTGGGAGGGAGTTTACAAATCATTTAAACCAATGAATCAATTAATAAAAATGCATTTAAGTCCTCAATATGTGCAAAGCCCTTTGCTCAGGCCAGGGTATCAATCAGGATGTATTTCTCTTTTTTTTCTTTTTGATTTTTGGAGAGAGGAAGGCAAGGCAATTGTGGTTAAGGGACTTACCCAAGGTCACATAGCTAGTAAATGTTAAGCATCTGAGACCAGTTTTGAACTCAGGCCCTCCTGACTCCAGTGCTCTATTCACTGCACCACCTAGCCACCCCAGGATGCATTCCTTAAGCACTTACTGAGGCAGCCAAGTGGGCACTGGTTTGAGCCCAGAGTTGCAAAGACCTAAAATTCAAATCTAGCCTCAAGTACATACTTATGTGACCCTAAGCAAGTCACTTACCTTCTATTTGGCTTGTTTTCTTCGACTACAAAATGAGGGTCATAATGGCACCTACCTCCTTGAGTTGTTTGTGAGACTCAGAAGTAGAAGCACTTAGCACAGAGCCTGGCACATAGTGAGCACTTATAATAAAGATTTATTTCCTTCCTTCTTTCTGATTATGTGTCAGGTACTGTCCTAGGGGATAGAAAGATAAGTACAAATGAAGAAATTCCCTATTCACATGAAGCTTACATTCTAATGGGAGAGAAAAAGGAATATAATATAATACATAATAAAAAATAATTTACAGAAATATAGTTAATACATATGTGTATCCAATTCAACAATGGCTGTGGTATTGTTCAATTGTTTTAGTCCCATTAGACTCTTCATGACCCCATTTGGAATTTTCTTGGGCAAAGATACTGAATTTATTTCTCTGGCTCATTTTACAGATGACAAAACAGAGGCAAACAGGATTAAGTGACTTGCCCAGGGTCACACATCTAAGTGCCTGAGGTCAAATTTGAACTCAGGTCTTCATGACTCCAGACCACCTAGATTCCTACCACTTGCAAGTACTATGCTAAGTGCTGGAGTTACAAAAAGAGGCACAGGATAGTCTCGCCCTCAAGGATCTTACAGTCTGATGGGGAAGAGAAGATGCAAGCAAACATATACAAAACAAGCTACATATAGGAGAAATGGGAAATATTAACAAAGGAGAAGCTCTAGAAGAGGGGTTAGAGTAGAATGTGGGATTTTACAAATATGTGTATATACCCTTAACAAGCTCATGTTCTAATAGGAGATTCAACATCTACAGGGAAGTAGTGGCCAGAGAGAAATAGGTTGCTTGAAATATTATGGGGACAATGAGTGGAGCCATTGCAGAATAAATTAGTATCACATTTGTAAGAACAATGACAGGTATTGCTTGACAACCCCCCCAGCAGTTAGTGTTATCCCCTCAAAATTACTTTTTAAAAACTTATTTTTTTCTCTTTCATTTATTTTATTTTTGATTTATGGGATAAAACAAGCATATCCATAATATAGTATAAATATATTCATGACCTAGATACAAAAAGAAACATTACAAGAAAACTGGGAGAACATGGAATATATTACTTATCAGACTTATGAATAGGTGAAAAATTATGAATAAATAAGAGATAGAAAAATTAGGTACAAAATAGATAGTTTTGATTAATTAAATTAAAATGGGTTAGTGTAAATAAAATAAATATAGCCAAGATCAGAAGGAAAACAGAAAATTTCAGGGTGAGGGATTTTATAGACAGTTTCTTAGATAAAGATCTCAAATATATTAAAAAAAAAAAACCTTGCATGTATATATGTTGTCTCCCCTTGCATAACATAAATTCCTTGAGGACAGACTTCTTTTGTCTTTTGTCACCCAGGACTTAGCCTACTACCTGACACATAGTAGACACTTAAATTCCTGTTGATTGAAGATGGATATGGCATAAGTGGCTCAATTGACACTGAGCTTAGAAAATGGTTGATACCACCCAAAAAGAGATATTCCAAGTATTTTTATTGATGTTTATCTTTTTCATTTCTCTTTGCTTTCTTTTGGGGTATAGGCTTAGTGGTGATAGCACTGGGTCAAAGGATAGGAACATTGGGGTCTCATGCTTCCAAATTTCTTTCCATAATGGCTGGAAATAGTAGCAACTCCACCAAGAGTTCATCAATGTACCTGCTTCCTGCAAGACTTCCAATATTTACACTTTCCTTTTTTGTCAAATTTACCAATCTCAGAGGTATGAAGTGGAACCCCAGAGTAGCTTTAATTTTCATTTCTCTAATTAGTGATTTGGATTTTTGTCTTGTTGATAGCCTTGAATTCTTCCCTTGAGAATGACCTGTTTATAACTTTTGTTCATTTACAAATTAGAAAATGGCTTTTGTTTTTACAAATTTGAGTCCATTCTTTAGATATCTTGGAAATTAGACTTTATCAGGAAAAACTTTAGGTAATTTTTTTTTACCAATTACCTGTTTCCCTCCTAAATTTGTCTATCTTAGAATTGTTTGCTCAAGACACTGTGACTATCACTCACCTTCTAGGCCACTCTCTGTAATTGATACTGTTGTCAACAAAACCAAGTCTTGAACTACATTTTGAAAAAAGAGGTAGCTCAATAGAACTATATCTTTCAATAATAATTGAACTATCCCCATTAATAATTTATCCCCAGAATTAATATTTATCCCCAGAATAGTTTCTGATTATTTCAAAAGTTTTAAGACAAACGTTCCTTTTAATTCTGCCAAACACGAGATCACATGTTTACCAGACATAAACTATAGATTTTTCTACTGCATTTTTAGGGCATAGAGACAGAGATCCTCCCAAGACTATTATCTACTTCTGGTGATTCATCTAGTCATAAGTGGCACAGCCAAAACATCCTAGAAAGCATTACTAAGGATAATGAAGCCTTGAACAGTAAGTCCATAGGGGCACAGGGGGTCTTTTCATGGCTGCAGGCAATTAAAGAATGTAAAGTCTTCAAAAGAGAAAGAATTTTTGGGAAATGAAAAGATTGTTTAAAAGATAATATCTGAATTTGGATCTCAGGATAATTTGCAATATAATAATGAAAACACTTGATCAAGAATGGAGTGTGCCTAAAAAGGGGCTGGTAAAAAGCGCTTTTGCCCACAACTTTGTAAACTTAGTCAAAATGGCTTTGGACTGAAAAGGAAGGAGGAAGAAGAAAACTGTCTAAGAGGATCTACCATGATAGATTCTATATAGAGGGGCCACAAGGTAGAAAGATAAATAATAAAAAGAGAAATACCTAGAAATTCAAGAAAAAAAACCAAGAAACTAGTCAATAAAGCCCATGTCTATGTACAAGTGGACAATGTAGGTGTAAAGATTCTAAAACAAGGAGACAAAGTTGACTTCATAAGAATCCCTGAGAGTTGATATAATATAAGAGACAAAACTATCAGCTCAAGTACCTGCATCAAGCATCAAGGGGTGAATCTGGGGTGAGCTGCTCCAAAGGCACCCTCAAAGAATTCAGTTGGGCAGAATATTTGGGAGAGGGGGAACTTCAAACATCAGGATCCACTCCCCTGACAGTAACAGTGACTACTGGCACTACTAGGGGAGGGAGGAGGTTGGATTGGCTTGGGGAGATGCTCACCTGGCATGTTATAGCTGAGAGGTAAGAAGTAAAAATGTAGTCCACCTGATAGTTCCCTATTTTCTCTAATTAGCCATGATAATTGAGTGCTAATTTCACATTTCTACCAGCCAGGGAAATATGAGTGGAAAAAGTACCTCTAATTATTGACATTTTAGGATAAAGCCCTGATAACCCTACCCTAGTTACAGCCCTGGGTAGGACCCATGGCTAGAATGTAGCACTAGAAGGGTATACGTTATTCAAGACAAACAAAAGAGGTATAATAGGCACAAAGTAGCATTTTTTATATTTTTTTAAATGTTCACATGAGGAAATGCAGGACCCTGAGGGAAGGGGGAAGTGTGATGGAGAACATTAAAGAAATAGGCAAAATCAGAAACAATATTGTCATCAGAGCACTACAGTCTATCTAGATAAGAAGAAGGAAAAGAATGAGGCACTTGGGATCACAAGCTTGGCATAAAGGTATGATATAGTATGATGGGGGCCTTCAATTATACTGATGTATGCTAGAGAGTTCTCTCCCTCTGCCCAAAGCAGAGAAAGGTACTTCTAATGTGATGGCTGAATGAGAGCCTCAATTACCTTACCACTTCAAAACTGCAAGAAATACACCAAATAAAATGGAAGGACAGCAGCAATAATTCGGGGGAGAGGGAGATTCTCAAAAAGAAATCCCCATAGTAGGATCCCATCACATAAAATTCTGCAAGGGATTTTAATCCATGAGGGATAGGAAGCTATCAAGAATGAAACCCTGAGGAACCAAAGAGAAACCATGCCCATAAAGAGGAAAAGGGATTCTGGTTTTTCTGAGAACAATCTGAATTCAAAGGGTTTTCATCCTCCATTTTTCATGTTCCAAAGACATTTACAAAACATGGATCAGATAATGAGAACTGAAAAAGGTCTAAGGGGTCATCTAATCCAACCATTTCACTTTAAAGATGGAGAAACTGAGACCCAGAGGCCTTAAGTGACTTGCCCCCAGAGGAAAAGATCCTAAGTATCAAAGACTGGATTTGAACCTTATTTCACTGATAACAGATTCTTAGCTTTTTGTACTTCATCATGCTATTTGTGGAAGCAAGGACAACTTCATTCCTTAATAAAGAGTTATTAATAAGACTAAAAGATTTGGGTCCTCTAGTTCAACCTGGTAGTGTATTCCAGAATGCCACAATGATGGGGAGGGGAGGATTAGAGAGATAGATACACACGTGTATATGTATATATGTGTCACATATATAAAATATGCAAAATAGACATAGAATATGCACAGAATACACATAAAATACACACATAGAATATATACATAGAAAATACACACATGCATATAGAATACACAGAGAAGATATATAGACTATAGATAAAATACAGACATAGAATATGGACTATATACATATGTGTATATACATAGAATACCCAAATAGAATATACATAGAGCATAGATGTAGAATACACACATAAGATACATATACAACATGCATGTAGGATTCACACATAGGATTCTCACATGTAGACTACACAAGTAGAATTCACATGTAGAATACACATATATGTGTATAGAATACAATAGGATTTACACATAGAACATACAGAGAATACACATGTAAAATACACATATAATTCATCTGTATAATTCACACATAGAATTCTCACACATAAAATTTTCACATGTAGAATATACAAGTAGAATTCAAACAGAGTATAAGAACGCACATATAAAATAACACATAGAATAATCATGTAGAATTCACACTTAGAATATACACAGAACATGCATTGAATATGCAAAGATTACACACACGTATACATACATCTCTTCCTGTTACAACAAACCTACCTTTTACTTTTGTGATACAATTTTTTATCATTATTCTCCAATAAACACTGACCTATAAAACCAACAATGTCAGAGGAAGGGGAAAAAGAAGCCCACTGACATACTTCAAAGCCCTCTGGCTGACTGAGTGACTGCCAAGACTGTATTCATGCCCTTCTCATAGTGTGAGCTGTGTGTGCTTCTCCTGGTCCCCAGCATGTCTAAACCATCCCAGCTCAAGGACAAACACTTTCTCTCTTCTTAGCTCAGGACAGAGACAAAGAGCAGAGATGGGAGTGGGGGAATGGTAAGAGAAAAAAGGATTGGCTGGGCTTTTTCATACTTTTAAAAAATGTGCTCTAAAAATATTTTGCCTTTTTTTTCTACTTTGGGTTTATGCAGAACCAAAGGGGTTAGAAATTTGCATAACTTTATTTTTTTAAAAACACAACTTTATTGCAAAAAAAAATTAAACTACCTCCTAGCCTTACTCCATGCACCAAATCCAAATGAGCAGTGCTTTGACCAGACTGGAACAGCAGAGAAAGTGAGAAGGCTGCAGAAGCCAGATAGGAACAAATAAAACAAATATTCTTTAACTCTTAAATAACAGTATTACCTGCCCAATCCTCTCTCTGAGGTCCTGTTTTTTCTATGAACTGCTCATAGACATCAATTTTCTTCAAAATTATTTTCTATGAAAATGTTTCCAATGAAATCATATAAATAGAGCATGCTGGCCCTTAAACAAGCCTTATTCATATGAGGATGGCCAGGATCTTGTCAGGGCGGGGAGAGGAAAGATGATGACAGCACAGAGGGGCTAGAAACCCGACATCTCACCTGAACCTAATCACTTATATGTTGTTCTTCACATGAAAATGAAATCGCCTTGAGAGCAGGGACTATTTTGTCTTCTTTTGTATGCCCAGTCCTTAGCAAGTACCTGGCATATACGAGTTTAATAAATGTGTGATGATCATTGCTTAATTGATGGAATGATTTGGAAATTAAATGTGATTCATTAGGAGCATTTTAAAAAATAATTTCACTACATTGCTGATTCATTTTCACCGAATCACAGAATTTCAGATGTAAAAGGAATCTCAGGGGACCAGCTTGTCCAATGAGATCAGTACAGGAGGAGGAGTAGCAGCAGTGATGGTGGTGGTGATGGCATAGTGGTATTGGTAGGAGGAGGAGGAGGAGGAGTAAACATTTACATAGCTTGATTACGTGCCAAGCACTGTGTTTAGGCACTTTACAAATATTATCTTTATTAAATCCTCACAACAATCCTGGGAGAAAGGTATCATTATTAACCCCATTTTGCAGATAAGGAAACTAAAGCAAAAAGAAGCTCAGTGACTTGCTTAAGACCATGGTAAATGACTGAGGCTGCATTTGAACTCAGATGTTCCTGATTCCAAGCCAAGTGTTTTACCTACTATGTCCTAATGGAAAGAGCACTAGATTTGGAATGAGAAAACCTGGGTTCCAGTCCTCCATTTGATGCTTGCTACCTGTGTAACCTTGAGTAGCTAAGTCACTTTACCTCTCTGGGAGTGTCCTTCATCTATACAAGGATGGGGTTGCACTAAATGGCCTTTGAGCTCCCTTCCACCTCTAGATAAAGGACACTATTACATCCTTGAACTTATTTTATTGTTGTTAAGTTGTTTCAGTTGTGTTTGACTCTTCATGATCCCACTGGGGGTTTTCTTGGCAATGATTCTAGAGTGGCTCGCCATTTCCTTCCACTATCCATTTTATATTTTTTTCCTTATACTAAGCTAAAATCTGCTTTTCTGTAATTTCTACCAGTTGTTCTTTATTTTACTCCCTGGGGTCAAGTGGAATGAACCTAATCCCTCCTCCCACATGAAAATCTTCCTCTACTTAAAGACTACAGTAAATAATAGAATTTCAGACTTGGAAGGGACCTTAGGAAGCAGCCAGTGTTGTGCCCTCACCTTACAGAAGAAGGAACTGAAGCACAGAAAATGGAATGATTTTCCCAAGGTCATTCAGAAAATTAGGGAATTGGCACAACCCCGTCAGTTTCTTCCTCTGTAAAATGGGGAAGTTGGGCTAAATACCAATGAGACCCCTTCCAGTGCTAAATCTTGGATCCCATGACTCAGTACCCAGATTTCATTTCTGCTTCACTTGTGAACCATCTTTATCTCCTGGAATTTATTCTTTCTCCCTAGGCTGCTTTAGAGCTTTCACTCCTTATCATTATTTCTGCCTGGTGCCACATTTTCTGAAGATTCTGTTCTACAAGGGACTAATCATCCATCACAACCAGGACTCCTTCATCTGTTTCCATGGTGTCTCCTTGGGCTATTGCATCCATTGGTTTTACTAAATTAACTAGTTGTTTTCCTGAACAGGCCAATTGTAAGAAGTAACTTACATGGAGACAGTGTGTCCCAGACCTGGTCTTCTCTAAAGCATGTCAGTATATGCTAAGCTGCCCAGGTTAGCAGAGAATTATTGATCCAGACAGATCAGGAGCTTAACCTAAATGGAATTTTACTTTGGTTTGGGCACAGTAGAAAGAAATAGTTTGATACTGACTCTATAGTTTCAATAATTATCATTAGTATCACTATCAACACCACTTAGAAGTTACTATTTAACAAAGTAGTATCCCATCCATTCTCTCATGTAATCCAAATAATAACCTTGCAACATAGACAGAAAATAGATATGTATCTCTATTTTACAGATGAGGAAACCAAGACTCAGAAAGATTAGCTCACTTGCTTAAAATCACACAGATATTGAGAATTTCCAGCTTCAAAATTCTTGACAGTTTTTCTTCTTTCCTATATAAATATATAGGGTGTCCCAATAAAAATCTTGAGACACCCTGTATAAGGTAAGTATATACAAAGAGAGAAAAACTGATAATAAAATAAAAAGATGAGATAGATACAGATATAGATATTGAGTTCTATTCAAAACTCAGGAAATTGGTACATTCGTTTATTCATGAAACATTTATTATGCAAATGCCATATTCAAGGCCGTATGATGAGTCCCGGGAATGATGTGAGGATCTGAATCACAGAACATCACAGTTAGAAGGGACCGCTGAAGCCATCTTGTCCAAGCGCAGGACATACCTGAACAGGAATCCATCCCTTCTACAATGTACCTGACAAGTGGTCCTCAATTTTTGCTTGATAACCACCATGGAAGGGGACCTCACTCTCATCCAAGACAGTCCAGTTTAATTTTGGAAAGCTCCAAGTATTGAGAATTTCTTCATCAGACCCAAATTGTCATTTTTTGCAAACTCTATCCACAGTTGTTAATACTGTCCTCAAGTAGCTTATATTCCCTCATATCTTGTCTAAATCACTGGCACTGTGCTCTTCCTGCCTTTCCATTCTTCCTTCCTAAAGAATGCCATAAGAAATATGAAATAAGTTTTAGAGTCAATGGATTTCAGAGAAATTTAGTGTTTTAGTGTTTGAAGGTCTTCAAATGTCACTCCATTATTTTACAGATGTGGGAACTTAGCTGGTCACCCAAAAATTAAAGACAAATCTTTGACAATAGGAGTCTTACATTGTCATCAAAATCCATGGGGACAGAGGATGATATAACCATGCCCCAAGAAAAGATGAGATTGAATAAAATGTATTCCACAAGAATAAAGCATGATTCTACATTCTGGGAAGACAAAAACAAAAACAAAAAAATCCTTCAAGGAACCTCCAGTCTGCTAACTCCAGAAACAATTATCAAGCCATGGAAGCCTCTCTACAGTGAGGTGAAAGGGCTGGGAGATCAGTCACTCACACGCTCTAGAGGTGAGGCAGTAGTTGGGAGAATGCCTCTTAAAACCCAATCTATGGTCCTTGAAAAGCACGGAAAAATCTATACGGAACATGATTGTTATTAAGTTCCCGATTTCATAGGCATATTTACACATAGTTGCCTATTGAATGTTCCCAGTTGTGGCATTCAGGAGCTGTAAGCAGTATTTATGTGCTGTGCTGCTAATCCCTGGTCCCAGAACTGCCTGAAGTCTATAGAAACACTATGTCTCCACAGACAAGTCCTTGTAAATCTCTCCTTGTCGAAGGATTTAGCTCACTGATTGTCAGCCATGAGATACTTCCTGAAACAACTCACAGAGGAATAGAGCCTTCTGCTCTGCCTTCAAGGGTGAGGTTGTTCACTAGATAACCTTTTAATGACTGTATTCCATTGTAATTCGACTCTAGAGACTGTGAATAAAAAGGAGGGAAATATCCTGCTGTAATAGGATGCATTTCTCATATTGCATCCTGCTGAAGCAAATTATGGAAGATGGATCGAGCTTGCTTTTGACTCTAGAATGCAGAGGTCTTATATCACATTAACTGGCCTGTTTCTCATAAACAGGCTGGTGTTTCAGGGCTAAAGGAACCACTGAGATAGAAAAGGACAAGACAGTTTCATAACTGAAAGTGATAGCAAAGGAAAACAATGTGGATTCAAGCCAGGTTGGGGCACCTTTTAGCACCTGTACCTGATTAAGGCATCAATGTTTTCCACTCCCCGTGTTGTTTTATAAAGATTGACCCCATTCCTAGGAACTGGGATTAATGTTCATCCTTTCATTTACCCAACAACCATTTGTCAAGCACTTATTTTGTTCAAAGTACAGGCTGAGCACATAATAGGCTCAAAGCAGGAAGGGACCTCCAACACCAATGTGACTCAACCCTCTCATTTTACAGATATGAAAACTGAGACCTAGAAAGGTCATGTGATTGTTCAAGCCCGTATAGGAAAGAAGGCATAGTATCTGTCCTCATGTGGACTGGAAGATGAGGGTCTAGTCCTTAGAACATACACAATATTTTTTTTTACCTCTGATGATTCATGTAGAGAGTTGGTGAGTTTGTTTCCAAAAACGAAAAAGAGTCCCTTTCTCTCCCCACTTCTGAACAGTGGCAAATGACTTCTGATGATTTCCTATTAGCTTATTGAGTAGTGTTGAAACATCTATTGATTGGCTGCTAGATAGAGCTGAATATGCACATAAAAGACTCAAACAGGTAAACTCTCTCTCTCTCTCTTCCTTGATGATGAGTGAGGCAAGAGTTGCCATGGGCCTCCCATGGGTAAAGGAGACTTAGACTCTCTCTCTTCCACCCAGATGCCATATGGTTGTGAATGCATAGCGCTACTATTTCTTTTCTCTATATATGTTTATTGTTAGGTGAATGTGTATCAAAGATGAAATGCACCAGGGTACAACCTTATGAGCTTCCCAAGCTTGAAATAGCCATCAAAGTTCCCCTCAAAAAACTGGAGCCAGTAGCAGCAGCAGCTAAGTCCAGGGAGAAGCCAGCCCTAGGTAGTGACCCACTTGACCCATCCCAGCAATGAATCCACCCAGCAGCCAAGAAATTGTGTACTGTACAAAAGGAAACTCTATTCGCCCTCTGGCAATGCCACATCCCAAAGTGGCCTTGAAGGGAGGAATGTTTCAGAGTTTAACCTCACTCTTTCCAGGAAAGAAGTTGTATAGAGGAGAGTATGTGTTTCTTATTTGGGGTATTATTTTACTTTGGTCCTTTCTGTATCTTCTAAATAAATATCCCTTTGTGAAAGCTAATTGATATTAATTTGTTCATTGATGTTGGGGAGGTATTTTTGTTTTGTTTTGTGTTTTGCTTTTGGAGGGGGGAAGGTAGGGCAATTGGGGTTAAATGACTTGCCCAAGGTAACACGGCTAGTTTTTTGTTAAGTGTCTAAGGCCGGATTTGAACTCAGGTCCTTCTGACTCCAGGGCCAGTGCTCTGTTCACTGTGCCACTTAGGTGCCCCAACGTTGGGGAGGTATTAACTGGTCCAATGATTTTGGAGGAACAAAACAGAAAGAGTTTCATGATCAATAGTATTAGACATCTCCAACCCCACAGGTTTATCCCTAGAATATCAAGGGAGATAAACAGTAACCACCCTCTAAATATTCAATGTGCTAGTAAGAGTGAAGGTGGGAGAGTCAGTTCCAGGACCAACAACAACACACAAAGGATGTTCCTAACTATTTGACAAGGTTTTTATACTTTCTATTTCTTAATCTCAAAATGTACTTTCTAATACATTTTTATCCTCCTCCTCTGTACCCATGTTTGCAGCCAACTCACCAAGTTTCCCATTCTATGTTGCCTTGGCCTAGAGGCCCTTTCTAAAGAATTTCTGTACTTCTTCATTCTCTGTAATTGATATTAGTGCAAGAGATGCAATGATTTGAGTGATTTTGTTGCTTATGATCATTGGAGGAACTGAAATGAAACAGAGGTTAGCCAGTCTAACTGCCTCATCTTACATATGAGGAAACAGAGGCTCATTCCAAGTGAATGGGTTTGTCCAGAGTCAGAGAGAGAGCAAATAGCAGCCTTAAGGTTTGAAACCTGTTTACCTGGCTCTGAATCCCATGTTCTTCCCACTGCACCACACTACCTCCATGGACTTTGCAAGGTAAGGTGACCAAAAGCTTCTTTGGGTTAAGAGTACAATTAAACTAGCTCAGCCAACAGCTTTATTTTCCCTTCCTTGGAAGAATCTGTAAACCATCCATCCTCACATTTGCCTACAACTTTGGGTGTTTTTTGTAGCAGCAATTTCAATATCGGTAAGTTAATTGTTCCTCCAATACTATAACTCATTGAACTGAGATCTCTCTGAAATGACCATTTTAAAATGAATCGACAAGTTTGGAGATACTTTAAATTCAGGTTAGGTTTGAGAGAGAGTTGATTAATAGTGTTTTTCCCCCAGGGGAGTGCTCTTTGTCTTCAAAATTGGGATTAGAGAGAAGTGGTCTTTTTTCACTACACCCATGGAACATAGGATATTTGTGTTTAGCTTCCATTATAATGGAGAGACAGGTTGGTATAGTAAACTGGCATTGGAGCTGAGAAGACCTGAGTTCAAGTCTTACCAATGACACAAATTGGCTGAATGACCCTGGGCCAATCATGTTCTATGTTCTACACAGCTCACTAAAACTCCAAGCTGCAGAGAAAGTGGCAGGTTGCCTAGGTAAACTGGAATTCCTTCATTCAGGAGTCCCTATAACAAGTGAAATCAGAGGTTAAGTCCCTGGTCCTGTTTTTTCTATTATGACATTGAAATGGGCACCTGTTTTAAGGGCACTTGAAATCCTTCCAATCATAATATTGGAATAATCCTGATTCCTTACTTTCAAAACTTTCAATCACAACATTGGAATTATCCTTGATTCCTTACTTCCTGTCTATCCCCATAGGCAAACAGTTGCTGAACCTTGTGTTTTCTGTCTCTGAGTTATCTGTCATCTATTGCCTCTTTCTTCACTCTCACAGCCACTACTAGGTCGGGTTCCTATCACTTCTCACTGGGATTATCATAATAACCTCTGGGAATTGGATTGCTGTCTCCAGTCTCTCCCTTCTACTATCTATGCTCCCCACAGCTGCCAAAGCAGTATCCCTAAAGAAGACATCCAACCATGAGCACTTCTGCTCAGGAAGCTTCAGAGATTCTCTATTGCTTCTAAGTATATCCAACTTATTGTTACAGGCTGATTTCACCTTTGTCCTCATGAGCAATAGCTGCCAGTCAAATGATTGACTTGCGGTCTTTCTGGACCTTTCTAGAGTCTGTGTCCCTCATATCTAGAATGAATTCCCTCCTCACCTCTACCTCTTAAAATTGCTAGCTCTCTTCAAGGTTCGACTCAAATGCCAGGAGACACACTTACTTCAGTCCTTTCCAGTTGTTAACACTCTACGGCACCCCCCATATTACTTTATATTTGTTCTTTACATCTTGCCTCCCTGAGTAGAAGAAAATTCCCTGAGAACAGGGATTATTTCATTTTTTCCTTTCTTGAACACAGATGCTATATAATAAATGTTTGTTGAATTAAGCTACATTGAATTGGCCATTGCCTGCAGTTGACCTTATAATATAAGCATTAATCACAGAAACACAGTGAAGGGTAGTTGTGTCCATATTATACATGCCATGTTTTTTGGCTTTGACTATGAAATGGGCTGAAGGCACAAACCCAATACCTGTCTGCCAGAGAATGGAAATCTAGGAATAATCTCATGATAGCTATTCAAACTGACAGAGTTTCTGGATTGTCTGATGTAGATGGATTCTATTTTCTATTGTATTTTGTGTACACAATAAATTGATCCAAGTTGGATATGAATTTGTACACTCTGGCTGTTGCCTTTCTAAAGACAAGTCATAAATTTAAAAAAAAAATAAATGCATCTCCAGAATTTGGAATTGACAAGATGGTAAGTTTTATTACCTTGCAGAACTCAAAGCCTCAAACTTGGGAAAATGTTGTGCCATAGAAAATTAATTATTCCATTCTCTGAACAGCTCTTTTTTTGGCTTCCCAAAGAGATACCATGCTCCCACAAGCCTTCAGAGAGGCTGCTTTTTTGTTTGTCCCAATTTAGAATTATGGGAAGTGATGTGATATAGTGAAAATGGAACTAGCTGAGGAGTAGAAGAACAGGCATGGTCCAAATAACACCTCTGCTGGCCTTCTAGCCCTTGTTCTATCAATCTTTAAGTCAGATGATCTGACTTCAAATTCAGGCTCTAGCATTCACTGCTGGCTTCACCTTGGCACTTAACTTCTTGGGGATCTCAGTCTCCTCATCTATAAATTAGATTCCAGCTCTAAAATGTATGATTTGTGGGGTTTTTTAATGCAAGAATTCAGTCCTTTCCTCAGTGAGAGAATGTTTTCCAGCACTTATCATAGAGCCTGGCATAGAGTAGGCATTTAACAAATATTTGTTGATGGACTACAGGTTTGTTTTAATGCTCTATCCACTGAGAGACCTCTTAGTTTAGAAATATGAGACAAAGAGGTTCTAAATCTTCTTCTTTTTTTCAATATTTAATTCTCCAGGGAGCTCAGGCAGTCCAGTGAAGAGAGAGTTGTTCCTACTCTTTAGAGGTCTTTGAACAGAGGCTGGATAACCAACACTTTGTTGGATATGTTATAGTAGGGACTCCTTTCAAAAGAAAGCTCCCTTTCAGTGGAGGTTGGACCAAATGGCTACTGAGATCCTATTCAACTCTCAAATTCCATGATACTATGAAAGCATCTGGAAAGGAAAGAAAATTCCAACCCTTAGCACCATGCCTAAAGCACAATAGGCAAGCTTTTTCAGGAAAAGCCCAGTCCATGCTTCATTCACTTCCCTACTGACTCCTCAGCAGTTGCTTTATTGATACTCACACACACACACACACACACACACACACACACACACACACACACACACACACACACACACATTCTTTCCTCCTACCCTTCTTCTTAGTTCTGGAACCATGATTAAACCAACTGCATCATTATGAATTCATTGAGTGTATCAGTCTACTAACCATACAATCCCATTCACCATCCCTATGAATTTCAGGACCAAAGCATATTTCTCTCTCATCCTGCCCCCTCCCCACTTTGTGTGTTGTCTTCCCCATTAAAATATTAATCACTGAATAGGTGTTACCTCAGTCAAACTGAGACTTGTTAAAGAGGCCAAGGTCTACCATGACATCCTGGGCCATCTTCAGTCGTTCTAATCTAGATCTGGCCACTGGACCCACATGACTCCAGAGAAGAAAGTGAGGCTGGTAACTTTGCACAGCCCTCCATCACTTAAATCCAATTTACATGCATATCATGGCATCACCTCCCTGATGCCATGGAACTCTTTGAGAATGAAAAAAAAAAACAACATAAGCTGAGGGAAGGAGTTTATACTGTTTGATTGTTATATTTGTATCCCAACATTAGTATCCCCAGTAAACTAAGCATATAGTAATTGCTTAATAATGTTTTTTACTTGCTCATTCATTTAATAAGTTCTTGTTGGTCTATTAATAGAAATTTCCACTGCCCTCAGAGGAAGAACATATCACTCAGGGAAACATATCTGTAGCATAGGCTCTCTCAAAATCTCTTTGAACAAGGCTGCCCCTACTGTAGAGAAAGTTGCTTATGCCAGGAAAAGTCAAGCCCCAGTGCCAAAACAATTCATTTATTAATTCCTCCAATAATAATATTTTTAAACTGGTAGGACTCATTACAGCCTCATTATCTCAAACATGGAGTAATCATGGGGAATGTTTCTAGAACATACAATACAATTAAGATTACAAATTCTTTTGGATTAAGTGAGCAAAGCAACTGGATGACAAATATCCTCTTGCTGAGCCAAGATTCTCCCTTGGACTAATATGGATTAATCTATATGTAAATCACATCACTCAATTACAACTCCTGCTTGACATTCCATCTGCTTTCAGGGGGAAAAAAGGGAGATTTTATTGACTGTAAAGATTGTTTATAGTATGTGATTGAGGCCCAGATGAACCACTCACTACAATTCCCCATGCTTCTGATTATCATTTGTGGTACCCTAGCTTTCAGTTCATTGCCAGGTTCCTGTATTGCCTCTAATACCCATGCATAGAGATATTAGAGGGAGATAAAATATTCAGTGAAAGAAATTCCATTCTTCTTGCTCATTTCTTGCCTTAGGACTCTCTTCTGGAGGGCAAGCTGCCTCTGTTCTTTCCTATCTCTAGCAAAGCTAGTCTTCTTTTGTCCCATAGATCAGCCCATCACTGGGTTAAACTAAGAAACTACTTAAGCAATCAATCAGTTGACAAATATAAATGCCACCTGTGTGCCAGGCCCCATAACTGGCTTGGGGGTACAAAGACAAATAAGAAACAGAAAACAGATCCTGCTTTCAAAGAGCTTACATTCTACAGGAGAGACAATGTGTGTATATTCTTATTGTTGTTAGATCATTTCAGTCATATCTGACTTTTTTGAGCCCTTTTGGGGGTTTACCTGTCATAGATACTAGAGGGTTTTGCCATTTCCTTCTCCAGTTCATTTAGATATGAGAAACTGAGGCAAACAGGATTAAGTGACTTGCTCAGAGTCACACAGCTAGTAAGTATCTGAAGCTGGATTTGAATTCAGGTCCTTCTGACTCCAGGGCCAGTGCTCTACCCACTATACCAAGTAGCTACCTAAGATGTGTATAAATCCCCTGCCCTGCCCCCAAAAAGGATAAATAGAATAAGTTTAAGAGAATTTTTTTCTTTTTTAAAAAAACTAATTTATTTTTCTCTTTCCAACATTCATTTCTATAAGATTTTACATTTCAAATTTTCTCCCCCCCTCCTCTCCCTGCCATTGGCATGCAATCTGAAATAGGCTCTACTTATGTATTTATATTAAACATATCTTCACATTAGTCATGATGTAAAGAAGAATTAGGAACTAATGGGAGGAACCAGGAGACAGAAGAAATGAAACAAAACAACAAAAGAAAAGGAGAACAAATAGTGTGCTTCCATCCACATTCAGACTCCAAAGTTCTTTCACTTGATGTTAATAGCATTTTCCCTCATGAGTAGATGCCTTAGATCCTTGCACTGCTGAGAAGAGCTAAGTCTATCCATCAGCTACCAAGCAATGTGGTTTTTACTGTGTACAATGTTCTCCTGGTTCTGCTCACTTCACTCAGCATCAGTTCATATAGGATTTTCCAGGTTTTTCTGAAGTTTCCTTGCTCATCATTTCTTATAACACAATAGTATTCTGTAAATAGGATAAGTTTTTGAGGCAGAGATACTAAAAATTGAGGAATAGAAAAGGTCTCATGAAGTAACTCAAGCTTCTCAAGGAGAAGAAGGAGGAGGAAGAGGAGGAGGAAAAGGAGGAGGAGGACGAGGAGGAGGAGGAGGAGGAGGATACCTGCTCAAATTAACTAGGTGGTGAATTGGATAAAGAACTGGACCTGGAGTCAGGAAACCAGAGTTTAAATCCAGCTTTAAATACTTAGAATCTGTATGACCCTAGCAAGTCACTTAACCTCTGTTTAACCTGAGTTTCTTCATCTATAAAATGGAGATAATAATAGAACCTCCCTCTAGGGGTTGTTTTGAGGATCAAATGAGATAACATTTGGAAGGTACTTAGCACAGTGCCTGGCCTGTAGTAAACACTGCGTAAAATAATCTATTACAAAATAGTCTATCTCTCTATGATAGACAGAAGTATGGCATCATGGAGTCAGCAGCATGCTATAAGTTAAGTTCTAAGAACTAATTTTTATTCTGCCACTGATACATTGAGTGACCTTGAGCAGGTCACTTCTCCTCAAAGTACTTTGGTTCCCCATCTAGAAAATGAGATAATAAGACCCACTCTGAGCATCTTACCCAGTTCTTCTGAGGATCAAAGAAGCCTGACCCCTGTGAGAGTGAGTGGAGGGGGGCGGAGTCAAGATGGCAGAGTAGAAACAGCACTTCCACGGAGCTCCAACCCACACAACTTAAAAATTATGTAAAAGGGGGACTCTGAACAACCTCTGGAGCTCCAGAACCCACAAAATGACACAGAGAAGCTAACTACCTGCTGAGGTTAACCCGGCAGCCCGGCAGGGAGCAGCCAGCACAGCACTCTGTGAGCTGCCAGCGTAGCATTCTGGCCAGGCTCTCGTGATTCTCGGTTTTAACCCGAGAGCAGCAAGACCAGCAGCCGACTGGAGGGACCCCAAAACACCAGGAGCTGAGGCATTTCCAGAATTATCAACACATAGATGCCTAGGACAAAGTGAGAGGTTAGTGCCCTATGGACTTTGAGACTGGTTGGAAAAATGTATCCATTCTTCCCCTGGGGGGCAAGAAGCTGCTGAGAAGCTGGTGCAGCTAGCACCACATTGCCACATTGCAGCTTCAGCTCTTGACCTGCAAACTGTAGGGGGATCCAGTGACCAGTCTACAGGGGAAGCATTCTTACTTTACCCTTCTTGGATCTGGATTGTGGCCTGGGGTGGAGATCTTGAGGTATGTGACCAACTTGCCAGAGTGTGTAGAGGCTTCACAGAGGCCACCCAACTAATATCTCTGGAAGTTGAGAAAACCCCAACATTTGGGATGGAAGTTCCCCTGGCTGGTGACAAAGTCCTACTGTGGCAACAAGCCCAAGAGTCAAGTAATTGAGTGGCAATATACCTAGGCAAAGGAAACAAAATAAACAGAAAAATTCAACATTAGACTCCTATTTTGGGGGCAAAGAGGATCAAAGCATGGAACAGGAGGTGGACTGTGAGGTCAGAACTCCTGCACCTAAAGCCCCAAATGAAAATATGAGCTGTTTACAGGCCACAGAGGACCTTAAGAAGCAGATAAGAGAAGTGGGGGGAAAATTGGGAAGAGAAATGATAAAGATGCAAGAAAAGTATGAAATGACAGTCAACAGCCTGAGGAAAATAACACCTTAAAAAATAGACTAACTCAAATGGCAAAAGAGGCTCAGAAAGGCAATGAGGAGAAGAATGCCTTAAAAGTCGAATTTGCCAGATGGAAAAAGAATCTCAAAAGCTCACTGAGGAGATTCATTCCTTCAGAGTTAGACTGGAGCAAATGGAAGCTAGTGACTTTATGAGAAATCAAGATGCTGTTAAACAGATCCAAGCAATTGAAAAAATTGAAGTCAATGCGAAATATTTCATGGGAAAAACCACTGACCTGGAAAATAGATCCAGGAGAGACAATCTAAAAATTATTGGACTACCTGAAAGCCATGATCAAAGAAAGAATCTAGAAATCATCCTTCAAGAAATTCTCAAGGAAAATTGCCCTGATGTTTTAGAACCAGAAGTCAAAATAGAGATTGAAAGAATCGAGATCACCTCCTGAAAAAGATCCCAAAAAGAAAACTCCTAGGAATATTGTAGCCAGGTTCCAGAATTCCCAGATCAAGGAGAGAATATTATAAGCAGCCAGGAAAAAACAATTTCAATATTGTGGAAACACAATCAGGTTAAGATAGGATCTGGCAGCTTCTACAGTGAGGGATTGAAGGGCATGGAATATGATATTCCACAGGTCAAAGGACCTGGGATTAAAACCAAGAATCACCTACCCAGCAAAACTGAGTATCATGTTTCAGGGGAAAATTTGTTCATTCAGTGGAATAGGGGATTTTCAAGCATTCTTGAGGAAAAAACCAGAGCTGAATAGAAAATTTGACATTCAGATACAAGAAGCAAGAGATGCTTGAGAAGGTAAACAGGAAAAAGAAATCACCATGAACTTATCAAAGTTGAACTATTTACATTCCTACAGGGAAAACAATAACTGTAACTGATGAAACTTTTCTCAGTATGAAAATAGTTGAAGAAGGGTATGGGCATATGAATACATATGTGAATGTGTGTATATATGTTTTCAGGTACACATAGAGGGCACAGGTTGAATTTAATGGGAAGGGATGATACTTAAAAGGTGAGGTTAAGAGGTGAGAGAGTAATGTGGTGAGGGGGAATGGGGAGAGACAATGGGGTGAATTGTCTCGTGTAGAGGAGGCAGGGGAAGGTAGTTGCAGGGGAGGGGAAGAACAGGAAGGCAAAAAGGCAAAACCTTATTCTCATTGAATTTGGACCAGGCAGAGAATGACATGAATTCTAAATAGGGTGTCCCACCCTACAGGAGCGTGGGGGAAGAGGGGGATGGGGGAAGGTGGTGGAGGGGAGGATGGGCTGGGGGGGAGCATGTTGGAAGCACCAACTTTTGAAAAGGGACAAGATCAAGATGGGGAGTGGACAAGGTGAAAGGTGGGATGGGAGGGAGGGAAATATAGTCAGTCTTTTACAATATATCTACTAGGGCAATGTTTTGCATAGCTACACATGTACAATATATACTGATTTGCTTATCTTCCTTTTAAAATCAATTTTTTAAAAAATGTATAAATACTATGATTAATACTATTTTGCATATAATTGGGAGATAAGATGTGCAGGCAATGGGGCTCGGGGATTCACCTTGCCCTATTGGAAAAGTTGAAGGGGGTATGGGAGAAGAGATGGGAGAGATTAGATTGGATGAGAGGATATCCTGTATGACTGTTATTCTGGGGTGGGGGGTAGGGGGGAAATGGGGAAAAATTGTAACTCAAAATCTGACAGAAATGAATTATGTAAACCAGAAGTTAATAAAGCATTTGGGGAAAAAAGGTTCATAACTGTAAAAAAAAAAAATCAGCATCAGATCTCATTCACATAAGCCAATTATGGTAAGCTATAGGCCACAGATTAAGCTAATATTGTCTAGCTGCTTTTTAAATAAAGCTCTCTTTCCCTTTCATTAAAAAAAGAAAGAGAGAGAGTGAGTGGAGCATGCTGGGAAGACACCAAATTTGAAGACCGAGGGAGAGGAGGTTATGCAGCAGCTAAAACTGACAGGCACAGGAGGAGGCAGAAGAATAAGAGGAAAACAGAAATCTTGGCCCAGGCCACAAAGTAGGAAGAATTTGGTGGAGAAAGAAAAACTGTAAAAATAGCTAAGCAAAACAGACCTGTTGTTTGGAAGCACTAGGCTCCTATTTTTTTCCTTCTTGGCTTCAGCTGTCAGTGGCAGGGAATGGAAACTTTGAAGAAGCCAAATGCAATCATGTACAATGATTTTTTTTCATGGTTTTTCTTCTGTTCTTGTTTGTGTATTTGAATATTTGGTTTTTGTCCGTGGTTATTGAGTAGGATGAAAAAAATAATAATTTAAATATAAATGTTTGAAGAAGATGACAGATGAGAGACAGCTGAAGAATTTTGATACTGTGGAAAAAGGTAAGGGGAATTGTGAATGGGGGGCAGAAAGGAAAAGTAGGAAGGTAGTATAATTGAGCAACTGTGATTTTCATTAGGATCACATGGAGGGGAAGGAAGATGAACAAATAGAGAAGAGAGAAGAGAAGCCAGGTTGTTCCATAAAAGTAAAGGGGGAGAAGAAAGATATCTATGGAAAGATTTGTTGTAAGAAAGGTCCAGAAAGTGCCCCATCAGTAGATTATCTGGTAGGGTTAATGATTGAATCAAAATTATTATTATTAATAGCACTTTGCTCTCTTTCTAGTTAGGGACTTAAAACATTCTCATTTGTACATAGTTATCCCTATAAGGAGCTTATCTCCCCTACTTGACTGTAAGTTCCTTGAGGTCAGGGCCCATGGTTTTTTGTTATCTTTATAGTTCCCCCTCACCACATGCACCTTGCACAGGGTTCTACACATAGAAAACTCTTAATAAGTGTTTTCTGAATGGCAAATACATGGATACAAAAGAAAAATAATTTGACATAATATGTCACTAGTAATTCAAACCCTAGGAGGGAATAAGATTGAGGATGTGTACTGGACATAGAATCAGGAAGACCTGAGTTCAAATCTGACCTCAAATACTTAGTAGCTGTGTGACTCTGGGCAAATCACTTAACCTCTGTCTGCCTCATTTTCCCTAACTGTAAAGTAAGGATTACAATAATATCTACTTCCCAGGGTTTTTATGAGGATCAAATGAGATAATATTTACAAAATACTTATTCCCTTCCCATCAGGTATGTAATCTGTATAATGGGAATAACAATATTTGCAGTGTCTAGAAAGGGTCAAATTTGATCATGTAATAAGAGCCATATTTGTTGTTTTTATTCAGTAGTTTTAGTCACGTCTGACTCTCCATGACCCCATTTGGGGTTTTCTTGGCAGAGATGCTGTAGTGGTTTGTTACTCCCTTCTCCAACTCATTTTATAGCTGAGAAAACTCAGCAAAGTGACTTGCCCAGGGTCGCACAGCTAGTAAGTGTCTGAGGTAAGATTTGAACTCATAAAGATGTATTCCTGATTAAAGCCTAGCACTCTATTCCACTGTGCCACCTAGTGCCCTAAAGAGCCACATAAATGACAGCAATTAGTAAATTATAAGCAGTGTTGAATCAGCAGAGACCTTGTGCTGGATTGGGATTCAAAGGACCTGCTTGGACCCCCAGTTCTGTCCCTTACTACTACCTTTGGTCCATTTCTTATCTGTGGATTTATTTCTGCATCTGTAAAATGAGATTAGGCTAGCTGACCTCCCTTCCAGTTCTAAAGCTATGATCCTATGATTACTTGGGAGACCACGCAGAAGAAAAATTTATATTAGTTCCTACTTCTCTAGGTTTTGAGCATTTTCTCCCAACTACACTGTGATTTATGTAATATAATTCTTGTGTCCATTTTCCAGATGGCGAAACTGGAACTCAGAGGGGTGAAGTGATTTACCCCTGATCACACATGGTGTAAATGTTTGAGGCAGGATTTGAACTCTTCCCTTGAGGCCAAACCTAGCATTCTGTCTATTCCATGCTAGACTAATACTGATAGCAGTATTGTGGAGCACTTCAAAGAGACAGACTGATGCTGTCCCTTCTCAGGAACTGAACAGTGTGTAAAGGAGACACTAGGACCTTGTTTTAAAGCCATCATTATGTACTGACAGTTTCAGTAAAAGATGCAGACAGGTGTGGAGTTTGGGCTAGAGATACATGTGTGAAACAGGCCTGCAGCCAGGGAAGGAGAGGGCTGGCCACCTGCCCAGAGCTCATCATCCCAGCAGAGGGATAGTCAAAGATGGGCCAGAGATGTGGTTCAGGCAATCACTGGAGTGTAAAATGTAGTCAGGGAAACCATTAAGATGGAGAGCTTGAGGACAGTGTAGCACCTCACATGTGGATATAGGGAATAGTGGATAATCCTAGAGGAAGCTTGACTCAGGGGGAAAGCATGCTGGGTTTGAAGTCAGAGTCCAATTTAAAGTCAAATCCCAGCTCCAATACTACCTGTGTCCCTTCTGGCAAGTCACTCTGGGCCTCAGTTTATAAAATGAGCTGGTTATAGTAGATGATCTGTAAGGTCTCTTCCAGGTCTAATTCTATGGTTCTGATTGTTGTTGTTTGCCCTTTTTTCTTGAAGAAAACCAGTGGCATCACAGAGTGATGTGATGTCTTTCTTGACTTGCCCTTGAATTGGATTTAAGTAAGGCAGAACTGCTCAAAGTCATTGACCTCACTATCTCTTCCAGAGTCATCAAAGTCCAGTGGCAAGAACAAAATTAGGTGATGATTTCTATGTCTGACCAAATTCTAAGGGCCCCATAGTGCCTGTTTCAGCCATTTTCATAGCTAAGAGACAGCGTAAGAAAATCCAGGAAGTTCTGTGCTGGTAAATGTTTAAGAACCTAGTCTCTGAAGAAAAAACTGTATCCAGAACAAACTTTTTCATTTAATCTGCATTATTAACATTCTCTACCTCACTTTCTTAAGTCTAGACAGTCAACACAACATCAAATCAAATTCTGGTTTGCCAATTTCTGAAGTAACCATTTTTGAACAGTGCCTGGTACCTAGTGGAAGGCTTTGGAAGGAATTGAATGAAATTACAAGTCTGAGAGAAGATGGTGAAGAAGAGGAAAGCTATAGCTACATAAAAAGAGTTAATGGGATGTGATTAAAAAGAAAGGTGAAGGGAGAGAATAATAACTATGGGCCTGATATAACATATAAGCAAGCCTCCCATTTTCAAAGACAAACTATTTGTGCCCAACCTGTGGTCTGATCAGCCACAGTAGGACCCACTGCACTTAGACCCCACACAGTGATGTCATTTTGATCCTCTTTGAGAATGAAGGACAACAACCAAAGAAAGGGGTACACATTTTCAGGCATAGCCAATGGGCTGGTCAGTTTGGATAATTGTCCTTGTTTGTTACAATCAGTCGATCAATTTGTAATGTTAAAAATCCCCAAGCATTTATTAAGGACCTTGTACTAAGCTCTGGAGATGCAAAGATAAAGTGAAATCAGACCTTGTTTTTAAGGTTCTATTATTACCCAAGGAAGACAGACTTCTTAAGTAGAAAGTGGATGCAAACATTATGCTGTGGAGGGAAGGGGAAACAGTCAGAGAGGCCCCAGGAGTTCTGCTTCTGCTGGTCTGTTCATTCTTTTCTTCCAGTCTCTGAGGATGGGCATCCTTTGGCCAGTCAGTCATCAAGCATTTATTTATTCAGCACCAATTATGTGATAGACACCATGTTAAGCTCTAAATTTATGGATCTTCCCTCATCAAAATGAGGTCAAAGAACATAATGAGTTGTCCCAGGTGACTCAGGTAGTAAGCATAGGAGGCAAGATACAAGCCCAGGGGTTCTGAGTCTAATCTCCATGATCTTTACCATGCTGATAAGTGTAAGATTTGAGGGCACATGAGCCCTGTGAAAGCCCAGAAAGCTATCATGGTTATTCTCTTTAAGTCTAGAAAGATACTTTTCAGAAAACCATGAGTCCTGGCTGTTACCTTTGCATCCATGCCTTGACCACAGAGAGACCTTCTGTCAAGAACTACACACAATTGTTTTTCAACCTGAAATCATGACTTCACCTGATCCATGCACCTGGTCTGGAGATATTCATATGGAAGCTAGAGAGCCAGACAATGAGTTTGGAGATGGAAAGAGAATGAACTTAAGGATCTCGGCTGGTGAGGGCCAGAAGCAAGCTGTGTGCAGCAGCTATGTATGTCATATATACTTTTAAGACACCTCAGGATCATACAGACCTTCTGCCCTTTCAGCTCTCAGATCCCAGCAGGTAGATGGGAAATGACCCTGTGATATGTGAGAATTCATATCTATGCTCTTGGGCACTACCTCATTTGGAAGGTATGGCTGGACTCAGCTTAGACATCAATGTCTTTAAGCTCCAGCATGAATCCTGGCATGAGCCTCTAGAGAAAATTGCGGTTGGGGTGAAGAAGTTATGCCATCTCTGTAGTTTCTTTTTTTATCTTCTTTTTTAATGGATGCCGTCACTTTTCGCCCAGTTGGTGATACAGCCAGTATGAATGTGAGCAAGCCCTGGAGCATCCAGAAGTAATCCAAGAGTAAAACTGGCCACTTCAAAACACAAAGTTCTCATGGATGGATACAACATGCATATCTTGCATTAATATGGAATGTTAAGGTTTATAAAGAGTTTTATATTAAGATATCTCGTTTGATGCTCAGCTCCATGCTTGACTCTCTAGAGGTCCACCCCTCCCCTGCCTCTCTTCTTTGAGGAGAAACAAAAACCTGGGTACACATGTGGAAAGATGGGTCTGAGTTCAACAAAGTGATTAGTCAAAGCTCTGTCCCAAGGCCCAGGTGCTTTTATATTTAAAGACCCTTAAAGTTAAAAAGAATCTCCTCCAAAAACAGAAGGGACTGAGGCCAAATGCAGCTAGCCCAGTAGTCAGTGGTCAGCACCATGGAGAGCATTGCAGATTAAACAAAGCAGTTTGCAAAGGGTTTATCCTTACATTCCATTTTTGGAGAGCTATTTTTTTTTCTATGTAGACGCACCATACCTTGATGCTTTTATCATTCCTTTCATGCAGGGTCCACTCATTTGGTAAATACTAGTAAAAGTCTTCACAGAACTTCCCTTCTAGAAATATAGGCAGAAGGGACCTTGAGGTATAGAAGGATTATATAAATATTCACAAAATAAAGTGGTGAGAGAGAACAAAGAAGCCCATTTCTATAGACCTAAGACCCAGCCTATCAAGACAAGGACCCTACCACTACACCCTTAGCTATACTATAGCTCGAGGTAGATATTGTATCATTCTGCTTGGCTAATTTTAAAGTACGATATTAAGGTCAGTTATTATTACTAACAGATTTTCCAAGATTCTGAAGACCCCTTGGCACAACAGAGCTACACTAAATATAATCCACTCACATAAGCATAAAATTCCATACCACTAAAGTTAATTTACAGTTTTTATGCTCATGACAAAATTCATTTGGAAGAAAAAAAGATCTAGGACATGAGTTCTTATTTTGGATTCCATGAATTTGTATTCTTAACATTTTGGTAACTCTACTTCAAAATAGCTGGTTTCCTTTATAATTTTATTTTACACATTTAAAAAACATTATTCTGAGAAGGGGTTCATGAGTTTCAACACATTGCCAAAGGGGTACACAACCACAAAAAATTAAAAACTCTTAGAATATAATAGAAAGGGAAATAAGAGAGATAAGAATGAAAGGAAATACATCCAGACCTGAAACTATATTATAACACAATAACAGACTAGACAAGGAAGAATCATAAATAATGGAACTCAATAGCCCAGTGTTCAATTAACCCCAAAACACAAATTCACTGGGAAAGAAATCTCTATTTTATTTTTAAAGAAAAACTAATGGAAAGCAATCTGGCAGAAATTAGGCTTATATGTTATAGTATATTTCACAATAAATTCAAAATAGAAATGTGACCTGATTAAAGATATCATAAAAAAGATAAGGAGATCATCTATGTTTCATGGCTGTGGATGGGGCATGAATTCTGAACCCAACAAGGCAAAAAAGCAATTATAGTAGAGAAAATAAATAATTTTGATTACATGAAATTGAAAACCTCTTTCCCAAATACAATGAACATATCTGGAATAAGATGGAAAGCAGTCAAATTAGAAAAAAAAACGATTGTATCAAATATCTGATAAGGGTTTGACAACCAATAACAACTAATGGAAATATATAACCAAAACTCATTCCCCAATGGAAAAGTGGTCAAAGGATATAAACAGTCTTCAAAAGAATGTAAATTATCAACAACCATGTAAAAGAATGTTCCAAATGACTAATAAGAAAAATGTAAATAAACCCAATCCTGACCTTTCATATATGACATACATAGTTGCTGCACACAGCTTGGTTCTGGCCCTCAGCAGCCCAGATTCTTTTTTTAATTATTTTTAAAGCAATTTGGGTTGAGTAACTTGCTCAAGGTTATACAGCCAGTCATTGTTTTATGTGTGGGTGCTCATTTTCTGAGGCCGGGACCAATCCCAGGTCATCCCGACTCCAGGGCCAGCGTTCTTACTCACTGCACCACCTAGCCACCCCAGTAGCCCAGATTCTTATGTTTATTCTCTTCCCATCTCCAAACCCATCACCTGACTCTCTGGCTTTCATATTAATTGCAAATTGACAAAGATGACAAAAGATGGGAATAGTCAATGTTGGAGGAATTATAGAAAGACAAGCATACTACTGCATTGCTGGTGGAACTGTGAAGTGGCACAGCAATTCTGGGAATCAATTTGGAATCATGTAAATATGAGATTAAAATGTCCATATGCTTTGAATTCACGAATTTTATTGCTAAGCATATGCCCCAAAGAGGCCATTGACAAAAGAAAGGTTATATATACATCAAATTACTTATAGCAGCTCTTTTTGGATAGCAATAAATGGAAACAAAGCAGAAGGTCATTAATTAATGGCTAAATAAATTGTGATATGTGAATATAATGAAATATTTCTGTTTTAAGATATGACAAATGTGATGAATACCAAAAAAGCATGGAAAGTCATATGAACTGATGCAAAGTGAGGTAAGCATATCTAGGAAAGTAACATACACAGTGACTACAAAAATGTAAATTAAAAAAACACCACAAAACAAATAAACAAAAATGTTACAGGATTACAAAGAATAAGACTAATCCTGAGGAAACAATGAAAACCCAATTCCCTTTACCTGATATTTTACAGTGGTAAAAGTCTGCCAGCATTAAACATTACATATATAATCAGATTTTTTTATGCGCTCATTTGTTTTGCAGAATTTTAAATTCCTTTCTTCCTTTAAAATTATAAGAAATGGCCCTCTAGGAGAGGGAAATCAGGATAGAGAGTAAATGGGGAAACCTAGGTGATATAAAAACAAAAGCTATCAATAAATATCACTTTTAAATGCCATAAAATACCAAATGGCAAATCCAAATGCCATTCAATCAATAGGAGCATATCATACCCCAAAAGACACAGATAGAGGCAGATTGCATTTCTCTCTCTTACAAAGTAAAACTGAGCATCAAAGAAATGTTGATATGCAAGCATCCTTAAAGATCTCCCAGATGCAGGGAACCTGTGACCTTGAGGACACGTGTGGCCCTCTAGGTCCTTAAGATTAGTTCTTTGAAGTTTGGATTCAATCAAAGGGCCTTTCAGGTCCTTCCCAACTAGTAGTCTATGATTCATTCATTCAACAGAGCACTTATTCAAGACCTACTGTGTTTCAGGTGCTAGGAATACAAAGACAAAAATGAAACCACCCCTGCCCCTCAAGCAACTACTATGATCCTCTTCATCTCCCAACCAAAAAAATGGTGAACCCAGGGTTATACAACTAGTTGCTAGCAAGCTAAGAATTAATATCTTTTGACTACTGGGAAAGTGATCTTATTATGAAATCCCAAAGGCTTTCACTCCTTCCTAAGACATAAAATACTAAGGATTCTAATCCAGGTTTCATTCCACAAAGTTCTCCAAGGATAACATAGTGAGTATTGCATCATGGAACCTCACCCTGCTCTACACCACAACATGAGGAAAGGCAGATGTGACAGGAAGAGTTCATAGACATACCCCAGGCTTTGCTCATCATTCAAACAGACCATTTTCTGATGCCAATTTATACCCATTCTTAACAGTGATCAAATGTGACCGATGCTAAGAAATACCTTATCTAGAATTTGATTGGTTACATGGGTGTCTCCACAGATTAATTACCAGTATTTCACATAGAGAGATTGGCACAGGTCCTCTTGGCTTAGTTACAATGGCCCCCAAACCCATTCACATCAGGACGCTTAATGTCTCAAAATAAATCAGTCTTATTATTTCTCTTCTTCTCACAACTTATTTCTCTATGAAAGTCTTCAGCTTTTTTTTCAGAATCATCAGTCAGTAACAATTGCCCAACCTTTGCTTTTATCAGGAACGTTTTATGAAAAACCTTCTGAAAAAGTGACCAGTAGGACCTCACATCTGATAGAGTTCAAGTGTCATCTCCTACACAACATTTGTCCTATTCCTTCCACCAGCTGCTAGCGCCTCCTCCATCCTAAACTTATTCCACACACACAAAAAAGACCCTATAATTTCCTTCCTTTCCTTGACTAATTAATGAAGTGTGGTGTGACAGAAAAAAATACTTTCTATGGGGTCAAAAAACCTGAGTTCAATCATACTTCTGAAACTGACTATTTGACCTTGGGCAAGTCACTTGACTTCTATGGGCCTCAGTTTCCTCATATATAAAAATGAGGGGATCAGACTAGATGACATCTAGCATACTTTCTAGGTATAAATACAGAGTGTTCCAAAAGTCTCAATAGCTTAAAACTAAATTAAGACTTTTGGGCCACCCTCTATATCCTCTGTAATCTATAAGATCATATGCTTATGTTCTGTATATATTTTTTAATTCCTCATACATATATTTGTTTCTTCTGTAGAAGGGAGGAGGAGGAGGAGGAGATCAGGTTGAATAGCTTCCAAGAAACTACAAAGCAGTTTTACTGGCCCCAAACTTGCTGTAATAGCCATATCTTTTTAACCCTAACTTTCTATAACTTACTAGTAGGCAGTGAGGCATGGAATACCACTGCCTCTGAAATACTGACTGTATCACACAGAGGACAGTGGAAAGATTAATGCGGATTGAGCAGGCTACAACATATGAGGAATTTTGAAGGAGAAAAGTAAAAGATGTCATCCAAAAAAATCATATGACACAAAGAAAAGATTGGCTAATCATATGACAAGACCGAGGGATGAAAAGTCCATTGGTACCTTCCTAATGTTGGGGAAAAGTGAGGAAGGTCACTCAGACTCCCTGGGACAAACTTTAGGAAGGATATAGATGAGAGCAGTGTCACTCGGGCAGTCAAGAAAAGGTTGTAATCCACCACGTTATAGGAAACTCAAAGGACATCACAGGTCCTTTTGAGCATGTTTTTTTATTAAACAGTTAGGTGGCACAGTAGATAGAATGTAGGAAGACCCCTCTTCCTGATTTCAAATCTGGCCTTTGACGTGTAGTAAATGTGTGATTATAGGAGTCTATTATTCTCCCTGAGAGTCCATTTCCATATTTATAAAATGAGGTTAACAATTCGTGTAGTTCCAACATCATAAAGTTGTTATGAGGAAAACTCAGATCATATATGTAAAGTACTTTGTAGGTCTCAAATCATCATGTAAGTAGTAAGTCACAGAGTATATGAGCATAGAATATAGAGTTTGAAGAGACTGCAAAAGTCCTTAAACATATAAATGTGAGGGCTGAAAAGAGATTTAAAGGGTGTCTTATCCAAGCCATTCACAGCAGAGTTAAGACACAGAAAGAAGTGATTCACCTAAGGACACAGAATTCAATGCGTAATTATCAAATACTGGTTAGGGCAGGGCTTCTTAACCTTTTCGAGTTATGGGCCCCTTTGGCAGACTGGTAAAGCCTATTAACACCTTCTCAGAAGAATGTTTTTAAAATGCATAAAATAAAACCCATAGGACAAAAGAAACCAAAAGTTAGTGAAAATAAAGATGGTATTTTTTCCCATCCAAATTCACAGGCCCTTGTGGACTCCAGGTTAAAATCCCCTGGCTTGGATGAATATCTATTTTCATTACAGCTTCCCAACTGAGATGGAGGGAAGGAATCTAATGACGAAAGATTCAGAATAGAACTAAGTCTAGCCCACCCCCAAATGTTCACTGTCATAGCAATCAAAAGCAGAATCTTTCTCAGATCTCTCTCAGTTTAGTTCTAGATAGCACAAAGAAGACAGGCAGCTAGGGGAGAGAGGCATGATCTGAGAAGGGGAATCTGCTTTTGTCTTCTCTCCATCTTGTCTTACAATGTCAGTGGCTGGTCTAGCTAAGGGCTTAGCAACTCTTAACTCTTGCCAAATTTAATTTCTCTTCTTGTGAAACTCTCGATCATGCATGAATCACTGGGGAACTCACAGTGACATTCCAAAGGCCTCAGTTTAACAAAAGCTCCTGAGCCTGGAAAAGATGTTGGATTCAAGCGGCAGATAGATATAAGGAACTCTGAAACAATTGTAAACTACCTGCTAAAAGCAATGTCATAAAAATGAAACAGAAATAAAAAGGTTCTCCCTTGTGCTCTGGGTCTGATTAGACTTGCTGATAACAGGAGAGATAGATTTAGGGGGGGAAACCACCCAAGCTATAAGTTTGTAATAATGTATGTCAGAATTTGTTCAGCCTATTGGTTGAGTGCGGAGGGCAGAAGGAATATGAGGTTCATTTATTCTCCACAAATCTGAGTTATTTCTTGAAAGGTAATAACATTGGAGAGGTTCTATAATTGTTTAGCTGACATCATGCATTTATTCAGCATTTTCATGGTTTGTTTGTTGTGTTAGCTTTTTTTTAAGGAAGAAAATCTTCCTGATTCTTAGGACAAAGGAGGGCCCACTTCTTAACCTCTTCTCCCTGAATTTGTAGAAAGGAAGTGGTTAGCACAGCTTTTTAGATCTGGAAGGGGCTTTAATGATCAATTAGTACAACTGACTAATTTTGCAGATGAAGAAATAGAGACTCGAAGAGATAAAATTACTTTACCCAAAAAGACACAAAAGAGCCAGGACTGTAACCCAGGTGCCCTGATGCCCAGACAAATCTGTATCAAATCTGTATCAAGTTTTAATCATCGTGATATTGGGGAAAGAGTTCTGGATTTCTAGCTAGAAGATGTGGGTTTGAATATAGGTTCTAGAATTTTACTACTTATATGACTTTGGGAAAATTAATCTCTCTGACCCTCAGTTTCATACTCTGAAAAATTAAGGGTTGAAGGAGGTGATCTCTAAGGTTCTTTTTTCCTAGCTTATTGGTGTTCTTTTTATGAGTGGGGTTAAATTAATCAATCAAGACATTCAGCCTAAAGTAATAAGATGCCCTCATATCTTAAGAAGTGAGAATAAGTCTCAATCAATATGAATCCTAGACTTTAATTTGAATTAATCACTCATAGACTGTAGACTAAGTACCAACAATCCTTAGAACTGGAACAAGCATTTGAATCTGGTTTGGATTGTCTGAGGAAACTTGGTAAGTACCTATAGGAATCTATAAAATATCAAACTAATTTAAAACTGGGATTAGTCCTGAGGTTGGAGCAAGCAGGGACTTCCAGTAGAGACTCTATTATGAGAAGCCATCTGAAACACCAAGGAGTGATCTTGGCTTTTGCCTTGACCTAGATCTCTCTCCCCCTCTTTGGCAGGAGAAAGACCTTACAATCTTGAAAGGGTCCAAAGGAGTTTTTTTTTGCTTCCCGTGTTTACAATGGTGTCCTAGTCTGTTTTTGGAAATCCTTTTCTCTTAGAAGGATGCTCAAGAATTTCTCCTTAGGTATGATGTAGTTTTTTGCTGAGCTCTTTCTGGAGCCATGAATCCACATCTAGCCTTTAATTGACTTCCAATGCAGAAAATTGCCATTAGTTCATTTGGGTATATGACTCTTTACCACTCCCTAAGAGTGAGTTCAATTTCCCTTAGACTCTGTACTGATGAAAAGAGTGTGTTCCCAGGTAAATGGAATGGTTTGTACTTCTGTTTTTATTATATCTTCTCAATAAATATACCTTTGTCACTCAGTGAGTCCATAAATGTTTGTTAAGCACCTACCTACTATATGCCAGAAACTCTGCTAAGTGTTAGAGATACAAAAAGAAGCAAAAAATAGGCCCTGCCCTCAAGGAACTCACAAACTAAAGGGAGAGACAACAAACAAAGAAATATGTGCAAACAAGCTACATGCAGGATAAATGTGAAAGAGTTAAGAGAAGGAAGGTACTAGAATTGAAAGGGGTTGGGAAGACTTCCTGTAGAAGGTAAGATTTGTAAAAGCTAACTAATATTTATTGGTTCAATGAAACTAGGGCACTAGTTAATATCAGGGAGAACACAGGAGAATGGAACTGAGCCAATAGCATTAGGCAGAGGCATCCTCAATGTCTCACAGGTATCCCTAGAGGTAGTAGCTACATTTTGAGGAGCTAACTTGTGAGATGAAGTGGGAAATAAGAGAAGTACCTCAGAGTCCATGTTACTTTTATATGTCCCCCCACCAGAAGTCACTCATATTAGCAAATAACTGCAATGGAACAAAACAAGTCAATGGAGTTGTTATGTTTGAAAAATGTATGCCTCCCTTTTCTACATATGCCTCCCCAATCCTTTGACAGAAGAAAGGAAGCAAACTTTACAATAAGTCCTCTGAAGTAGAAAGAAAATGAGCATTTTTATAGCACCATTTTATGTTCCAGGCTCTGCTAAGCATATCACATATATTTCATTTGGCTCCCACAGCAACCCTACGAAATATGTGTTATTATTGTCCTCAATTTACAGATGAGGAAACGAAGGCAGACAGAGATTGAATAATTTGTCCAGGGGAGAAGTAAATTGCTCTCCTAGTTCTGCTTATTTTATTCTGCATCAATTCACACAAGTCATCAAAAATTTCTCTGAACTCTTCATATTTGTCATTGCTTACAACCCAATAATATGCCATTATTATCATATAACAAAATTTGTTTAGCATGCTTTTCAATCACTGATTTACCCACCCACCCATGTACCTTCTCTAAGGCTATTTCTAGCTTTAAATCTAGGATCCAATATGAAATCGTTGAATAACTTTGTTGTTGTTGTTTAGTCATTTTCAGTCTCATTCAACTCCATTTGGGGTTTCCTTGGCAGAGATACTGGAGTGGTTTGCCATTTCCTTCTCCTACTCATTTTACAGATGAGGAAACTGAGGCAAACAGTTAAGTGACTTGCCCAGGGTCACACAGCTAGTAAGTGTCTATAGTTGAATTTGAACTCAGGTCCTCCTAACTCTAGACCCCAGTGTTCTATTCACTATATCACCTAGCTGACCCACTGAATAACAATCAAGAACAGAAAGCCAAAAGAGACTTTCAGGCCAACAAATGGACTTGATTCTTGTTAGATGCATTAATTACTGGATTCTTTGAGCCAGAAAAGACCTTAAAAACCCAACCCCATTATTCTCTATATGAGGAACCCGAAGCCTAGACAGGAAAAATGATTTGCTTACCATCACAAAGATATGAGCACTAGATTCCTACCCAGGGCTTCTGACTCCTAGTTCTTACCATTACACTATGGTATTTGATTGTAGAGATGAGAAAACAAAGGGAAATTGAAGTTAAACCATTTCCCAAAAGTTCTAGAGCTAGCTCTGCCCAACTCAAAGCCAATTGCTAAGTTTTCAGCGAGAACACTTATAGTAACAACCCTACCTGCTCATCCAGGATGGATGCTAGCACAGGTTCTTAGATCTGCTTTACTAGGAAAGAAAGCTGTTCAAGGGATCAACAATCTTTTTTAATCACATTCACTAGTTAAGGGGAAAGGTCAGCACCCTGAACTTCAGAGAAAATACAAACAGAGAAATAAAGACCAACAGACAGGGCTCTGACTGCCTGAATCAACTATATGCTTTACATACATGCCCAGATGGAGAGACCCTTTACATCTGAACAGTCGGTGAGCTCTGAACATATGGCCACTCAGAATCTCAACCAGGTGTAGCGGCAAGCACCCCAATATCTCCAGGGTAGCTGCCAATATAGGTTCTTAGATCTGCTTTTCAAAAGGAAAGCAACTCAAAATGGGTTAACAAGCTTACTTTAATCAAACAAACATACATTACCTAGTTCAGGGGAAAAAAGGTCAGCACCCCAAACTTCAGAGTTACAGAACTTCAGAGTTACAGACAGGCTTCCAAACTGTCCCAACATTACATACATCAATACCAAATCACAGTTACCAGAGAGGGAAGCATCAACATCTGGGTTTTCAAAGCCGGGGGCTCTCAACAACAGCTTCCCAGAGTCTCATCTGGTCAAATCACACAACACTTCTCAAAGTGAGCCCCAAAGCAAAGCCTCTCCTCAGAGTTTATATAGCCTTCTCCTGGCTCAGAGAATGTAACAACCTTCTGGACCCACTGCCCAATCACAAAGTATCAAGGTATGGGTTTTCCTGAAAAACAAGCCTCCCACCACAGGCTCCAGGTACACTTAAGCTAGGGGCAGGGAAGATCTTTAAATCTGCATTTCCATTACACCAGGGAATCACAAGATCCTTCCCATAAGTGAGCCCCCAAAGCAAAATACCAACTCAGAGTATATTTACCCTTCTCAAAGGCAGAAGGTATCACAATCCTCCTGACTCAGTGACTAATTAGAAATTAGCAAAAGGTGTGAAAGTTTTCCTACAAGCAAGCCTCCCCTAAGCAAATTTCCCTTAATGAACTCTATGTGAGGCCTATTAATGGGCAGGGAAGATCTTGAATCCCACTAACATTATACCACTTACAATTCAGAAATTGATAAATGCTACAAAGGGCTTGATTTATTATTTTGAGATGAAACTTAAAGATGTATCCAACATAGGTTTTTTCCCCAGAGAGCCAGGTGTTAACACATCCTTCATTCAGTATTTTGATTCTTATTGCACATGCTATTGGGGTGGGGAACCTGTGGCCTCACAACCATATGTGGCTCTCTAGGCCCTTAGGTGTGAGTCCTTTTGACTGAGTCCAAGTTTCACAGAACAAATCCTTTTGTTAAGGGCATTTATTCTCTGAAGTTTAGATTCCGTCAAAGGGCTTCACCCAAGAACCTAGAGGACCACATGTGACTTCAAGACCACAGTTTCCCAACCCCTCTGGGTGCAGTGGATAGGACACAGAACCCTGAAATCTGTGAGTTTCAATACAGCATCAGGCATTTGCTAGTTGTTGTGACCTTGAGCAAGTCACTTAATCCTCTTTACTTCAGATTCCTCATCTGTAAAATAAGATGGAGAAGGAAATGGCAAACCACTCCAGGATCTTTGCAAAGAAAAACCCACATGAGGTCACAAAAAGTGGAACACAACTAAAAAATGAATAAACAACAACAAATATATAGAGACAGAATAAAATTGACCTGAGACATATTCTGGACCTCACTTATTCTTTTCTTTTTCAACCAAATCTCTATGCTTTCTTCTCTTATACTTTTAATCTATCTCAGGAAAGAAGAGTACAGAAAAATTATCCCCTTTAGCTAGGGTCCCAGTTATTCTGAATTCTGGTTAATTGAGCTTTCATTCTAAAAGAAAAGGAAGTAGAATGACTCCTCAGGGCAAAGTTATTCATGAATTTGAACTAATCCTTCTGCTATATAAATTTTCATCTATGTCCAAACTCCAGAACAGGTATAAAAGAGAGAGTGTGTCATTTGCTAAGAAAGAATAGATAATGAGGGGCCAGTCACTGGAAAATCTAAATCCCCCTTCATGTAGCAAATCCCCTGCCTCTGCAGAAGCAAACTTCTGTATCTTTTTGTACTTTGGTCATGCTATCTGTAAAAGAGGGAATAAAATGTTTGCTCCTAAGTGTTCACCTTACCCATAGGTAAAGTGAGCCACTACTTTTATTGGGGGGTCTCCCTCTACTTCATTCTGAAATTTCACCATTACTAATTTTTTTGTTAATCACAGACTTCTATCCTTTTTAAAAATTCATTTTAAAAATTCTCCTGAGAGGATTACCGACTAAATTTCTAACACTTTGGTGTAGATGAATTTATCAGATCACTTTTTTATAGGAAAAGGCAAATTTGCATGGCTAGGAAGGTGGGGATGTTGGCGGAAGGAAGAGGGGAATAAGGAAACAAGAACACTAACAATGGGGATGGGGAGTGAGGGAGGTCACTGAAACAGGAGACTGGGGACAAGTCTCAGTACTTTGAAAATTCTCCCAAAGTCAATACTGCCCTTATCTTCCAGTAGCATCAGTCAACCAGTATTTATTAAGTACTTCCTAGGTGGCATTGTGCTATGCACTGGGGATATGAAGAAAGACAGGGTCCTGGCCCTCAACAAGCTCACAATCTAATGAGAGAGCCAAACATGCAAAGAAGCATATGCATTCATACAGGGGAAATGGGAAGAAAGTTCAGAAGGCAGTTGGAGGTGGAACAGGAGGAGACCCAGAAAGTCAGTAGAGCTGAGTCTTGAAAAAACCCAGGAGGTAGTGATAAAGGTAGAGACCGTTCCAGGCATGGAAGACAGCCAGTAAAAAGGTGACGATGATGATTCCTTGGATTTACATAGTACTTAAGGTTTTCAAAGTGCTTTATATGTGTTATATATGTGTGTGTATACATATATATATATGATTGAGATATATATGGGTACATATATTATATATGTATACATATATACATATATATTTTATAGATGTTAACTCATTTTGGTCCTTACAACAACTTCTGGGAGACATGTGCTATAATTATCTCCACTTTAGAGTTTTTTTTAAACTGAAGTGGATAGACACAAAGTGAGTTGTCCAGGTCAGTGTCTGAGTGTCTGAGACAGAATTTGAACTCTGACAGATCTGGAAGACAGTGTCAAGTGAGAGGAACAGAAGAAGGTCAGTGGCATGAGATCATAGAGTACATGGAAGAGATTAAATGTAAAAAGACTGGGAAAAGATCATGAAGGCAACCTATATGTACCTAACTATGTGATTCCAAATATAACTTTAGTCCCAATCCATTTTTATATTCATTAGAAACAAACTAGAATAAAAAACAAATGTGGGTAGACATTTCCTTTTGGCATAAATTTGTATTTTCATAATTATAGACATAAGCACATAAACATATAATCAGTCACTGGTTTGACAGCTCCCCAGGGTTACACTCTATTCTAAAGAACTAAGACAGAGTCCCCCCTGGTCCTTACACAAAACTTGCTTCCCATCAGCCTCTGAAATACTGAGACAGCCCTCTGGGACAACCAACATTTCAACACACATCTTGACACATTCTTGAAATGCTAATGATAGTTCTGCATAGATATCAGCTTGAAATCCATACCCATCAGATGAATCAAGGTATTCAAAGCAGCTTTGATCTGACCTCTTTGAGAACAAAGATGGAAGAAAACATATTTAAGAAAAGCAAAAATCAATTCACCCCCCTCCAATCTGACTTTTTAATTTGTAAAAACAAACCACTATCTGGGATCTGATAGTGTGGTATTCCTTGTCTTCAGTTTGGGAATTCTGATTTAATTCAGTAACTTGCACTCTTAGAGAGATGCTTGGGGGTGTGAAAGGGTTAAATGACTTATCCATGATCACATTCCTAGTATTTGTCAGAGGCAGGACTTTTTCCCACTCTGGGGATGGCCCTCTCATCCACTATGCTATGCTGCTCCTCCGTATGCCAATATAGTTTGGGAAATTCATTTAATTTCCATTTTCCAAATCCCCGAGAGACAAAAATTTAACTAATTTACTAATTCATTTTGTTCTGGAAAAGAAATATATAATCATTTAAATTTGAAATATGACTAGACATTTCCAGAATTTTTAATTAAAAAGTGTTTTACTTCTTACCTAAATCTCTGAATCATTACAAGCTCAGTATGGCCTCTCGGTGGTCTAAGTGGTCTAAGAGCAATGGACTTGGAGTCAGGAAGACCCGTGTTCAAATCTAGCCTCAGACACTTACCATTTGTGTGACCCTGAGCGAGTCACTTAACCTTGGTCTGGCTCAGTTTTCTCATCTGTAGACTGGAGAAAATAATAGCAGTGTTGTTGTGAGGCTCAAATGAGATATGTAAAATGCTTTGCAAACTCCAGAGTACTAAGTAAATGCTAGCTATTATTATGAATCAGTAATGTGATATGCATCCCATAAAAGGGAATATGATCTTAAGCTACAATAATAGAAATAATGCCTTGAACGTGTTCTGGTCAAACCACATCTGGACCATTCCCAATTCCAAGTACAACAATGTAAGGAGGACATTGATAAGCTGGAAAAAAATCCAACAGTGAACAAACAAGATGGTGAAAGGCTTCCAAATCTTGTCATGTGAAAATGGGTTGAAGGAAGTGCATGTTTTGCTGAAAGAAACAATTGGTGGGGGAGGAAGGGCACCACTTCCTTTTTTCAATTATTTGAATGGCCATCAAATGTAAGGAGGATTAGACTTTTCCTGTAAGATCCTGGAAGACAGAACCAAGAGTACTGGGTGCAAACTGCCAAGAGGAAGATTGAGACTTATTTTAAGGAAAACTTCCCAATCACTTGCCCAAATGTGGAATGGGATGCTTTGAGTACCTCCTCACATGAGGTTCTCAAGCAAAGGCTAAATAAAATACCTGTTGGGAATTGAGATTCTTGTTGAGATGTGAATTAGACTAGTTGGCCTCTGAATCCTCCTTCCAGATCCAAGATTCCATATGTAATGAGATTGGACCTTGTGTGTAGAAAGACCCATGTGTTTCAAGGAGCTATTCCCTCCACCTGTAGCAAGGGCTATCCTTGGTAGCTCTAAAGCAGCAGAATAGATATCTCTAGTCTATTCTTCCCCCAAGAAGAGAGAATTTAATTCCTGCCAGGAGAGGGAGCAGGAAGTTGGAACTGGAAGTCACTCAGGTCTCTTGAGAAAGAGGGGGTGTCATTGTACTGTACTAGAATTGTAGATAGATAGAGATAGCTTTATATAAATAGAGATAAAATGACATATATATACATATAAAGATATACACATAATGCATACACACATATATGTATATATGTGTGTGTACATATATGTATGTATATATATATATTCCCTTAGATACTGTTAGTCTAGGGAGTATTATTATATCCAATCTAACTTCTTATTGCTCTATTATTACTGGGGGGAGGGAGACCCCAAGCTCTGTACCCAAGGACCCCCTTCCCAGCAAACACCAGTTCCACAATGAACACATGGAGTGAATAGAAATTTATCTAAATCATAGCAAAACAGAAATCATAGAAGGAATACATAGGATACATGCCAGACAACACAAAGTAAAGGAGCTCTCCCACTGAGAGCAAGATAATTCAACTCAACCAAGAGAGTCTAGATTTCTCCCAAGGACAAACTCCACAGTCTCTTGAGTAGCAAGCTAAGGATAGAGACATGGTGGAGACTGCCAGTTCCTTCATGTGCTCCCAGAGTCCTTTCCTTTGGCAAGCTGAAAGGGGATTGACCCTGTCTATATTCTGCCTTGAAGCTGGAAACCAGAAGCACCCAAAATGGACTCAAAGTTTGAAGAGTCCCTAAGAAAACTGGTTGTAAACTGAAGTACTTTCACTCTTACTAACACCACCCTGGTCTTCCTGCAGGGTAAGGCATGGCATTCATCCTCATCAAAAAGGAAAGAGACTCATGCCAATGGGCTTTGGGACAGGGGTTACATTGTATCATCAATGGAGAAAAATGCCTGCTTCTTGCTGTAGAAAGTATGTTCTATTATACCTAGCTTTACCAAGGCAAGGTTTTTCTTATATGTAGTAATATTCAATAGCAAGAACTCAACAAATGCTTATTGAATTGAATTTTTCTGTTAAATTTCCAGAGAAAAATGAGGTGTTGCATTTTTTCAACAATTGACATAAATAGCAAAGTTATTAGGATAAGATGTCAGAATTTGAGTTGGCACCTACTTCAGGAGAGCCCTTGCAGATATGGAGTTATAAGTCTAGGAACCTCTTTTGATTTTAAAGAAAACTAAAATCCATTACTAGACATGCCAAACTACTCTATGAGGACTGGAAACATCAACAGCATTCATTCTAAAACCTTGAAGGAAATGTCTTTATTTTCAGTTCTGACCACCACCAAGGGAGCATTAACAAATACACCATAGCACAGTAACAATGAGATATACACCCCTCTGAAGCTGCTAGTTTTATTCCTCTTCAAAGACACAAACTGAAATAATATTGCATCTCTTATCTGAGGGCTTAAGAATAATTAAAAGACTGAATAAGATAGTGAGAAAAGGGGATAAAGAAACACTACTTCCTAAAGGTGATCTGTGCAAGGAGCTGTCTCTGGTTCTGAAATGATTTCCCTAGCAGGTTAGAAAATTGGATCTTGAATTTACAAAGGAACCACAGGAAGAAAGAAAAAAAAAACAAATGCAATAAAGGATCCAACTTAATGAACTTTTCTGGAGCCAGAACTTTGGCAGAAAGGGAAAAAGTGAGGAAAGAAAAATTAGTTTGAGAAAACTCTGTCTTTGAGCAGAACTACTAATATGCTAATATCATTCATATTAATTCACCCAGTTGCTATAATAAAGAGGCCCCCTGGCAAGTCCACTGCTTTGGAAACTACAGTTTATGGCAGATATATTCCAAGTACCCTCACTGCAAACAACATGATTATGATCCAAATTTTCCAAATTGTTCTTGGTTTTAGCCACCTGCCTAGAATATGACTTTCTTTTATTTTGTCCCAATTACTCTTGTCTCCCTCCTCTACCTCCTCCTTGACCATCCTTCAGGTCCCTCTCTGATGTCTCCACCAGTGACCCTCCTGTCTTTTTTCCCAAATGAAAATGTAACTATTTCCAGGACCCAGCTCACTTGTAGACAGAGCTGAGGGCTGGGCATATGATGGGATTAGTGGAACTAGGGAACACTCTTCCTCCTAAAAGCCCTTCCTCAAACAACCTATTCCTTATATTTGATACAACTCCATTAGAACTCCTTTCCTCTACATTAGTGCACTATCCTCAGTTAAAACTCCTACTCATCTATCAACAACTTAGTGTAACTGAGTTCATCAGACCCGTTCAAAATAGGTAACTGGAGTTGGAGTCAGAAAATCTGGATTCAAACCCCAGTATTGATAGGTCACCTGTGTGAAAATTTCTTGTCAGTAAAATGAAATAACAATAAATGACCTCTGAGATCTCTTCCCCCCCCCCCGTAATGGAAATGCAAATTTAAAGATCTTCCCTGCCCCTAGCTTAAGTGTACCTGGAGCTTGTGGTGGGAGACTTGTTTTTCAGGAAAGCCCACACCTTGATACTTTGTGATTGGGCAGTGGGTCAAGGAGGTTGTTACAATCTTTGAGCCAGGAGAAGGCTATATAAACTCTGATGAGAGGCTTTGTTTTGGGGCTCCCTTTGAGAAGTGTTGTGTGATTTGACCAGATGAGACTCTGGGAAGCCGTTGTTGAGAACCCCCTGGCTTTGAAAACCCAGATGTTGATGCTTCCCTCTCTGGTAACTGTGATTTGGTATTGATATAATGGTTGGACAGTTTGGAAGCCTGTCTGTTTGATCTGTAAGTTCTGTAATTCTGAAGTGCGGGGTGCTGACCTTTTTCCCCTGAACTAGGTAATATACGTTTGTTTGATTAAAGTAAGCTTGTTAACCCATTTTGAGTTGCTTTCCTTTTGAAAAGCAGATCTAAGAACCTGTGTTGGCAGTCACCCTGGGGATATTGGGGTGCTTGCTGCTACACCTCCCCCCTTAGATCTATGAGCCTATATCAAGACATTAAAGAGAAGATTGGCCCAGAGAAAATATGCTTAGGGGATTCCCTAATCTCACTGATAAAATCAGACGTTCTTAATCTAGGGTCCATGAACCTTCTTAATATTTTGATAACTGCATTTCGATATAATGATTTCTTTTGTAACCCTATGAGTTTCGTTTTGTGCATTTAAAACCATCATTCTAAGGAAGAGTCTATAGGTTTCACCAGACTACCAAAGGAGTCCAGGGCATCTTTTTTAAGTGGAAAAACTCCCCATATCTATTTCATTTTCCATGTTTAGTTCTGCTAGGTCTGAACTCCATAAAACCAGATGCTCCTCCCAAGATAAACTGATCACAGCAAGTCAAATGATGCTGTTTAACTTGATCTTGGTTACTGAGCACCCTCCTACCCCCTCAGCTTCCTTTCCTCTCTGATTGGAGGGTTGGAGAATGGGGTACTGAACTCCACCCAAAGCTTTCCTTTGTAGAGGATAGATTTTGGACTTGGCAGCTCCCTCTTTTTTTCCATCTGCAGCTCTGCTGGATCTGAAATTCTTGGAATAAGATGCCTTTTACTGCACCCTCAACCTTCTGGCTTTTTAGCTTCCTTTTGTATGTTAACTTCCCCACCCCCCTCCCCACGAGATCATAAGCCCCTTGAGGGCAGGGACTCTGTTGTTTTCTTACTTGTATCCCCAGCACTTAGCACAGTGTCTGGCACATAGTAGACATTTAATAAATATTTATTGAATTGAACTCAACTAGAAAACAATACAGACACTCATCACATCCTAGGGAATTCACATAACAGTAATTCCCATTACCATTGTTCAGATTGGGTGAGACAGAGGGACAGGAATTGATTGGGTTAACAGCATGTTCCAAATGCACAGCAGAACCCCACTAGAGTTAGCGCTACCCAGCCACATGGCTCCAATCTCACTGATAATCTCTCCATAAACTGAAGAATATCAGGCCAGCTCTCTCCAGAGACATAACCCTGTTCCCCTCAATTTCTCTATATGTCAGATAGCATTTGTATTATTGGTTTAATACCACAAACAACTCATATGATAGGAATGCTCTGAGCTTCTGCTTTTGCAAAAAAGTGTTTGCCCATGAAGAATTAGCTTTTCTTGATTCCTCAATCCCGACATAGAGAGAAGCTCCATCAGTTGTTCCACTCCCATGCCTCCTCCACTCTAATTGCTTTGGGGAAAACTCTCCCAAGAGATAACTCAAAGGTTCTGATGATTCTTTCCAGCCAGACCTTCTCTGGAATATAAAACCCTCATGGCTACAAAGGGATACAAAATATCTTCCCCCATGAATTTCCCAGCATTTTTGATGGGCTCAGTATCCTCTCTGGGTCTGAGTTCCTTTCTCCCTACAAGAAAGTAACTAAATATATGATCCCATATTTCTAATTTTGCCCCTCCCCCTCCCAGCTTGTATTTGTTCTCATTATAAGCCACATGATCTTCAGGATCTTCCTAAGACAATTCCTAAGCAATTCCATTTCCTGGCATGGCACTGGTAGACTGTCCAGGTTTCACAGGCATACATCAATGAGGTCAGCCCAACATCTGTGTAGACCTTCAGTTTGGTAGTCAGTCTAATACCTCTTCTCTCCCACACTTTCCTTTGGAACCTCCCATACACTGAACTAGTTCTGGCAATGCATCTGACAACTGCATCATCTATGTGTACATCCCTGAAAAGTTTACTGCCAAGATAAGTGAACTTATCCACAGTGGTTCCATGTATATAGATGGTGTGGTGCTGACTGGTGGAGAACCACTATTTTCTGGGTATTAATTGCCAGGCCAAAATTAACACAAGGGGCAAAGAATTAATCTACACTCTGTTGCATCTCAGTCTCAGAGGTTGTGCAATCATCTATAAACAAAAAGTCACCCACCAACTCTCCCTCCATTTTAATCTTGGCTTGTAGCCTTCTCAAGTTATATAATTTACAATCAGTGCTGACCTTGATGCCGTTTTCATCCTTGTTGAAGTCCTCTGACAACAATGCCAAAAACATCATGCTAGAAAACATGGGAGCAAGGACACAGTCCTGCTTTGCTCCATTGGTGACTAAGAAAGCACAAAAGCATTATCCACTATCCAGAACCCCTGCAAGCATGCCACCACAAAACTGGCATGTAATACTGATGAATTCCTCTGAGCAACCAAATTTTGCCATGCTCTTCCACCAACTTCTCACAACTGACAGTATCAAAGGCCTTGGTCAGATTGACAAATGTTGTGTACAGGCCTCTCTTCTGCTCTTATTAATTGTTCCTCAACCTTTCTGAAGTCATGCCAGCTCTTGGGTAGAAGACCATCTTCCAGGTGAAGGATCAGTCAATTAAGGATTCTCACATGAATCTTGCCAGCAATGACTAAGAGAGAGACCCTTTTGATTTTCACAGGACAACTTATTTTTTTTTTCTTTTATAGAGATGGACAGTGGAGGCATCCTTAAATTCTTGGGGATAACTTCCTCTTGCCATACAACCCAGAAAATTTGTGTCAGTTTTTGTATGAACAGTGGATCCCATACCTTGTAAATCTCAGCTGGAATAGAATCAGCACCAAGTGCTTTGCCACACAAGACCTCTTCTTCAGCTAGAACTCAGCTAGAAAGGGATTAATTTCAACTTGAGGTATATAGTCAATAGTTTCCCCATTGGTTGATGATGGTCTGTTAAGGATATTATGGAAGTATTCAGCCAAGCTCTCCAGGATCATATCTCATCATTGATCAGTGTGACTCTATCAGCATTGAGTAGTTGAGATGCACCATAGGTCTTTGGTCCACAAATAGCTTTCAGGTTATCATAAAAGTGCTTTACATTGCTACAATTAGTGCAAAACTGAAATTCATCTATCATCTTAATCAAGAATTATGCATCTCTCTAAGCTTCACTTTCACTTTACTTTTGATGAAGTTAAACACTGCTTTCTCAGAGAAGAACAGACTATCCTGCTGGTAAACCATGTTGGAGTTCTTGGGTTTTTTGTTGTTGGGCTTTTTTTTAGTGTCCTCTGAAATCCCCCATCATTTTCATCAAACCAATCTTGATGTATGTAAGTGTTCTGACCCAGATGAGTAAATGCAGTGCTGTACACCAAACCTCTGAAAGCTGATCACTTCTTTTCTGCTCCACTGTTGCCAATTTTGAATTGGCTCAGTTTTCTCTCCAAGTTAGCAACAAACTGTTTATACAAGAAGAGCTCTACTCTCTTGACATTAAGTCTTCTGGTAGTAATCTTGCCTTGGGGCACTGCTGTTGTTGAATATGAATGTTTGGCTTGGAGAGGATAAGTCTATGATCAATTCAGCACTCTGCATCACATATCACCTTCATCACTGTGACATCCTGTGTATCTCTTCTCCCTATAATGACATAGTCTATTAAATGTCAATGTTTGAAGCAATGGTGCATCCATAAAGTTTTATTGCATTTAGGTTCATGGAAGATAGTGTTGGTGATGAGAAAGTCATGAGACACACAAGTTTTCAATAGTAAGTAACCATTGCTGTTGCTCTTTCTGACCCCATTGCTCCTAAGGACTCCCTGCTATGACTGATAAGTCTGTGCCTAGCAGTGGTACTAATGTACAGACTTGGGGGGGGGGGGGTTTCAGCATATTGATGAGAACTTCCAGATCTTCACAAATTTTTTTTCGACCTCATCAGGGTTCATCGTGGTGGTAACATACAACTGATGATGGTGGCATGGTACTTTCCTGCAAGTGACAATCACACTGTCATGAGCTTGTCATTCACTCCTTCTGGGAGACATACGAGCTTGTTAACCAGATAGGTTACAAAACCTACACCAGCTTCACCATGCTACCCCATCACTGTAGCTACTTCAGAAAAAAATGTGTATTCAGCTCTGACCTCAGTAAGCTAGCCTTCATTTCCCAGCCTTGTTTCTCTGAAGGCTGCTATTTGGATAGATACCCACTGAGTTCTCTTGCAACAAGAAGTGTTTGTCTTTCAGGTCTACTGGATTTCTTGTTGTTCACAAATGTATGCACATTCCCTGTAATAATGGTGATTGGAATCATCTTCACAAAAGATTTTGTACATTTTTTTGACTACAGGGTGGGATCCTTGCCTGTCATCTTAAGTGGGCTAGGGTTAGGTTAGGTGAAGCTGACAATTTTGGGGGCACCTTTTCTAACTTCTTCCTCACACCAAGAAGTGAGCAGTACGGTCCTTTTAAAAAGGCTGCTCAGACACCCAGAGGGCTGCTGAATCCCACTGATGTTTCAGTCTTGTGAGAAGACAACTCTATAGCCTGGGCTACCTGGGTGCAGGCTGTGACTACAGCTTCTACTGTATCTGCAACTGCTCTTCATCACTTGCCCATCACCATAGGACTTTGAGGTAGATAAAAATAGTAAAATTATATGGGTGATGTCTTTTGACTCACACATAAATTGGATATAAGTGAGATGAAGTTGCCTGAAGTTATAGTTCTCACTTTTCTTCCAGAGTCATTGAAGTCCAGTGGCAAGACAAAAGCGACTGGCAATGGTTTGGGATGGAGTGGATGCCATTGGCATCTTTGATGTCTAACCAAATTCAAATGTTCCACAGTGCCTGATTCTATTACCTACATGGCCCCTTGGAACACATTGTTCACATCTACCTATTCCACTAGAGGAAGTCTTCACATGCTTTGGGTAGATACCCCCCTAACTCACTGACAGCTTTGAGGCCCGTAAGTTATCTTCAGTCTAGTTTAGCCCATCTACGGAGACAGTTTTACCTGGGTGTGGTGACTGAGCATGCTACATTTTCTTGGAACCACAGGTGAGAGCTGGGTGGCAGGTGGGCACTAAAGATGCATGGGCAGCCATGAAAAGGGCTTGGCAGCCCTCACACTAGAGGTACTAGTCTTCCCTAAACACCCATAAACTCCCACTGAACCAAAGAAAAGGGCAGTTTACAAAAACCCATCTACTCCTTCTTTGACTTCCATGCCATTTAGCTGCTGGCAGTAGTTTCAATTAAATTGGACTCAGATTAATCTGTAGCTTCATTATGACCAGTGGGTTTCTAATAACCACTTTCCCAGATTCAATCAGTTTTCCCTGTAAGGAGAGCTAAGAAGCCTTACTCAGAGGAAGATTCATTGTAAGAAGTCCTCAGCCATGGTCTTTTAGGAAGAGGAAATAAACCCCCAAAGAAACTTGGAGGAGAAATTTACATCACTTGGATTCAGGCAACTGTAGTCTAGTTCAAAAGCATTGGTTCTGGTGTCAGAGGGCCTGAATTCAAATTCTATCTCTGATAGTACCTTGTAACTTTGTATAAATTCAGTTTCTTCATCCATAAAATGAATGTGTTGAACTTTATGGCCTCTGAGGTCCCTTGACCTCTACATCTATGATCCTATGATCTAAACATGAATGAGAAAAAGAGAGTAGAAGAAGTACAGGACAGAGGGGTGCTGTGGTTGCCCGAATTTGAGAATAGAAAATACAGTCAGATCAACCATAGCTACTGGGAAACAATGAAACTGAAAGATCGATTGCACAGTGACAACAATATATCATTTTTGCAAAATACATTGGATGCCTCCAAAGAAGAAAGAAAAGTGCACACAGTAAAAGCAGATCCAATGTTTAGAGATAGCACTAGTGGCAACCACAGATTAAGAGAAGCCATTGGATGGATTAGAAAGAACCCTTCCCATGAGTGGCAGTAATCAGATCTCAAATCTCTCATCTGTACTGGTCAAAGGAGGGATTATTTTCATATATACACAATGTTGGGCACACATTTCATTCATATGGGAAACAGTGGGGAAAGAAGGAAGGAGGATAAAATGGAAGGAAAATTACAGAATGGATTATGCTGAAACAAATTTTAAAAACATGCAGAAATATTTATATCAGCTCTTTTTGCAGTGACAAAGAATTGGAAACTAAGAAGGTAGCCATCAGTTGAAGAATGGTTAAACAAGTTGAATTGTGCTATAAGAAATGATGAAGGAGATGGTTTTAGAGAAACCTGGAAAGACTTGTAGGGATTGATACAAAGTGAAGGGAACAGAACCAGAAAAATAATTAATACTACAACAACAACATTATAGAGGCAAATTTGAAAGACTTAGGAACTCTGATCAGCACAAGGTCACCCACAGTTCTGTAGGACTCATAATGAAATATGCTACCTCTCTCCTTATAGAGTGATAGACTCAGACTACATATTGAGACTTAATTTTTTAACATGACCAATGTGGGAAATTGTTTTGTTTAACTCTGTGTGTGTACACACACACACACACACACACACACACACACACACACACATATGTATATATGTCTGTATGTATATATAGGTATATTATGCTCACATAAATACACATACATATAGATATATATTTGTAACTGGGAGGGGAAAAATCTAAATATGAGAATTTTTTTAAAGTTAATTGGCAATAATGATAGAAGTATTTAGATATTGTGCAAATACTCTCAAGTACCTCAAAAATAAGGCTAAAAATCTCAAATCAGTAGGAGAGTAGAAAAAATTGTGCAATAACTTCTTTGAATCTGTAGTATTTTTCATTCTAACATAGCAAATTGACTATTATCTTCAAATATAGGCTCATTTCTCACCTACAGGAAGAAAGAACATCTCCCTATAGCCAAGGTTATGAGGATGACAAAGTGTTTAAAAAAAGATTTCAGATAATGTTACAATTTCAGGAATTATGACAGCCAATATGCAAATGTACATATTTTTACAGGAAGGGTATTTGGAGGAAGACTTGGGGACAAAAATATACTATAAGACTTCTCACTAAACCTAGGGTGCATTGTAATTCACCATTAATCAAAAGTATTTATTAAGTACCTACTATGTGTCAAGAGCCAAGCACAGAGTTAGGAGTTGGAGATGTAAGTACACAGAATGAACCAATCTCTAATTGCAATGAGCTCATATTCAAATGAGGAAGACAATAAGCACATATAAAAATAAGAACAAAAGAAATATAAAGTTAATAAATACAAATGCATATAAAGTAATTAAATAACTGGTCTAGAATTAGCCAATGTAATAGTGACCCAAAGAGGAGAGGGCCATATCTAGTATGCCTCTTGATGGCTGGTTCCTTCACCCACTTTGTGAGACCAGTGCTGGAGCTCACCTTCAAACCACAGGGGCTGTTCCATTTTCCCAGACTTTTATGATACTGTCTTTGAAGAGCTTGTGAAAATGATTGGACTTTGGGGCTTTAATGAGGTCCTTTTTAATTCAGAAAGAACAGCCCCATCAATTGAGAAATGATGCCCATTTGTCATTTTCTATCCTGCAGCCTCAGGATCCCACTGGCTACTGGCAGAGACATAGGACTACAATTAATAAAACATAATTACATCTATAAGCTAATATGACATTCCAAACTCTCAACTTTTCCCCCACTTCCATCCCTGACCCTGCCTCTCATTGTTTTCTGATACCTTGCTTTAAGGAGTATTATGTTCAACTCTAATACAAATTCATGATTGCATCAGCTACTGCTAAGTGTATCTTTACATGGAAGGAGCCCAGAGTACATCTGTTAAATATAATAAATAGTCACTTAGGCTCTGTTTGCCTCAGTTTCCTCAACTTTAGAAATGGGATAATAATAGCACATACACATCAGAGTTTTGGTGAAGATGAACTAAGTTAATTTCTGTAAATCACTTAGCATAGCGCCTGGAACAAAATTAGTGCCATAGAAATGACAGCTCTTATTACTGTTAATATTATCACTATCATCGTACTTGTCATTATACAATTGCCAAGTTTACAAATAGATACACAGGCCCACGCATGTGAAAATGCTCACACCTGAACCTTCCTGCTGGTTTTCCCTATGAATGCTTACATGGCAAAACAGAAAATGCTTATTCAAGTCTTAATGAAGCCAGAACAATGAATTCTGTAGGTTATGTCAACTACACAGACATTGTTATATTTCTGTAATTTAATATCATATTTTGGGTCACTACCATCAGGTGTCAGATGTATAATAGAAGCTTTTTGGGGGGAGGAAGGGGGTTTGCTAGCCAGAGAACTTTCTAGAACATATTCCCCAGCCTTAAGAATAAGATCATGTCTTGACCTCAGGATGAAGAAAATGCTCTTCAGTTTAAACATCCCTTTGGTTGGGAGTGGGAGGTAATGTACAACCTGCCTGGGAACACAGGTTGGGGGCCAGGTTGGGAAGGTCTTTAAATGTCAGAGGAGTTATCCTTGATGCAGTAGGTAATACAGAACCATTGAGGTTTATTGAGTAGGAGAATAATTTGGTCAGATTTGCACTTAGAAAAACCAATTTGGCAGCTGTATGAAGGGCAGATAGCAAAGGGGACAAACAAGGAAGGGAGACTGATTAGGAAGTTATTTTCCCTCCCCCCCTCAAGAAAGTTATCCATTGCAAGGACAAAATGAGACAGCAGAGGTGAAGGAACGTAAAAATAAGAAGCATTCCATAAATTGTTACAGCAGGAATAAGCTGAGATCTGTCACCTCAAAATCCACATCAACTTAATTTTAGTGTTTTTTATAGTTTTTAAACTCCCTGTTTCACTCTCTAGGCCTGCTCCTTGTGGGAGAGGAGCAGGGATATTCTGGTAAATGTTTAACAAATGGCCCTAAGGAAAAATGTGGGCATGGCATGCTTTTCAATTTAATCTGTATTTTCACATTTTCTCCATGGCTTTATGTCAATAATTAACACAATAATAAATCAAGCCCTTATTTGTACCATTTTCAGTTTTCCAAGGTATAAATCTGCACACTGAAAATCTGACAATCTGCTCTATAGAATCAGTATACACCACTGGAGAGATGGTATAGTGGATAGGGGACTGGACCCAGAGAAAGAAACTGACTTTTGGTCCCAAATCTGCCTCTAGCTTGCTATGTGATCTTGAACAAATCAGTTTTCCTCTCTGGGTCTCAGTCCTTCCATCTGTAAAATGAGTGGATCTTACTAATATGGTCCCTAATATTATAAGATCACCATTTACCTCTCTTAGTGCTAATGAAGGGGGAGAGCAAACAGTAATGAGGAAAAATATTTCTTTGCTCCTGAGAACACATCAGGATAGTCTGGTGGCTGAGTGGATATTAGCGGTGGGAACAGTGAAAAACAGGCAGATATTCTGGTAGCTAGACAGAGAACAGGTGGGTGATTTGATGTTCTTCTTTATCCTCCATTCTTGAAGAGGACCAAAATGACATCACAATGCTGGGGTTGATGTACAGTGTGTCTGACTATGGCTGATCAGACCAATAGGAACTTGGAAGGCTCTACCACAGACTAGGCACAAAGAGGGTGTATGACTCAGGCATGGTGGCTAAGTGGTGCCAGGAAGATCTTTCAGCAAGTGATGGAGACCTAGTCTCAAAGTCTGTGTTCCCATAATAAGGGAAACAGCAGGTGTGTTGTGGGGAGCTAGAGGGCAGCAGTTGCTGTCCACAGTCCTGAAGGGGGCACCAAGCTCTCCCACATTTGGAGGCTATCTATAGGCAGCATTTAAATACAAGAAGACCCAGAAAACTTAGCCTGTTAATAGTTTCTAAGTTGTTCCTAATGTAATGAGTGTAAAGTTGATTATTATGCTAGGGGAAAAGACAAGAAAGTCAGATGACATCTGGTTATGGTCCCCTGGTTCCCTAGTGTGACCCTAAGGAAACTGGTTCCCTGCCTAATATTCCTGGTATATTTGTTTGTGTTCCTCTATATTATGTCTTTGGAGAAAGCTCTGTGTGCTGAGTTGTGTTGCAAGCTACCTGAAGTCTAAGTGGCATAGACTTACTAAGTGACAGTTACATCTCTGACAACACTTTAAGAACCCTTCTGTTTTCTCTCAGGCATGCCTGCATCAGAGTTCAGAGGGCCCAGAGACTAGCTCTCAAGTGTAGGATTCTGGTGTCCGATCTTTGGATAGACTGAAGAATTAAGCAGGACCCCAGTTTTAGAAAACTAGACCATGGAAACAGGCAGGAATTGAAGTATAGGGAACAATACTAGGTTCTAATACTACAAATGGGGTATAATTCAGAAGGTCTGGTTATTATGGACAAAGCAAGAAACTAGTTACTAGAAACAGAGCATAAGGGAATAGGACCAGCATCATGGGTAAACAGAAGTATAGTATAATGAAAAGGTCACAGAATTTGGAGTTAGTAAAATGTGGCATTCAAAACTTGCTTCAGACACTGACTATTTAATTTGATTGTGACCAAATCACTTAACCACTCTGAATTACACTTCCCTCATCTGTGGAATAAGTATAATCATGACTGTGGTACTAGTGGCATAGAGTTATTGCACTGATCACAAAAGATAGCATAAGTGCATCACAAAACCTTAAAGTGCTAAACAAATACCTGCTGTTATTAAAACGATTATTATGAGATGATTGCAGCATGGATCCAAAGCTTTAATTCTACCTTCTAGTCCTAGATCAGCCAATAAGATCCTGAGTGACTATGGTCAAGTTACTGCCCATCTCTGGACTAAAGCCTCCTCATCTGTGAAATGAGAGACTGGGACCACATGACCTTGACCAAGGTTTCTTCTAACTCTAATGTAGTATGATTCTTCTCTAGTGCATCTCTTTTCCTATTTTTTTTAATTAGCATCCAAGTCTTTGCTGAACCTCTCATTAACAGAAAACAGAACTAAAAGGAGTTAGTTTGTCAGTGATAAGGAGCCTTTTATTATTACAATGGAACTACTCATAAGTTCTTTCATAATGGTCTCTGACTTTTCTGGGCTCTGAGGCTGGAAGTAGTGTGGTATGATGGATCAGGAGCTGGCCTTGGTACTAGGAAAACCTGGGTTTAGATTCTGCTTCTGACACTTAATGACTGTGTGACAGTGGACAAGTCACTTAATGTCTCAGTGCTCTAGGCAACACTCTGAGACCACAAGTTGCAAAATAGGTATCAATTGGTACCTACATTGGTCGTGGGAGTTTCATCATCTCAGGGTTCCTGCTATCAATGTAATTAAAGTTTCAGTTACTATACCTATCCAGCTGTCCTGCCTAAAGTTCTTCCATCCATTTGGTTATAAGAGTACATTCTTCCTTCTCACCTCAGAAATAAAGTAAGATTTCCCTGGTCAGTCTTCTATTTGCCTCCAGAGCACCTCCTAAGATGATGGTTCTAGAGCTGAGACAGATCTCAAAAACCTCTAATCCAGCCCCTTTATTTACAACAAAGAACCTCATCTTCTAACACTAGATCCATGATCCTAAGCCATGCTGTTGTTGTTTGTTCTTCATTCTCAAAGAAGACCGTGACATTAGGAAGCTGATTCTAGTACACTCAAGTGAATTGGATTTAAATGAGGGAGGGCTGTGCAAAGCCACCAGCCTCACTTTCTTCTCTGGAGCTGAGTCCAGTGGCAAAATATAGATCAGGATGACTAGAGATGGCGTCGGATGCAATGGGAAACCTTGGCCTTTTTAAGCTAAGGTCTTTTAACAGGATGTGCTGTTCTTCAGTCCCATGACAATAATGGCTGATTCCATTCAAATGCTAAGCACTATTATAAGTGACATACATAACCTCATTTGAGGGCCACCGTTGTGGAGTGGATAGAATACAGGTCCTGACTTCAAGACCTGTCTCTGATACCAACCTGCTGTGTAACCCTGAGCAAAATACTTAATCTCTCTTGACCTCAGTTTCCTCACCTATGACGGAGCATGAGTAATACCTGCATTACTTGCTCTTAGGGTTGCCAAGCAAATCAAATGGGATAATGTGCCTAAGGCCCTTTGCAAATCCTAAAGCCCTGTGTAAATGTCAGTTTTTGTTGTAGTAGTAGTAGTTGTTGTTATACTTCACTACAGACCTTAGTGCAAGTGTTATTATTCACATTCTGAACATGAATAAACCTGAGATTCACATAATTGAAGTCTTGGGCCAAGGTCACACAGTCCCAGCCAGAGCTGGGACTCTTAGTTTTTTCCTCATACTTCAGTCCATGCTTCTTAGAACAACAAAGCTTCCTGCCTTTAACAGGCAATTCAAGAAAAGCTGATTAAATAATGCATTAGGAAAGTCACTTTCAATTCCAGGGCCATCTTTGGAAGTAGTTCATGCGCCCTCCTCTGAATGCTTCATCATCAGGAAACTGTTGAAACTAAGTCTGTCAACCAGTTAATGCTGGCTGCATCTCCTATTTCATTTTTACAACTCTGTCTCTGTCTCTCTGTCTCTGCCTCTGTCTCTCTGTCTCTCTCTCTTTGTGTCTGTCTCTCTCCTTCTCTATGTGTCTCTTTCTGTCTGTCTTTCTCTCTTTCTGTCTGTCTCTCTGTCTCTCCCCCTCACCTGGATGAGATCTTTGCTTTCTGGGTGTGTCCTTGAGACCCTCTGAATGAATCCAAACCATCATATCAGCTGGGCATATTGATGTGCTATTACAGTGAGACAGCTGGATATGTATTAACAGCCTGTGTGTGTGTGTGTGTGCTCAGTTCCAGCTGACCTAAACAACTGGCCTCATATCTCCAGATGTTCTGTTATATCATTGTCTAACTAAAGAACAAGCAGCTGGTCTGAATGTGGTGTCCAGGTTCCACATCCTATTCTCCCCATTCTCTACCCAGTCACGTTCTTTACAAGAAAATACTGGCCAGTCATAAGAGGTATTTTTTGCACATAATGACACTAATTTGGTAGTTTTATGCCATCTTTCATTTCAGGACCTGATTTGATGAATTTCTATTAAATTTTAGAGGGCTTCAAAGAGTATCTCTTCTCCCCCAAAATCCTCAAAGTATAATGACAAGAGCATGAGATCTGGCATCAGAAGACCAAGGTTCAAGCCTTCATTCTGCCATTTACTAGCTATGTGATCCTGGGAAAGTCACATAATGATAGACTTGTCAGTGCTAGAACCAGAATCTGGTCTGAATGAATCCATTTCTACTATACCAAGTTAATAATAGTAATAGTAATAATGGCTAATGTTTATAAAGTGTTTACTGTTTTCCAGGCACTATGCTAAGCCCTTTAAAATTATTATATAATTTGAGCCTCCCAACAATACTCAGAGATAGGTGGTGGTATTTTCCCCATTTTACAGATGAAGAAACTGAGGCAGAGACTTATTAAGGTAGCTTGACCCTGGACAAGTCACATAATCTCTGTGAAATAAATAATAAATAAATGAACCTCTCTGAAGCTCGGAGGTATCCTCATCTATAACAATGGCAATAATGAGACATGTGCCATACACCTCACAGAGGATCAAGCAAGACGGAGCAAATATAATCAAGGGCACTTGTCTGAGTACACAGTTAACCTTTGTCATATGATGGAACCCTGAGACTGGTGAGGTCCAGAAGCCCCTTCTCAGAATGATATTTAAATATATAAAATAAAATACATAGAAATATAAAGGAAATCAATTATATGGAAATACTGTTATCAAAATACTTCTTCAAGAAATTTATAGACTCCAGGTCAAGAACCCCTGATTTAGTCCAAACCTTTCATTTAACTGATGACAAAACTACCTGGCCCTTGAATTTTGGAGTCTGAAATGGAAATCTGGCTTATGGTTTCACTGGTGGCAAGAAGTCCCAATGAGATAATCCTTCCCCTACCACAATCACTATCCACTATAACTCCACAACTTAGAGTCTCATAAGAATTGCCTGGGGCATTGAGAGGTTGAGTGACTTTCCCAGGGTCATACAGTTAATATGTGGCATAGGTCTTACTGATTCCAAGGCTAGTTCTCTATTCTGCCATATATATGCCTATGTACGTGTGTGTATGTATATATGTATATAATTTTACAGATGTTCCCTGAAACACAAAGAGGTCACGTGACTTGCCTAGGGTCCCTCTACCCCAGCTCTAAAATGTAGAAGGCAGGACATTTGCCACAGGTTTTCTTGATTTTATATCCATCACTTTATTCACTATACCATACTGACTTAGTTGTTAAGAATAGATTTTGTTAGGTATTTGAGTGAGAAATCATCATTTAAATGACTATTTAGAATCTCAGGCTGATGCATGAAGCACACAACCTTACATATTAGGTTCTATTCCCTAGCAGGGTCTTGAACCCATGAGACATGGGACACACTTGGATTTCCAGTTTGGTGACCTTTCTCCTTGAAGGTAATGAAAGAAGAGAGATCCTCTGCCCACAGCAAAAGCAATAGACACAAACTTAGTAGCTTCAAGAGGGGAATCTCAGTTACAACAAAAAAAATGTGGCTCTTCCACCCTTGCATTCACTCAAAGGACAAAGGCAAAGGACAAAGGCAAAGGACAAAGGCAGTGGCAATTATGTCATTCGATCCTTCTAACAACACTGGGAGATAAGGGTAAAATCCCCATTTTACAGATGAGGAAATTACGGCAAACATAGGTTATCTGTTTGGTGTTTTCCTGTTGGGGGGGCCAGCTGAGTTGAGTCTTCCAAGTGCACTAGATGTATGAGGGCTTCTGTTTACAACTGGCATCTGCTGTGTTGGGCATCAAAGCCATGACTCACTTGGTAGAAAGCATGAGCTAATGGTATTACTATAAGCAGATTCATCTCATGTCATTTACACATCTATTATCCTTTTAATTATTTGTGGCTGGTAAGTTGGCTCATGCATCCAGATCCTCTGTGCAATTTGCAGACATGCCCACCCTGCTCAGGCTGGCAAATACATCTCAGAGCATTTTTACTCTTGGGGAGAGCTAACTGTCCTGTGATTCTAGTGATACTCTCAGTTCCCAACTCACTCTTTCATTATAGACTCACTGGTCAACCAGCATTTGGGTTTTCCCCCCCTAAAGTGATTGCAACTTTAAATACTCATAACCCATAGACCAACTTCCACATTAGAAGCCTATGTGGGGGGTTCCTTTTAAATGTGCTTTTTAAGTATCCAAGAACTCAAGAGAAAAGAGAAAAGGCAAGGCTGACAGGAATTGCAAATAAATGTTGCTGGAAATAGATTTTTCCATGCAGGATTTCTCCAGCCCCCCTGGGGATCAATGTAGCCAATATACACCACGGGTGAGAAATGAGAAATTGTTAAGGACATTGAAAACAGGAATGGAACTTAGCTGGAAATTTTGGTGATTTTGACACTAGATGCCAAAAAGAACCAATTTTTTTTTCAAAAAGTCTCTTCTGTATTAGGCTGAATTAACACAGGAAGACATAAAATCCTTTGCCAAGAATGCTATTATCTCTAGGTCCTAAAATTGGACAAGATGGGGTTGGATTGAGTGGGCAAAAGCTAGGTGTGGGCATTTCTTGAAGTAAGGAAGGAATAAGAAAATGACAGATGGGATCTTAGAGGTTACTGAGTCCAAGTCCTTCTTTCTAAGTCCTTCTATTCAGCACCAGAGAGATGAAGAAACTACCCCGTGATCGCACAGCTAGTAAAGAAGCAAGTCTCATGACTCCAACGTGAGTATTCTCACTACCGCACCACACATGGAGCCCTATGGAATAATGTTTGTTTCTCACCAATCCTAAATGTCAAGGTAGAGAGAAAAAGCTAGCCACACTCTTAGTTGATATGACTTTCAGGTTTATTTGTAAATGACTTCCATCAGGAGCATTCCTCTATTCCTAGCTCCCAATCAGTTTTAGAACCCCTCTCCCCCTAGAAACCATAGATACGTGCTTTGGCACCTTAAGAAGACAATGAAAACTCCTACTTTGTTTCCAGTGACTGGAACTGCCCCCTCAAGATGACAGGTTGCCTAGAAACAAGAGGATGGACTCTTATCTTAAGGATGATGTCTATGACCATCCTCTGCCCTTTTTCCTTTTTTTACCCTCCCCCATGCAGATTCAAGCCCTGAGCTTAGCAGAGTAAGCCTGTGTATGACCTGTGCACATGGAGCTTCCTTCCCTCCCTGGTAATAGCTACACAGCACAGATACATATCATATAGTTGCATGGATTTATGCTTGTGACCTGATAGCAACATCGATAGAGTTCCTGCAAAGGCACATGGCAAAAGCCAACTGTGGTTTGCCCATATGACCTGAGAGGGTAATAATGTTAACAAAGATCCTGAATCCTAAAAAGCTCCAAAATATGATCCACAAGCTACTCTTTTAGGCCACATGGTCAAGCATATCTTTTTCTTAAAACTTTCAGAAGTTCATGAGCAAAATTCCCAAACTGAAACTGAGTCAAGATATTTAGCATGGTCTCTCCCAAAAGAGTTGGAATGTCTTTCTCCTAATACAAGGGATTCTATTTGTAAGGAAAAATTCCGTGAATCTAAACAAAAGAATAACCAGCAAAGAAATAACCTGGCTGACTATGTCTTCAAGAAGATGACTTGGGAAGTTGCTATGGACGTAGGTTGAATTGATAAGATTTAGCAAGTGACAAGATATGGAGGTAGATACTCTGATATATCAATGTATTTCTTAAAATATTGACCAGAACTAAAGGCAAAATACTCCAGATGCAGTCTGACCAGAGCAGAATATTCTAGAACCATCTATAGTATAGGCCTGGTCAATATCCACAGAGGTAGCACGCTTTCTAGATCACTGGCTTATCTCACAGGACAGTGAGTGAGCTCTGTCAAAAGTTGTCCCCGAGTTTAGCACTCCTGAAAAGAAAGTTTCCATGGAAAAATTTCCCAGCACATTGCCTAAACTCTACAATCTCATCGTTTTCTGTCTCATATCAAACTCATTTCCAGCACTCATTAAGCTCACTTTCCAGATAGTTGGTTAAGTTAATGTATTTGCACTTGGCTCATGCATTAATCTTTGCAAACTATGAAACATTTTTGCATAAATGTCCACCTAGCCATAAATTATTGCTTAATTCATCATATGGTATGGATCATTCCAAAGGTCCATAAGGGCCAGACCTCTGTAAGGAAATACTCATTATAAGATGCTCATGGGCCAACCATGTACTACCCTCTGAGAAACTGATACCCATTCTGGATTCAGCACTGTCTCTAAAAAGTGGCAAAACCAGTAGTTTTCAGGGTAACTAAATATAATGCTTAGAATCAGAGTTTAGGAAAAAAAAGGGGGCTATGGGAGGTAAAGAGGAATTTAGTATTCTCTTTATTCATAAAAAAGTATATGTAAGAGAGGAAGACATTGGTGAGGTCTTTTGAGGGGATACTAGGATGGCTCTCTACTTACGGAATTTCCTCCTCTGCCCAAATCTGCCTCACCAATTAATTCCCCTAGTTTTTAGGGCTGCTTCCGACAAAATTGATTCATATTTATTTTGTATTTGCGATCTCTCTATGTGTTTTTTCCTTTAGTAGACTATATAAGCTTTCTTGAAGGCAGGAATCATTTTATATTGTTCGTCTATCCTCAACTGCTGGTTAGTACCTGACACATAGTAAGTACTTAATAATACAATAAACACTTATAAAACACGTCTTGAAGCATTGTCTAGATTTTAAGGCACGGTATTTCTTTACTAAAATCTTAATATAATGTTCCATTATGGTGTGTAATGGAAATGACCCTATGGCTTCATAGGTTATGCTTAAAAAGCACAAACTGTGGCAGGGCCTGCTGAGTGGAAAGTCTCTGAGTACAGGCCTAGCAATGGAGCCTGTATGGGTTACCTTCACAGGAAAAGTGGCCTGGCTAATCTATCAGGGAGTATTTATTAAGTACTTACTGTATGCTAGCTAAATGTTAAGTACCAGGAATTCAAAGAAAAAGCAGAAACAGTATCTGCCTTCAAGGAGTTAAGCTTGTCACCAGAAAGTCAGCCACCAAAGATGAATTGTCCTAGCCAATCACACTCATGGAATCATCAACTAGAGCAGAAATCACTAATGGTCCAGCTCAGGGGAGGGCTCCAGCTGACTTCACAGAGCTGCTTTCCTGAAGTTTCTAAATACCTTCACCCACCTGTCTGCTTCATCAGGTGGGGTGGCAGTTCTTGCTTTAGCAAAAAGATCAAGATGGCTGCCTTGGGCCAATTCATTTAAACAGAGGCCCACAAAAGGACCATAGACTTAAAATTCACAAAGAACTCATCCAGTCCCACCCCCTCATTGCATAGATCATAAAACTGAGGCTTAGAGGAGTTCATTGACCTCAGAGAGGTCACATGGGGGTGGGGGAGAAGGGCTACATTTCAAACCCCAAACAATCCTAAGACTCTAAATTTAGTGCCCTTTCTCCTATTTAATGTTCCTTATGCCACACTTAGCTCAGCTTTTCCCAAACTGTGCCCTGAGGAGTCATGGTGTTAGCTGGAGTCAAATGCAACAGTGTCTGGAAAGTACTTTGCATACCTTGAAGCACTATCGGGGCATCAGTTGTAATCGTGTGACCATCATCATCATCATCACCGTTGTCTTCGTTATAGGTCCCATGAGCAAATGTTACAGCTAGAAATATTTTTAACATTAGAAACTAAATTTCAAAAATGTATCAAAATGCATGCCTTTCCTGATTCCATGAAATTAATAAATTAATTCCCTTAGTAGTTAGGGTTGCTCCCCCCAAAATTGATTTTTATTTATTTTGTACTTGTGATCTATGTGTTGTTTCCTTTAATAGAATGTAAGCTTCCTGGAAGTCAAGAATCATTTCATATTGTTCTTTCTATCCTTAACAGCTGGCTAGTACCTGATAATTAGTAGGTACTTAATAATAATACAATAAACACTTATTAAACATCTCTTTTGTGCCAGGCACTGAGCTAAACTGGGGATACTAATATGAAAAAGAAAGAGAGCCTCTGTCTGTAAGGACTTACAATCAATAAAGGAAGACAAAACACAAAAGAAGGTTGAAAAGGGGGGAAGGGCATACCTGGAGGAGCAGAGGGGGGCTGGTGATGATAGTGGTGGTGAGGAAGAGGAGGAGAAGAAGGAGGACGGTGATGATGAGGA
>WOXC01002042.1:0-161485 GCA_011680675.1 Gymnobelideus leadbeateri
GGGGAGAGTTAGGGTGGAGGGAAGAACCTTTCTGAAAACTTTTATAAGTGAATTTTCAACTTAACTGTCAGTCCACCAGAGATTTTCCCTTGTACTATTCAACCCTAAGGCTAAAAAAAAAAAAAAAAAAAAGAGGCCTCAATTGGCTCTAGTAATATGTTTAAAGAAATTGGTGACAGGAAAATTGGTATCCCTAATGAAGAATGTGAATTAGCTAAAGCCTCACAGAGGAAAGAAAATGTGAATAATTTTTAAAAGTTAGTTTGCAGTGAGCCGTGAGTACGGGTGATATAATCAGGCATTAAATAACATGTTTATTTTTAATATAATAGAGGCAAAAAAAAAAAAACCAACCTTATTTGACCTGAAGAATCTGTTCCAGAGAGATTCTTACCTTGTAAAGAACAAAAGTTAATAAGACATTGCTTAGAGAGCTCTCCAATTCATTGCATTTTGTTTATGGTTCTATATCTGAATAAGAGCAGCTACACTCATCTCCACCAGCAAGAAACGTTCATGATAGAAGTAACTTCCTTAACATGTTTGTGTGTGAGTGTTACATTTTAGCCTTGTCCTATGGATAAGACTTAGAGCCTGTTGCACTTTTTTCATGACTTATTTTGTTTAAAAATAAAGTATATACTCTTAAATCAAGCCCTTCATATTTTTGCTTTTCTTCCAGTTTAAAATTAAATATGTCAAACCCCAAGGGAAATAAAGTTTGTGCCATAATTGAGAGTGTGCAGACCATGTTTATGACAAATGTCTAAAAACTTGTAATGAAGTAAAGAATTGTTAGTGCTTTTGTGAGTTTATAATGTGAAAATTAGGGGATAAAATAGACTGGTCCCTGACTTCATTTGCATAGGGAAATTTCAGAAATGCAAATAAGCACCTTCTCTGAAACTTAGAGAGTGGCCTTGCCCAGGGTCTCATAGTAAGTATTTGACAAAGGCAGCCCTAGAGCTTAAGTCTTCTTGGATGAGAGGCTGGACTTGGCCCCTTTGCCAAGTTCCTTCAATGGAAGAATACCAGTAAATGACATTGCAAGCATCATTGGAAGGAAATGTTAGAAATGACAGTGTCACTACACTCTTCATCTTCAAAATCTTTCTCAAGTCGGTCAATTAACTATTTCAAATGCTGGGAAAGATCTGAATAAAATAAAGTAATAAACATGCAATGTTTTTTTAATTTCAATATCCAAATACTTAACATATTATATGATGTTCTTTACTTAAAAGATTAAATTTTCATAAGCCGAGCCAGTCAAATTAAAAGTTAATTGCTAAATATTGATAGAACTACTGGTTGACTTGATGGAAAAGTAGCCTTTTAGTAACCTGGCTTCATTAATACTAATTTATCCATAAGGTCAACTTTAAAAATAATTTTACTGTTCGCTATTAGAATGTGAGAGTACAGTTTATGGGTTGTCCAGGACTTTTTGTTGCCTCTTAGCCCAGAAGCACTTCCAAAAATTGTGGGAATGGAGTTTGAGTACTCTCTGTCTCTCTGTGTGGGTCTCTCTCTTCATTAGGTTAATAGGTAAAATCCTGCTTTAGAATCCAAAAGTTTGAGGGAACAGGCATTCCAATAATTTTAAAATATTGTGCAAGGGGAACGCTCTAAAGTCCTTTAAAGGACCATAAAGTTGAAGGATAACTGAATTCACGGCCTTTAAAGTTTAGCAAAATCTAGTATTACTTATCGGTCCTTAGCAATGACTATCTCAGGAATAGGTGTTTCCCTTTAGATTTTGTGCCATGTAGATTCTGAAATTCCATTTTTAGAGTAAAATTAATCTTACTCGGGGCAAATATGATCAAATGACTAAAGAACTGGACAAATACCAAGATTTAAAACCCTTGTTCTGAGACAAGGAGTGGGACAGATAGGAAAGGAATCAGGCAAGGTTAAGCCATTAGTTAACTTTTGTTGTGGACCCCTCAGTCAGTCTGAGAGTCCCTTGAATGTGGTTTAAATAACTAGAGGAAATGCTAGGTTTAAGTTAGAAGTTATTGAAAAACAAGACATTTTGCCCCATTTAAGTTCATAGGTCCCTAGAAATCCGTCCTTTGTGAGTCCCAGGTTTTCACAAAAGCCCGGGACTAACTTTCTACTTTGTAATTCTTTCCTTTATTATTTTACCCCCCAGCTGTGGATAGGGATCAGATTAGGGTTGTTGCAAAGGGAGTTGCACCGCATCAGTATTTCCTTTGCTTTATATTTTACGCTAAGGTGACTCAGAATTGGGGTCTGAGCAGGTGCTAAGTAGCAAACTCCCGAGGCATCACTGAGCTCGGGGTTGGGAGGCGTGCCCAGTCTTCTGGGTGGAGTGCCCTCTAGGGGTTGGCTTCTGGTCCCTTAAGAAGGAAGCGCCGCTAGCTTCCTGCGGCTCCTCTCGCTCCTGAGTTCTCTAGAGTTCCGCCCTGCCCAGCCCGGCGAGCGTAGAGCCTGAGGATTGAGTAACTTGGCGCAGCTGCAGCGGCTCTCCTTCTAGCAGCGGCCCGGCTGCATCACCGCATCGCGGGAGGACTCTCGCTGCCCGCGCCGGCATCCTTGGCTTCTCGATCACCAGCAGCAGCAGCAGCAGCTTCAGCCATGAGCACAAGGTTGCCAGGGGTCTTCAGACAGCTCCGCTGGGCTCAGCCGACCCCGGTCCCACCAGCTCCCCGAGGCTGCCGGCCGGGCATTGCCGCGCGGCGGCCCTTCCCGCCCTGGGGGAGCTTCCAGGTGCCCTGCCGGGGTGGCAGCGGCGGCGGCGGCGGCAGTGCGGGCGAGGGCCTGCTCGGGCAGCGGTGGCTGCGGGAGCCGCAGAGCGGGAGCAGCGGCCGCGCGGGCGGGAAAGCGCGGTTGAGGCCGGACACCATGGTCAGGTAAGCACCCTCAGCGCGCTAACTTTCCGCGACGGGGGCCCAGGGCGCGGATGAGGTAGGTGCAGAGGCCTCGCTTCTCCCAGCCATCCCATCCCCGTAGGCGGCGGGAGGGCTGCCGGGGCGGGGGGAGGGGACTCTATGCCTGGACAACTTGTTGGAGCCTCGGGGTGACAGCCAGCCACCGCTGAGTCGTCGCGCGGGGCCGGTGTGCGCATCCTTCTGCTGCCCAAACACGGCCGAGAGAGGCCCCGAGTGCGGTCTCAGGGGAGCCCAGCGCTGCCACCGCGCTAAACCTAGCGGCGCGTGTGCGGGCGAGAGGCTGTCCCAGCTCCCCACGTGCGCCCGCGCGTGCCGCGTCGGGCCGGGCCGAGTCTGGGCGTGGGCCGCGTCTTGCCGCTGGCTCTGATGCAACCTCGTAACCCTTGCTGAGGACGGAAAGAGGAGGCCCTATCAAGACTCCCGCCAACCTCGGCCTGTGCACTGGGCAGCTGCCTGCTCCAGAGAAAGGCCTGGAGTTTGGAGCTTGGGGACCCACCCCCACCTTGCAGCCGCAGCCGCCTCCGCCTCCTTCCTTGACAGTCTGAATCAGCTCATCCCGTCAGGGCGGCGCTTCCTAGCCAGAAAGTTCTGTTTGTTCTTCCATCCAGAAGCACTAATAACTGGTCATGAATGGCCAGCCTGCCCTGGCAGCCCCTGGACTTGAATCATGTCTCAGAACATTTGGGGGAAAAAATCTAGGAGAGATATTTTAATAGGTTGATTTAATAGCTAGATGCATTTATGGCCTTAAAAAATTAACTCTAGCCGTGGGCTGTGTTTCACTTGGTTGCATACAAAGTTTTCTTATGGAAAAGTAATGTTCAAGACATCTAGGTGTCTTCTTTGAGGGATGGCCAAGGTAAAAGTATTACAGGGCAAGCTAATAAGGTGAGGGTGGCTGGACGGACGGTTGGAGAGAGTCTTAAAACATCGGATACACCAAATGGGTCTAAGCTACCACTTTAAAACTTGTCATTTGTTTAAAAAACTAACAAAAAACCTTTTTTTAGCCCCGAAAATGCCTGAACTTGTTAGTAAGGGGACTCCTCCTCTAAGCCATCCCAGCTACCTTCTTTACATTAATGTGAATCATATAGTATAGTCAGAAATTGAAGAACAGGTGCAGTAGCTCAAAAGCTAAGGTCTTTTGGTTGGCACAGAGCCTGTCATATAGTAGGCATCTAATAAATGGTTGGGAATCAGTGAAATTAATGATGGCTTAATTACTACAAATACTTTGTCAGTGGCTGTTTTTTGGTTAGTGTACCATCCTCACACCTACCCCCTACAGAAATTGCAACACTTTTGTGTCTAGACCTCAATCAATGTTTCAGTGAATTTGGCCAAGGCCAAATAAATAACCAGAGAAACTAATTGGCTCTGATCCCCCTCCACCTCTAACTTAAGTAGCTGTGTAGTTTTCTGATATTGGAGGTAATTGATAAGATTATAGATTTAAAGCTGAAAGCTTCAGATATTGGAGGTTATTGATAAGATTATAGATTTAGAGCTGAAAGCCTGCTTTTATTTATACAGTTGTTTTATTGATGGCCCTCTAAGCCTAAGGGAAAGATTACTGCCTCCAGTCCCTGCCAGTTCTGTATACCCAAAAGTCACCCAGGGCCCAGAATTTTGGTGTGGGACATGGCTGGCTTGCTTTGCAATACAGCGCCCAGGGAAACCACCTTCAGAAAAGAGTGGACATTGAAAATACCAAAGATCACTGGAAGGAAACTCAAAGACCTCAATATAAACAGATAAATCTAACTGAAACTCTTAAGAACAGACCTAATTTTGTCCTCCATCTCTATTAAAAAGTTCAAGTATCATGTGAATAAATGCTGTAAACCAAAGGAAAAGACAGGGGACATTGTGGAATGTGAGGAGAATATGGAACACAACATGCTGTTGCTGAGTGGACCAAAAGAGAAATGAGGATGAAGAGAGCAGAATTTAAGTACCACACAGTAAAAATAATTGACAAGGCTATAAAAATTAGTGTGGCAAGACTCACCAAAGAAACATAAGAGAACATTATATTGGTAATATAAATATGTTGAAGTGAAGGACAATCTAGAAAAAGAAAAGTTAAATAAGATAACATTGAAACAAAATATGCTCACTATGTAATCAACGTTCCAATTTCAAGGACAAGATGCTTAGAAACAACCTAATGTTCATAGATCTCTCAGAAGACCCTAGAGCAAAAAAACCATAACATAATGATGATTCAGGAAGCTTCCCAGAACTTCTGAACATAAACAATGAGATACCAGTTGAAAGAAATACTACAAACTCCAAGACATGTAGTGGTTATAATTCAATTCAGAAACAAGTTCTGCCACTGATCTGGAGAAAGACCTTCAATTACAAAGGAAAATAAATTATAATAATAAGACAATTCTGTACCTACCAGAAAATATGGGAAGGAATGGAATAATGTATTTTGAAGAATAATAAGAGTTTGGGATGACCTATCCTAGACATCTCAGCTTAACAAGACATGAAAAAAGATGGCTATTCAACCATGAAGAGGTATTTGAAACATTTTTAGAAGAAAAAACACAACACTGGAGATCCTTTGCTTCTCAGCCACCTTAAAAAATAGAAATTCAGAGGTGAATAAATGCACCAGCCAAGGATAGCAACAGTCACAAGATGACAGCTGAGAGATCAGTAAGAAACTTTTTTCCTAAATATATATATGGAGACTAGGGTGAATGTAGAAGTCAGGGTGAGGTAAGTGAAATGGCAGGCATGAGGCATTATGTACTGAACTGAGTGACATCTTGCCCTTAGGTGAATCAGTGTTTTATTTTTATGGGACTGCATTGCAACATGGAAGGGTACATGAAAGGGGGGTTGGGAAGCACAGGGATAGAGAGGAGTGTGTATTGTATGCCCTGGTCAAATTGAAGACTAGCAATGAGGAGGAAAATAACATCTGTGTCAGAAAAAGAAGAGCTTTCTGTGGAGTTAGTGAAGTAAAGGGGTAAGAAGGAAGGAGACCTTTCTTAGGTGGTGGGAGAGGGTTCAACTGATAAATCTTCTATGAGTGAAGAGCTAGGCTGTGAAGGGAGATGGGGGATCTTGCACTGAATCTGGCCTGGGGGATTTGGTGCTTAAAGCATCTATTTGTCCTACCTTGGGGTGCCCTTGGGGCTCATGAGGGGAGAGAAGAGTTAAAACTCCTAGGGGGTTAAAGGACTTCTGGCATCTTCTAAATGGGACAGCAGAAGAATATACATATTTCTCACACCACATGTAACTTGGAAACAATCCAGTAAAACAAATAAGATTGACAGATTGGATAAGAAAACAAAACCCTACAATATGTTGCTTACAAGAAGCACATTTTAAAAATAAGGAAACATACAAAATAAAACAAGGGATAGGAAAAAATTCACTATGCATCAAGTGAATCCAAAAGGAGTTGCAATCATACTGACAAAGCAAAAATTTTTTTAAAGTATTATGCTGAAAGGAACCATAAACAAACAAATCAATAATAAATTTACATTATCCAAGTGCCTTAGCCATATTCATGAATCATATGAGCTACAAAGAAGGCAGACAGTAACACAGTGATGCCTGGACACTTCAGTAAGTCAAACAAAGATAAAAGACAAAACAGAACCAAATAAATTGCAGGGAAACCTGGAGTTAAGATTTATGGTATCTTCTAAATGAGATAGTAAAAAAACTTTCTTAGCACCACATAGAACTTTTACAAAAATTGACCATGTACTAGGGGACAGAAGTGTTTAAAAATAAAAAGCAGAAATAGCTAATAACATCTTTTACAGACTATAGCATAATAAAAATAGTAATAGCTTCAGAGACAAAAAACAAAAGAATCAGACCCCAAATGGAGACTTTAAAATGAAGTCCTAAGTAATGAATAGGCTAAAGAACAAATTATAGAAACAGTGAATATATAAAAGAATTATGATGGGACAATATATCAAAATTTCTGGGATTCCCCTAAAACGGTCCTTGGGAAAAATGATATCCTTACAAACATACCTTAACAAAATAGAAAAGGTGAGGATTATTGAATTGAAAATGCACTCCCTCCTAACATTATTGTTACCTTAATAAGCTCCTAATAAATGTTGACTACAGTAGCATAATTCTTGAAATGAAACCTCCTTGCTTTCACTCAGCTCCTTTGGTTTCTTTCTGTCTTAAGCCTCTCACTGCTCTAATCCGTCAGCATAACCAGCAAATTGATTTCCCAAATGCCCATATCTGACTATGATACTCCTTGCCCCTTAGTAAATTTCAGCATTCCATAATGCATATTGTTAAGTTGTGTCTGATTTTTGGTGACCCTGTTTGGTGTTTTCTTGGCTAGGATACTGGAGTAGTTTGCCATTTCATTCTCCAGCTCATTTTAAAGAGGAGGAAACTGAGGAAAACAAGGTTAAGGGACTTGCCCAGGGTCATATAAGCTAGTAAGTGTCTGATGATAAATTTGAAGGGTCCTCCTGACTCCAGATCCAACCTTTTATCCATGGAGCAACCTACCTGCCCCTATTACATATAGGTTCAAATGTAAACTACTTTGTTTGCATTTGATATTCTTTATGATTAAACCCCCACCTGCCTTTTTAGTGCTTTTATGTATTATTAATCTTCAATCCGGTATTTTAGAACACTGCCTGGAACTTAGGAAACAATAAAGTGCTTATTGATTGATTTGGTTGGTTTCACCCTGGAAATGACTTTGATTTCTGTGTTCTGTATCTGAAATGAGATATGTGTAAATTGCTTAAAATGCTATATAAATGTGAGCTATTCTTATTACTACTATTAGAGGCCATCATAGTCTGGCACTGCCTTCATCCCACCCTCATCCATATCTTCACATCTATTCATAGACTGTTACCACTTATTGTCCAGAGAGAACTGCTTAATGGGAAGAAGAATTATTGATGTTAATGTTGTCCAAATTTTTTTCGATTGCCCTGAGCCAAGAGGCTGGTTTTTTCCAAAACAAAAATTCACAATTAGAAACATCATTTGATTTGTGGTAACAGTCTATTCTTTTCAAGTAACTAATGGAACAATCTTGAATCCTAAAATAAAGTCATATGAAATTAAATAAGACTAGAAAGCGTAATCATGTAGTTCTATTAAGTATAGAGTTGGAAGTGACCTCAGAAACCATATAAAACTATCTAATAAATACTACCCTGTCTTAATAAAGGAGGCTCATGCAGGTTCAGAGAACCAAAAAACCAGGGCAAGGAAGCATGGAAACTATAACAGGACAGTAAAACAGACCAGCTTTATTGTGGGGACATAGAGAATAAAAGGTCATCTTGGAGAAGAATGGAAACATTGAGTTGTGGGTGGGAGTGGAGCACTTTCTTCAAAGCCAGTAAATTCTGGTGGATTTTTATGGGATACTTATCTAGGGCAGTTCAGGGGAAGTTGGGAGCTTGGACCAGGGGTGTTAGGGGAAGGTTCAGACTGGGGCAGGGGATAAAAAATTTATTCATATAGCTGGTCAGTTTTTAAAGGCTTTCCCTCCTCCTCCCCCCTTACTTATAAGGATAAGGAAACCAAAGCCCCGAAGAATTCATTGGCTTGCCTGGAGATACAATTCACTGACTCTAAGATGGTTATTCAGCCTCTCTAACTCCAGATATTGCATTCTTCTCACTATACTATGCTGTAAGAATTGGGAGGGAGTTGAAATGAGAGTTCATAGTTTGCCATTAGAGAAAGGTATTGGTAAAATCAAGGCCAAAGCTTCTGTTCTTGCTTAAATCTAATTTTACTTTGTTTCAGTTTAAAAAACATTTAATTCATGGAGGTCAGTATGATCTAGTCACTCTAGTGGATATTTTGCTGGGTTTGGAGTCAGAAAAAAAAAGTTCACACTATTCCTGACATTGTATGACCTGGATCCAAGTCACTTAACTTCATTCACCATTCAGTACTTCAGCCTCAGTATCCTCATTATACTTGCCTTCCTAGGTTGATGTGAACAGCCTGAACTAGCTGAAACAGCCTCCCCAGAAAGGAATTTAAGGAGGGGAAGAGAAGCTTGGCACTTGGATTACTCTTATTAGAACTCTTAATAAGCTTTCTGTGTCTTGAGGAAAGTGAAAGAAGAGCAAACCTTGTCCCCTCCTCTTTCCCCTTCCGGTACAACCTTGGGCAAAACCACCCAAAGGTCCAAAAGAAAGCTTGTGTGTAAAAGCACTTTGTAAGTCCCTTGTCACCCTCAAGTTATTTTTAGATCTTATCTCATTTACCAGATAAGCATAATTTTTTGAAATCTTCTATCTACATTTTCAGTCTCTCTTCCTCCTCTCCCTTCTCTGCACATGTAGTTAGTGTATGTAGCTTGAGAAAACTTGTTAGAATTATATGTAAAGTAATATTACATACCAGCTAGGTGGTCCAGCAGATAAAAGCACTGGGTCTGGAGTCAGGAAGACCTGCACCACCTCAGATACAGTATTTTCAGAGAAGGAGCAAGGGAAAGGCAATAAGCATTTATATAGTGCCAGGAACTGTGCTAAGCACTTTTACAAATATTATACAAATATTTACAGTTGAGGAAACTGAGGCAAAGAGATTAAATGATTTGCTCAGGATCACATAGCTACTAAGTGTCTGAATATGGATTTGACCTTACGTCTTCCTGACTTCAGGCTTAGTGGTTTATTAATAATGCCACCTTGCTGCTTATTTTCAGAAAGAAATTCTATTTTAAAATAGGGTTTGGAGCGAGGTGCTTTTTTTTTTTCTAACTGAAAAGGCTGAGGTTGAGTTATTTTACCAAAGCTAATTGAGGCAGGTTCTTAAGATAAATCATAAAATTAGTATCAGATGTTTTCTGATATTGTCATCATTGCATTATAAGGTCAACATCTCTCCCAAAGTCTTATCAATACTATGGATTTTTTTCTTCCAGCTTACACATACACATTTTTAACAAAGCCACATCAAGCTTTTGTTATTCTATACGTTGCTATTAATGATCATCTTCTATTCTTGAGGACCTTCTAGGCCAGATAAGCTCTGATTCCAGTTTGTCAGACTACTCTTAAATTTGGAAGTGATTGTAAATGCCATTTGTTAGCTGTCCACTCAGCCTTGGTTGAAATCTCTCAAAGGTAAAAATCTGGTACTACCAGTTTACTGGTACTACCTGTTTACTGCTAGGATTAAATATAACCTGACTGGTTTCAATTTTTCTAGCCTTATGGCTTTATTCCCCTTCAAGTATTCTACCATCCAAAGACACGCTTGTTGGATGAGGCTTATAGACATTTTTAAAAAAGGATCTTTGGTTTAATTTAAAAGATAATTGATATGGAATTGAGTATGAGCTGTTATATTTGTGCTTCTGGAGTTCTTTGCCTCATCCACCATATCTCCCCTTCAACTCCACTATCCATTAAGTAGAATGAATGTTATAAAATGTTATGAACTTGTTATAGAGGCACAGATTTTGTGTTGGAAGGAAGGGACCTTAAAGACCACCTAGTCTGAACTCTTTCCCCCACATCTACCCCATCTCCCCAAAGATAAGTTCCAGAGAGTAAATGTGACCTGCTTATTGGCAATCTGTATATAAAATCTCAGATTTGTTTTGAGGTTTCTTTTATCACTCATAGGTTTATGGAATTAACACTAATTAAACAATCATCACTAAACTTTAAGACAGGATAAAGCCTTAGCATCCATTTGGAAGGCTCTTTAAAAACCGTGTCTCTGATCTTCAGGAATTGTACCTTACAGTGGAAGGGTAGCTATAGTCTAAAATAATCTCTGGCCCTTCTTTTGGTTATTGCCTTTGACCTACTTGCCAGGACATGTTTGGGTGGGGATGTTTAACAAGTGATCTAGAGAAATGGTTGATTTCATGTAAATCTCCATTTTATTTCCTGTCAACTCTTTTCTGGAGATGCTAGTTATAAGTAAAATGGCCTGCAGTCTGGAGCTAGAGGGAAAAAATGAACACTGTGTGCCTAATCCACAGTCTAGGCAATAAGCCATCGAATCAGGAGTTAACCATTATTGACTTTTGTTGTTGTTCTGTCATGTCTGACTCTTAATGACTCTTTGGGGTTTTCTTTTTTTTATATATTTGAAACATTTAATTTTAACACTTCGAATTTCAGATCCATTCCCTTCCTCCCTTGTCACCCATTCCCTCTGGGAAGGTAAGCAATTCAGTATGTGTTGTACATGTATAGCTATGTAAAACATTACCACAGTAGATATATTGTAAAAGGCTGCTTATATTTCCCTCCCACCCATCCTGGTCTATTCCCTACTTTGATCCTGTTCCTCTTCTAAAGTGGGTACTTCCAACCTCCGCTCCCCACAAAATGCCCTCCCCTCCATCATCCCTCCTCTCACCCCCCCTTCCCCCTACTCTCCAGCAGGGTGAGATATCCCATTTAGCATGTATGTCAATCTCTCCCTGAGCCAAAATCAATGAGAATATGGTTTTGTCTTTTTGCCTTCCTGTTCTTCCCCTCCCCTGAAACCACTTCCCCTTGCTTCTTCTACATGCGATAGTTTACCCTACCCTGTCTCTCCCCATCTCCTCTTGCCACTTTCCTCTCTCACCTCATATTTCACACCTTAAGTATCATCCCTTCCCACCAAATTCAACCTGTGCCCTCTATCCATATATAACTGTAAACATATATACACACATTCACATATGTATTCATATGCCCATATACCCTTCTTTCATTATTTTCATAATGAGAAAGGTTTCATCAGACACAGTTATTGTTTTTCCATGTAGGAATGTAAATAGTTCAACTTTGATAAGTTCCTTTTGATTTCTTTTCCCTGATTACCTTCTCAGGCTTCTCTTGCTTCTTGTGTCTGAATGTCAAATTTTCTATTCAACTCTGGTTTTTTCCTCAAGAATGCTTGAAAGTCCTCTATTCCACTGAATGACCATATTTTCCCCTGAAACAAGATACTCAGTTTTGCTGGGTAGGTGACCCTTGGCTTCAATCCCAGTTCTTTTGCCCTCTGGAGTATCATATTCCATGCTCTTCTATCCCTCAGTGTAGAAGCTGCCAGGTCCTGGGCTATTCTGATTGTGTTTCCACAATATTGAAATTGTTTCTTCCTGGCTGCTTGTAGTATTTTCTCTTTGATCTGGGGATTATGGAACCTGGCTATAATATAGCTGGGAGTTTTCTTTCTTTTGGGGATCTTTTTCAGGAGGTGATCTGTGGATTCTTTCAACCTCTATTTTGCCCTCTGGATCTAAAACATCAGGGCAATTTTCCTTGAAATTCTTGAAGGGTGATTTCTAGGTTCTTTCTTTGATCATGGCTTTCAGGTAGTCCAATAATTTTTAAATTCTCTCCTGGATCTATTTTCCAGGTCAGAGGTTTTTCCCATGAGATATTTCACATTGCCTTCTATTCTTTCATTTGTTTGGATCTGTTTAACAGCATCTTGATTTCTCATAAAGTCATTAGCTTCCATTTGCTCCAGTCTAACTCTGAAGGAATGAATCTCCTCAGTGAGCTTTTGAGATTCTTTTTCCATCTGGAAAATTTGACTTTTTAAGGCATTTTTCCCCTCATTGCCCTTTTGGGCCTCCTTTGCCATTTGAGTTAGTCTATTTTTTAAGGTGTTATTTTCCTCAGTGAGGCTGTTGACCCTCATTTCATACTTTTCCTGCATCCTTCTCATTTCTCTTCCCAATTTTTCCTCCACTTCTCTTATTTGATTTTTAAAATCCTTCTTAAGGTCCTCTATGGCCTGTAACCCGCTCATATTTTCCTTTGGGGCTTTTGGAGCAGGATTTCTGACTTTACAGTCCTCCTCCTGTTCCATGCTTCCATCCTCTTTGCCCCCAAAATAGGAGTCTAATGTTGAATTTTTCTGTTTATTTTGTTTCCTTTGCCTAGGCATGTTGCCTCTTAATTACTTGACTTTTTGGGCTTGTTGCCACAGTGGGACTCTGCCACCAGACAGGGGAGCTTTCATCCTGAACGTTGGGGTCTTCACAACTTCCGTAGTTGTGTGGCCTCTGTAAAGCCTCCACACGCTCTTGCAAGTTGGATACCCAACCCAGACCTCCCCCCCAGATCACAATCCACATCCAAGCAGGTTAAAGCAAGAGTGATTAACCCCCAAGACTGATCACTGGATCTCCCTACAGTTCACAGGTCAGGAGCTGAAGCTGCCACTGAAGCTGCAAAATGGCTTCTGTGCTGTGTCTCCTCAGCGGCTTCTAGCCCCCAGGGGAAGAAGCTGAGGTGTTCCCCAAATACTGGTCCCAAAGTCCATAGGGCACTAACCTCTCACTTTGTCCTAGGCATGTCTGTGTTGATAATTCTGGAATCACCACAGCTGCTGGTGTTCTGGTGTCCCTCCATCCACTGCTGGCCCAGCCGCTCTGGGCTAAAACCATGGCTCATGCGGACCTGGGCTCCACTCTCTGTGCATTGCGCTGTCGGCTCCCAGAGCACTGAGCTGGCCTCTCCCTGCAGGGCTGCTGGGCTGTCCTCAGAGGGAAGTTAGCTTCTATGTGTCGTTCTATGGGTGCTGGGGCTCCAGAAGTTGTTCATAGTCCCCTTTTACACGGTTTGGAAGTGGAGTGGGGGGAGAGCACCTTGGAAGTCCTGTTTCTACCCCACCATCTTGGCTCTGCCCCCCTCATTGGGGTTTTCTTGACAGATGCTGACGCAGTTTGCTGTTTCCTTCAGCTCATTTTACAGGTGAGGAAACTGAGACAGACAGGGTTAAATGACTTACTTTATCTCTAAATAGAGAAATTTGAGAAACCAAATTCCTTCTGAGTAGAATAATAACTCTAGCCCATAGTAACTTGCTAAATGTTATAATGAGAAACATTAATATTTCAGTTAACAAATTTCATGCATTTCAATGAAAATCCTCTGGAAATGGCACTCTTATGTACTGTTAAAAACAAATATTCAAAAATTGCACAAATTATTATTTTATAATAATTTATTAGTAACTGTCTTTAAAAAATTGAGTGCATAGCTTGTTTCTGCCCCAGGCTCCTTGAAGTTAAGTAAGACAGATCTGAGGGAAAGTTGTGGAATAAATATTTGATCTTTCTAGGCTTTCTCCCTTTCCCTCGCTCCATTTCAAGTAGTTCCTTCCTTACCTCTGCCTCTTAGAACTCTAATCCTACTACTGTTGAGGTTTAGGGTTTAGGGGTGCTAGAGACCCTAATATATCAACACACCAGGTCCTGCTGAATGAATTGCTCTCAAGTCTTCTCTCAGCCAAAGTAAAACAGTTTATTAAAGATTTGCCATAATGGGTAGGCTCTGAAGGAGCCCAAGTATCTGACACTTGTATTGGATAAACAGGCCAGAATAATCTGACAGAGTGAGTCTGCTAGATTGAATTCTCAGTCTAGTCATGGAGGCAAGATAAATCTTATACACAAAGATTGTGGGAGGATTTAGGGGTGATCTAGAGGAGAGGTTTGGGGAGGAGTCTAAGGAGGCTCTTTGCAACTGGGGTCAGACTCCAGTAATGGGATTAAAGGTGGGAAATAGCTGAAGGCTACTTGGAGATGTCAGACAATGGAGGGCAAGGCTAGTTTAAGGGTAACAGATTTGGGTATAGATATTTTGATAGGATCAAGGGTGGGAAGTAGCTGGACAATGGAGGGCTAGGCTAGGTTAAGAGGAAGATTTGGGCCTGACTGTAATGAAGGGCTTGTGGCCTCCAGCAAATGCCTCATCAAGTGGGAAGATTCAATCAATTCTAGGGATTTCTCAGAGGCGGTACCCCATCACTGCCACTAATGATTCTCCCTTTTCTTTGTCCTTCAAAATCTGTTTTTCCCTCATTTCCCTAATTGATTTGGATCTCTAAGGAAATAGTAACACTTCTAGACAAGGTCAACCCCTCTATTTGTGCCCCAGATCTTACCAACTCTGAGACTCTGCTGCTTTGTTCATTCCCTTTCATCTCAGCAAATCTCAGTAGGTACCAGATCACACAGTCATACTTAGTTCTCCTCATCATTAAGCAACACTTCATTGACTCTCCTCCAACTTTCTTTCTTTTTTTAAATTAAATTTTATGTTTATTTTTAGTTTACAACATTCATTTCCACAAGATTTTGAGTTACAAATTTTCTCCCTGTCTTTCCCCTACCCACCACTCCAAAACAGTGATCCCACTGTATACCCCTTCCCCCAATGTGCTCTCTCATATATCCTCCCCATCTCCCCTCTGACTTTCCTGTAGGGCAAGATGGATCTCCTTCCCCCAGTACCTATATACCTTATTTCCCTGTTGCATGTAAAATAATATTTTTTTTAAACATTTGTTTTTAAAACTTTGAGTTCCAGATTCTTTCCCTTTCTCCCTCATCATCCACCCTTACTGGGAAGATAAGCAATTCAGTATACTTTCTACATGTGTAGCTACGAAAAACATTTCCATAGTGGATATGTTGTGAAAGACTGACTATATTTCCCTCCATCCTGCCCCCCACTTGATCTATTTTCTACTTTGACCTGTCCGTTTTCAAAAGTGTATGCTTCTAACTGCCCTCCCCTCCATCATCCCCTCTCTCATTCCCTTTCCCCTACTCTGCTATAGGGCACGATACCCAATTTAGTGTGTACGTCTTTCCTCCCTAAGCCAAATTCAATGACCCATTCCCTTTTGTCTTCCTGTTCTTCCCCTCCATTGTTAGTTTTCCCTTGCCTCTTCTATATGAGATAATTTACGCCCATTCTGTTTCTTCCTATCTCCTCTCATTATATTCTCACCTCAATTTCACCTTTTAAATATGATCCCTTACTATTTAATTGATCCTATGCCTTCTGTCTATGTATACCCGTACACATATGTATATCCGTACACACACAAATTCACATGTATTCATTATGCACATATACCTTCTTCTAGAGACATATATGTATGTATCCATTTATATTCCCTTCAACTATCCTGATACTGAGAAAAGTTTCATAAAGTTACAATGATCGTTTTTCCATGTAAATAGTTCAACTTTGATAAGTTCCTTATGATTTCCTTTCCCTGTTTACCTTCTCATGCTTCTCTTGCTTCTTATATCTGAATGTCAGATATTCTATTCAAGTCTGTTTTTTTCATCAAGAATGCTTGAAAGTCCTCTATTCCACTGAATGATCATATTTTCCCCTGAAACATGATACTCAGCTTTGCTGGATAGGTGATTTCTTGGTTTTAGTCCCAGCTCCTTTGACCTTCAGAATATCATATTCCAAGCCCTTTGATCCCTCAAAGTAGGGATCTGTGTTGCTGCCAGATCCTGTGTTATCCTGATTGTGTTTCCACAATATTCAAATTGTTTCTTCTTGGCTACTTATAATATTTTCTCCTTGATCTGGTAACTCCAGAACCTGAAGTTAATATTCCTAGGAGTTTTCTTTTTGGAATCTTTTTAAAGAGGTGTTCTGTGGATTCTTTTTTTTTTAATTTTTTGGTCTTTTATTAATTTGTTTACTTTTAGTTTACAAGATTCAGTTCCACAATTCTTTGAGTTTCAAATTTTCTTTCTCCCCTCCATGGTGGTTAGTCACAAAGGGGGTTAGGGTTGCTCTGGAGATCCTAAAATACCAACACAAACATGAAGACAGGATGGGGTATTATATACAGAAGGTTGTAGGAGGAATATAGGGGTGGTCTAAGGGAGGAGTTTGGGGAGGGTCTTCAGAAGGAGTTAATGAGGTCAGTAATTAAGGGTGGGAAGTTGCTGGAGGCCACCTGGAGACTACAGACTGTGGTGGGCTAGGCCAGTTCAAGGGTGGATTGGTGTTTTGATAGGCTCAAGGGTGGGAAATAGATGAACAATGGAGGGCTAGTCTAGTAACTAGGCTAGAGTTAATAGTTAGCAGTTACTAACTAGGCTACAGGTCTGGGCCCAGCCACAATGTAAGGCTTATTGCCTCAAGTGGAATGATGAGTCCAAGGGAGGTTCCCAGAGCCTTCCAGAACTCAAGGAGAGCTCCAAGGGGCTCCCAGAGCCCATACCTCATCGATATAACCAAGTATAGGATCTGCAAATACTTTCACATTAGACATTCGTCAGGTTTATAAATACTTATAAAGAAGGATTGTATCCGATGGAATGAACAATGGGAAAGAGGAAACAAACCCAAGCAAGATAAAGAGCAGGTAGTTTGCTTCATTCTGGATTCAAACTCTGTTCTTTATAGTTCTTTCTCTTGAATGTAGACATCTCTCTCTATCATGAGTCTTTTGGGGTTGGCTTATTGCTGAGTCCAGTCTATCAAAGTTGGTCATCACACATACATTGTGTCTGTGATTGTATACAAATTTCTCCTGGTTCTGCTCTTCTCACTCAGCATCAGTTTGTATAAGCCTCTCTAGGTAAATATGAAGTCCATCTGCTCCCCATTTCTTATAGCACAATATTCCATTACATTCATATATTACAACTTGTTCAGCCATTCCCCAATTGATCTTAATTTCCAATTCTCTGCCAACACAAAAAGAGCTGCTATAAATATTTTTGTACATATGGGTCTTCTTCCCACCTCTATGATCTCTTTGGGATACAACCCTCGAAGTGCTATTGCTGGGTCAAAGGGTATGAAATTATTTATAGCCCTTTGGGCATAATTCCAGATTGCTCTCCAGAATGGTTGGATCAATTCACAACCCCACAAGCAATGGGTTAGTGTTCCAATTTTTCCACATCCTCTCCAGCATTTGTCATTTTTCCTGTTTTGTCATCTTAGCCAATCTGACTAGTGGGATGTGGTACCTGAGTGGTTTTGATTCGCATTTCTCTAATCAATAGTGATTTAGAGCATTTTTTCATATGCTTATTGATATCTTTAATTTCTTCCTCTGAAAACTTCCTGTTCATATCCTTTGACCACTTATCAGTTGGGGAATGACTTGTATTCTTATAGATTTGACTTAATTCTCTGTATATTTTAGAAATGAGTCCTTTATCAGAGAAGTTGGTTGTAAAATTCTTTCCCATTTTTCCACTTCCCTCCTAATCTTGGTTACATTGCTTTGTACAGAAGCTATTCAATTTAATGTAATGAAAGTTATCCATTTTTGCGTTTTATAATGCTCTCTAATTCTTGTTTGGTCCTAAAGTCTTTCCCTCTCCACAGATCTGACAGATAAACTATTCCTTGCTTTCCCAGATTGCTTAAAGTATCGGCCTTTATACCTACGATTTTGGTATCAGTGGGTTCTTTCAACCTCCGTTTTGCCCTCTGGTTCTAAAATATCAGGGCAATTTTCCTTGAATTTCTTGAAGGATGATTTCTAGGTTCTTTTTTTTTTTATCATGGCTTTCAGGTAGTCCAATAATTTTGAAATGATCTCTCCTGGACTTATTTTCTAAGTCAGTGGTTTTTCCAGTGAGATTTCACATTGCCTTCTATTTTTTCATTTGTTTAATAATATCTTAATTTCTCAAAGTCATAGCTTCCTTTTGCTCCAATCTAATTCTGAAGGAATTATTCTCTTCAGTGAGCTTTTGAAATTCTTTTTCCATCAGTTTCCATGCCTTACTTACAAGCCTAGCCCTCCTTTGTCGAGCTACTTCCCACCCTTGATACTCCCAAAATATCTATACACCCTTAAACTAGCCTAGCCCTCTATTGTCTCATCTCCAGATAGCCTCCAGCTACTTCCCACTTTTAATCTCTCATCACCTCATTTGATTCCTCCTGAAGACCCTACCCAGACTTCTCCTCTAGACCACCCCTCCCACAACCTTTCTGTATATAAGACCCACTTTGCCTCCATGAGAGGGTGTAGAGAGAAGGCTGGAGAATGATCTAGTACAGATTCTGTGTCAGATGATTCTGGCCAGCTTGCCCAATGCAAGAGTAACAGATACCAAGGCTCCTTAAGAGTCTATCCATTGTGGTGAACTTTTAATAAACTTTGCTTTTTCTTTGGCTGTGAGAAAACTTGAGTCAAATTCGTTTGGCAGGACCTGGCCTGTTGGTATTTTGGGGTCTCATGCACCCCTAACCTCAACACTTATGTGCCAGGCACTGTGCTAAATGCTTTTTACAAATTTGATTCTGACAACAACCCTGGAGGTAGGAGGCATTATTATAACCTCAATTTTTCAGTTGAGGAAATCGAGGCAAATAGGTGATAAATGATTTGCCCATGGTCATACTCTAGTGAATGAGACCAGATTTGAACTCAGGTCATCCAAATTCTGCCTTTTGACAGAGTTAAGCTCTTTCACAAAAAGTTAAACTTTTATCTGGGCAGACAGAACTCTCCTCCTTGACTTGAATAAAACTCATCCTTTGTGCTTCTTTTCCTACCTATACAACTCTTTCCCTGGGGTCTTTGTAAGATCATGATAGCTTTCTTGTTAATAAATGTGGTCATTTCTCTGTGTTTAAAACTTCTTTTGGTAGTCTTATCAGCTGTTATTGTTTCAGTTGTCATCTCTACAAAGATAACATTCTGTTCCAAGCTCCTGAACTACAGTACCACACCACCAGCTATTTCTTGGACATGGATACCTATATGTCTCAAACTCATTATTTCCGAAACAATTCAACTTCTTACACTCTAAACCCATTCTTTCCTTCCTCAAAAATCTTTGTTTCTGTTGAGAGTACCATCATCTTTCTAATCACCTAAATTACAAGTTCACAGTTATGCTTAACTTACTTCAGCTATCCACATCCTGTCAATTTCCATGTCTTGTTAACCCTATTCCATAATATTTCTCACATATGTCCCTTTCTCCCATGTTCACAGTACCCCAGGGTTCAGGACCTTATTTCTCCCTGTACCATTATGATAACATCCCTACTTCTAGTCTCTCTTTTCTCTAGTTAATCTTTCACACAACTGCCAAATTAATATTCTTTTAAGACATAAATATTAACTTATCACTCCCCTGCACAAAAATCTTTAGTAGGTCTCGGTGCCTCTAAAATAAAATAGAAATTCACTAGTAAGGTCCTACTCAATCCAACTCCAGTTCAACTTTCCAAATTTATTTCATATTACTGCCTATCTGATTAATACATATTCTTCATCTATTGGCTTTTCCTACGTGGATCAATAAGCCAGACTCTTGAGTTCTTATGGATCACATTTCAGAAAGATGTGGCTCATTCTGCAGCACTTGATGTACAGTTAGCAAAACATAAGCCACAAACATGAACATAAATACCTTACCTTCTTGAAAGAAAACCTCTTCCATTTGGACTGTGCACCTGGACATCATCTAGAACAGTGACAAACACCTTTCAGCATATATCTTGTTTATGCCTGACCTGTTAATAATTAGAGCCTCAGTGAACAAAGTAATCTCTCTTGTTACATCTTTACAGAAATTGTGTATGATTTTGACATTTCCATGGGAGACATCCTACTGGAAAGAGCATTTTGCTCTTCTGAATGAAATGCTTTTTATAGTCAACAAGTAGAGTGCAATCTTGTATTCACTACACTTTGCAGTTACCATGTGGCTAGAAAATATAGACTTCAATAAAATATTGATCCTCAATAAGCTTCCTAGCTTCCTTTGCTAAGCCCTGCAGAAGCCCACTTGTTCCTTTCTCATACTCTCATAAAGGAAACCTTTAATATGTGAAGGTATTTATTCTTCTAAAACATTTTGTAGAGATGAAAAAATACATATATGGATCAAAAGATATTACAGTTCTCAATCTTGGTATGGATCTTCCCTCTCAGACATTGTTTTGTACCTCTCTGGTGCACTTTTGGGATAAATCATATCAAGAGCTCTTCATTGTTGTCTTTTCTCCCTGTTAGACAGGAGGGTAAGCTCTATGAGGATAGGGGCCAGTCATCAAATTTTTCATCTCTTTAGGTGTCTAGTTTTGTGATCTGGACATAATTGGCACTTAATGTTTTCTGCGACTGCTAATTGTAGTTCTTTTTTTCTGCTACCCTAAAATTCATTCTTCGCACCCAATGTTATTTTAACAAGGTTGATATATGCATTGCCAGAACTAGCACAATGTTTGGGAGGCTCCAAAGGAAAACATGGGAGAAAAGAGGTATTAGACTGACTACCAAAGTGAAGGTCTAGAGAGCGGTTCTGCTGATCTTATTGTTGTATATGCCTGTGAAACCTGGACAATCTATCAGTGCCAAGCTAGGAAATCACTTCCATTCGAATTGCCTTCAGAAGATTCTGAGGATCACCTGGCAAGATAAGGTACCAGATATTAAGGTCCTTTCTGGAACTAAACTGACAAGGATTCAAACTCTACTGTAGAGAGTGCAGCTACAATGGGCTGGCCATCTTCAAGTGCCAAATTTCTGCTTGTCTAAAAGACTATTTTATGGAGAACTCACACAGGCTAAACACTAAACATGGTGGTCAGAAAAAACAATATTAGGACATTCTCAAGGTCTCTCTTAAGGACTTTAGAACTGATTGCATGACATGAGAAGCACTGACACAGGACACCCAGCATGGTGGTACTATGTATGCCCTATGAGCAAGCAGAATTGACAAGCAGCTCAAAAGAAAAGCGAGATGCACAAATTTAGAGAATCCCCCCCAAATATTCTCATGGACTACTTGTGCTTGTATCTGTCTGATCAGCCACAGTCCGATGCACTGTGGCTTGTGGCTCTACCATGATGATGTCAGTTTGATCCTTTTGGAGAACAAAGGACAACAGCAATACATTTTTTGACAAATTAGTATGTTGTTGAAATAAATCTTTTGTCTAGCTAAATTGTGTTTCTTCTCATTGCAGAGAAATAATTCAGAATTCAAAAGAAGTTCTGAGTTTATTGCAAAAAGGAAACCCTACCTTTAAGCCAGTACTTGCAATTGTCCAGGTAAGGTTGAGAGTATTGTTTTAGATTGCTGTTTTATGATATATTTCCATTTAAAATATTTCTTGTGGAATCTTAGCTTTGAAATCAAGAGGGAACAAATAGCTTTAATGTTTCCTATTTTAAAGCAGCCTAAAAACATCTGATCACTAATGAAATCACTCTAGTATTTGTGCATAAACTGGATATTCTTTCAGTGAGTTGAGACTAAGGGGTGTTCTAGAACATAATGAAAGAAATTCACTTATTTTTACCCTGAAAAAAATTAAGCTTCAAAGGTATTTAAGTGCCTACTGGGACAAAAATTTTTGAGGATCAGCAATGGTGTAGATAGGATAAAAACCAGTTCATAATGGTCAGAGCATAGACTCATTGTATAGATAGTCACCCTGAGCAGCCTTTCAGCAACATTATGTAAGTTATAGTTACATAAGAAGGATGATTACAAAATAGAATTTCAAAGAGTAAATAAAGGAAGGTCATAGTTTATAGACCAAAGAACAATGGCCAAAGGGAGAAAATCTGTATCAAGTAAAACAGGAAACTAGTGGGAAGCCATAACTGATATCTAAAGCTATAAATTTGCAGACTGACAGAATAGAAACTAACCAGTTAGTGTAGCTGCTATCTTGGGTTAATTTTGCAGACTTTAGCTAGTTCCATATCCTATTTGTCTTGAATAAAATGGTGATAATAAAATTGAACCATAAATTCTCTCATTATGATATTAAATATGTTTAAGTCATATATCATTTCACACACTTTTAGAGGGAAGTTATTAATATCATTGAAATTTTATCATGTAATCCTTCACTTTTCCACTACATGGAGCCACCTGGTCTAGAAGGTGGTATTTTAGCCGGTTCTGTTGATGCTCATTCATTTAAATCATGTCTGACTCTTCGTGACCACATTTGGGATTTTCTTGGCAAAGATAGCAGGGTAGTTTGCCATTTCTTTCTCCACCTCATTTTTTTTTTTTTGGCAGGGCAATTGGGGTTAAGCAACTTGCCCAAGGTCACACTAGGTTTTTTTGTTTGTTTGTTTGTTTGTGTGTGCGTTAAGTGTCTGAGGCAATGGTTTCTTTTGAGGAAAGCATAGAATAAATTCATTGAATTGCATTCTTTTGCATAAACCTTTTTTCCCCTCTAATTATTCTATATAAATAATTATTTTTCCCCAATATATTTTTATGTATTTCATTCAATTTTTCTCAGTTACGTGTAAAAAAATTAACATTCATTTTTTATAATTTTATGCTCCAAATTCTCTCCCTCTCTCTCCCCCATCACCCCCTCTTGAAAAGGCAAGCAATTTAATATAGATTACACATGTGAAGTCATGCATAATAATTCCATATTAGCCATGTTGCTAAAGAAAACCCCCCAACAAAAATAAAGAAAAAGCTGCTTGAATCTGCATTCAGACCCCATCAGTTCTTTCTCTGGAGGTTTATTCTTAATAATTACATATTATTCCTTTGTGTGTGTTTTAATGTACTTTCCTTTCCTTTCTCCCCCTTAAGGCAGGTGATGATAACTGGATGCAGGAGATAAACCAGAACTTGGCTGAAGAGGTAAGAATTGGAGATGTGTTCCCTTATAATATTGAATTGTATGTTTTGTTTCTAAAATCTCTTGATTCTTTCTTTTCAGGCTGGTCTGAACATTACTCATGTTTGCCTGCCTCCTGACAGCAGTGAAGATGAGGTAATGGTCTCTTGTTTTCCTTCTGTTTAATATTGCCAAGCTGGAAGAGATCCAGCACTTTCTTGTGGCTGAAAATTTAAAAGGCACATATCTTTTGAACTTGAAAGAAATAGCCTTTCAATTTCACCTGTGTGACCTTGGTATTGTTCCTTCGCTATGGCTCAGTATTTTCATCTATAAAATGATGAGGTGTTGGGTTGGATGATCTCTAAAGGCCCTTCTAAGTGTAAAATTTATTTTATTTAATTTCACTTTGCTTTTATTATATTAAAGGCTTTTGTGCAAAGCAACATACTCTGGTTAGATAAAGATTAGATAAGATTCAACTCCTTCCAGAGACTACCGCCTTATCAACCAGAAGATCCTTAGAAAATTCAAACAGTGGGACTTTATTCACTTACTTTGGTTTAACATATCTTTAAGCTTTAGACTAAAAAATTATTCTTTTAAAAAAAAGAATAAACTTCCGGACAGACAGTCTGCAGCAATAGTATTCTGTTTTCCTTAGGGAAGACTGCATACCAAAATTTGTGGGATGCAGCCAGAGAAGTAGTTAGGGAAATTTTTATGTCTCTGAAAGAAAAGTGAAAAAGAGAAAGTGCAGATCAGTGAACTGGACATGCAAGTAAAAAAAAAACTAGAAGAACAAATTTAAAATCCTCAGTTAAACACTGAAATGAAAATCCTGAAAATCACAGGAGAGAAGAATAAAACTGAAAATCATTGAACTAATCAATAAAACTAGGAGCTAGTTTTATGACAAAAAAAAAGATAAACCATTGATTAATTTGATTTTAAGAAAGAAAACCAATCTACCAGTATAAAAAATGAAAAGGGTGAATGCACTATTAATGATGATGAAATTAAAGCAATTATTGGAGTTATTTTGCCCAGTTATATGCCAGTAAAACTGACAATCTAAGTGAAATGGATGAGTATTTACAAAAATATAAACTACTCAGATTAACAGAAGAATACCTTAAATGTTGTTTGTTTGTTCATGTCTCACTGTTTGTGACCCTATTTGGGTTTTTCTTGGTAAAGGTACTAGAGTGGTTTGCCATTTCCTTCTCTAGCTCATTTTATAAATGAGGAAATTGAGACAAAGAGGGTTTAAGTGCCTTGCCCAGGGTCACACAGTAAGTGTCTGAGGTCAAATTTGAACTTGGAAAGATAGGTCTTCCCGACTCCAGGCCTTGCACTCTATCTAGAGTGACACTTAGTTGCCCAATACTTAAATAACCCTATGTTATTTTCCTTAGGGCCAGGCCTCTAGTTGTTGGTGCAGAGATTCGCCTTCAGAAATAGTTAGAAGATTGGCATTCCTTACTCTTCATTTTTTATATTTGGGGTTAGATGGGAGACATGAAAAGGGTCCTCTTCTCTGAGGTTGAGTAGGCCAGCAATTCTTGGTATGCCTAGATTGTTCCATTGGTATTTAGTCTTCAGCATTTCATGAAACTTGCCAGGGAATGTGTTTTGAAAATCTGTGATAAATATTGCTAACATTTGACAAAACAGATAATCATAGAGGCAACATGGCATAGTAGAAAAATGCTGGACTTTGATCCAGAAGACAAGTTACACCTCTGTTACTCCCTTAGGAAGACAGGTCACTTGAATGCCCTGCAGCCTCAGTTTTCTCATTTGTAAAAAAAAAAAAAAAATGGTTTGGACTTGGAACTATCTAAGGGCCCTTCCAACTCTTAACATTCTATCATTCTGGGAGTCTACTACCAGATAAGGTCCTCATACAATGGGTGCCCAGACTAGAAGTTCAGTTAGAGCCAGCAGTTTGATATGTGAGTCAAAAAAGATCTCAGATTGCATTGTATTGCATAGCGTCCAGAACAAGGAAGGTGATAGTCCTTGTGAGGACTCTGCCCTTGTAAGACTACATCTGACTCCATTTTTGAGTGTTTTATGGAATATTTGCTGTGTGTTTGGCTCAAGGCATGAATCTATTAATAGAGGTTTGCCCTTTGCAATTATAATAAGGTTGCTTCTTGGTCCTTAAATTCTGTGGTTGGCAGAGTGGAGAAGACACTGAGAATAGCCCTTTGTACCTCTTAAACCCCACTCATGTGCAAAATATATATAACATATTATTTGTTATGTGTTCTCTCTCTCTTTCAACTTTGTGTTCTCATTTAGGGCAGGCCTGACATCTTAAACTTTGCTTTTTTTATCCTGTGGAGGTTAGCACAAGACTTTACAAAGAGAGGAATGCAAATCTTTGTAAAATTAAATTAAATCATGGAAAGAAAATCTAATATCATTCCCTGGGCAATAGATGGGTTTTCTATTGTTTTTATTGAATTTAAAAATCATTTTTATATTTTATTTTTTTAAATTATTTTATTCATTTTGTTATTTGTTTGCTTTATTTTATTCAAATTTTATATCGTAGAAAAAGAAAGGTGGAGAGGAATGACAGTTCAACACTGTTCTTTTTTTAACCAGTATTCAGCACAGAATAGGAATTCACTTTTAAATCAATGTTTATTAAATAAAATGTGTGGTTATTGGTTGTTTAATCAAGCTAGTTTCTAATATTTTTCAATTTAGATTATAGATGAAATCTTGAAGCTCAACGAAGATGCTAGAATTCATGGTCTTGCTCTTCAGCTTTCCATCAGCTCATTTAGCAACAAGATACTGAATGCTTTGAAACCAGACAAAGATGTGGATGGGTAAGAAGTCACTGTAATCATTCATTGAATATGATATTTATTAAGCACACAAAGAAATTAAATGACTTTCGATATTAGCTTACATAAAAATCAAGCTCATTCTTATGACAATAAACATAAAAATTACATGATTTTTTTCCACTAAGTTTTCCATTGTGTGTTTACTGTCATAACAGTTCAAAAAGAAAACTTGAGAAATCCTGGAAGCTCTATGAATGATTTAATTCTTTGTAAGGAACAAGTTATAATTTTTGATGAGATGTTCTTTTGAATAACTAGGTTGTCATATAGTAAATTACCAACAGTGGCCAAACTTTGTTCCCTTGATAGTCCTCTGTGATTTACTCTCCCAGGGACCTAATTTCCCAGTAGCACTCTGTACTACAACATTTCCAGCCCAGTTCAGGACCAGAAAAACAACCATAAAAGATTTTCTTTTTAATAAAAATCACAAGGTTTAATTTTAAATTTGAAAAACCAAATAATAAACATCAGCTGCATTAATTTGGATCCCAGAGTTTTGTGAGGTTGATAAATTTGAGTAAATAATGTGCATTGTAGCAGTCAGGATTGATGTACATTCATAAGACCATAGATTTGGAGTTGAAAGATATGGCAGACCTTAAAGTTCACCTAGTTCACCCTCAGATTTTTCAGATGAGGAAACTGAGGCCTACAGATTTGAAGTGATTTGCCCATGGTATCATAGTAGTAGTAGAGCAGAGATTCAAACCCAGGCTCTTTCCCTTCTACCATACTGCTTTTATGGTATCTTTTTAAGGAAATTGATATGTCAAATAGTTTTTACCTTGTTAAAAAATATTTTTTTGTTGCCAGTGAGCAACTCCCTTTACTCATTCAAGTCGATAACCTTTTCTGCAACTTATTCCTTAGTTGCCTTGAGCACAGAAATTAAGTAACTTGCCCAGGGTCACACAGCCAGTATATAACATAGATGGAATTGAACTCAGCTCTTTCTGACTCCCACGACCAGTTCTTTAACCGCTATTCCATGCAGCCTCTGTTTTTTATTAGTATTTAATTAACAATTTTATTAGTATTAATAATTTAATTAACCATTTTAATTGCATTGATACAATCCATCCCATAAACAATGTCTTTCTAGAATTTTACGTCTTCTTTTATTTCAGTTATTATAATTTTTTTGGCTGTCTTTATACTTTTCATGTGTATGTCTAGGTAAGTTAATTCCAATTCTTATAATTTCTTTTTTTTTTTTTAAACAAATGCTTTATTAACTTCTGTTTTACATCATTCATTTCCGCTAGATTTTGAGTTACAATCATTTTCCCCCCATTATTCCCCTACCCAACCTCCCAGAACAGTAATCCCACAAGATAACGCTTCCTCCAATCTGCTCTCTCCCATACCTTCTCCCATACCCCCATCGACTTTTCCATTAGAGGAAGGTGAGTCTTTGCATCCCAATGCCTGCACATCTTATCTCCCTATTACAAGCAAGAGTATTAATAATAGTATTTATATATATTTGAAACATTTAATGTTATGACCTCAAATTTCAGATCCATTTCCTTCCTCCCTTGTCACCCATTCCCTCTTGGGAGATAAGTAATTCAGTATATGTTGTACATGTCTAGCTATGCAAAAACATTATCATAGTAGATATATTGTACAAGGCTGCTTATAATTCCCTCCCACTCATCCCACCCCCCACCTGGTCCATTCCCTACATGATCCTGTCCCTCTTCTATGGTGGGTACTTCCAACCTCCCCTCACCCCAAGGATGCCCTCCCATCCATCATCCCTCCTCCCATCCCCTTCCCCCTATCCTGCTGCAGGTTGAGATATCCCATTTACTATGTATGTCATTTTCTCCCTGAACCAAATTCAGTTTGAATGTGGTTTTGCCTTTTTAGTCTTCCTTATTCTCCCCCTCTTTTGCAACCACTTCCCCTTGCTTCTTCTGCATGGGATAGCTTACACTACCCTGTCTCTCCCCATCTCCTCTTGCCACTTTCCTCTCTCACCTCATAATTTCATCCCTTGAGTATTCTCCCTTCCCAACAAATTCAACTTATGCCCTCTATCCATATATAACTGTAACCATATACACACACATTCACATATGTATTCATATGACCACACCCCCTTCTTCCATTATTTTCATAGTGAGAAAGATATCATCAGTCACAGTTATTGCTTTTTCCATATAGGAATGTAAATAGTTCAACTTTGATAAGTTCCTTTTGATTTCTTTTTCCTGATTACCTTCTCAGGCATCTCTTGCTTCTTGTGTCTGGATGTCAAATTTTCTATTCAACTCTGGTTTTTTCCTCAAGAATGCTTGAAAGTCCTCTATTCCACTGAATGACCATATTTTCCCTGAAACAAAATACTCAGTTTTGCTGGGTAGGTGACCCTTGGGTTCATTCCCAGTTCTTTTGCCCTCTGGAATATCATTCCATGCCCTTCGATCCCTCAGTGTAGAAGCTGCCAGGTCCTGGGCTATTCTGATTGTGTTTCCACAATATTGAAATTGTTTCTTCCTGGCTGCTTGGAGTATTTTCTCCTTGATCTGGGGATTCTGGAACCTGGCTATAATATTCCTGGGAGTTTTCTTTTGGGGTCTTTTTCAGGAGGTGATCGGTGGATTCTTTCAACCTCTATTTTGCCCTCTGGATCTAAAACATCAGGGCAGTTTTCCTTGAGAATTTCTTGAAGGGTGATTTCTAGGTTCTTTCCTTGATCATGGCTTTCAGGTAGTCCAATAATTTTTAAATTGTCTCTCCTGGATCTATTTTCCAGGTCAGTGGGTTTTCCCATGAGATATTTCACATTGCCTTCTAATCTTTCATTTGTTTGGATCTGCTTAACAGCATCTTGATTTCTCATAAAGTCATTAGCTTCCATTTGCTCCAGTCTAACTCTGAAAGAATGAATCTCCTCAGTGAGCTTTTGAGATTCTTTTTCCATCTGGCAAATTCGACTTTTAAGGCATTCTTCTCCTCATTGCCCTTTTGGGCCTCCTTTGCCATTTGAGTTAGTCTATTTTTAAGGTGTTGTTTTCCTCAGTCAGGCTGTTGACCCTCATTTCATACTTTTCCTGCATCCTTCTCATTTCTCTTTCCAATTTTTCCTCCACTTCTCTTATCTGATTTTTAAAGTCCTTCTTAAGGTCCTCTATGGCCTGCAACCCGCTCATGTTTTCCCCTGGGGCTTTTGGAGCAGGACTTCTGACCTCACAGTCTTTTCCCGCTCTATGCCCCCAAAATAGGAGTCTAGGGTTGCATTTTTCTGTTTCCTTTGCCTTGGCATGTTGCCACTTAATTACTTGACTTTTGGGCTTGTTGCCACACTATGGCTTTAAGGCCAGATAGAGGAATTTTCATCCTGAACGTGTGGGGGGCAACTTCCGTTTCTGGCAAGCTGTAAACCCACCCACGACTTCCACCCTAGATCACAATCCAGATCCAGGGAGGCTAAAGCAAGAGCGATTACCCCCCAAGACTGATCGCTGGATCTCCCTACAAATTTGCAGGCTGGGAGCGGGAGCTGCCTCTGAAAACTACAAAATGGCGTTTGTCCTCAGCGGCTTCTAGTCCCCAGGGGAGGGAGCTGACGCATTCCCTAATACCAGTCCCAAAGTCCATAGGACACTAACCTCTTACTTTGTCCCAGGCAAGTCTTATGTTGATAATTCTGGAGTCGCCACAGCTCCTGGTGTTCTGGGGTTCCTCCAGCCGGCTGCTGGCCCTGCCACCCTGGGGCTAAAACCTCGGCTCATGCAGACCTGGGCTCGGCTCGGCTCCGCTTCCTGTGCTCTGCACGCTGTACGCTGCCGGGTCCCAGACCACTGCGCTGGTCCTTCCTGCAGGGCTGCTGGGCTGTCCTCAGCGGGAGTTTAGCTTCTTTGTGTCGTTCTGTGGATGCTGGGGCTCCAGAAGTTGTTCAGAGTCCCCTTTTACATCGTTTGGGGGGAATGTGGGGGTAGAGTGGCTTGGATGAGCTGTTTCTACTCCGCCATCTTGGCTCCCCTTATAATTTCTTATTGTTATTAATATCATATTAAGAATGTACTTGATTTTTATGTGATAAGATTCTCTTAAATTTTGTACCCATACTCAATTAAAAGTGCACAAGCTACCTGAAATATATTTAAGATCTTCCTTGCTTAGGTGCTGACACTGACTTTAGTTATGGACACATGGCTAGTAATCATTTCTGTTACTTAGGATTCTGTTATGTAGGATTCTGGTGGCAGTATTAGCCGCTTTGGGCAGCTAGGAGTTTCAGTGGATAGAGGGCTGGGCATAGAGCTTAGTAAATATTAAATATATATAGATAAAAAGAATATATGTGCCTTGTGTTAATTATTAGATAGTAAACTATGAATCTTCTCCAAAGTTTACTATCTAATAATAAATGCAAGGCATAGTGATGAAATTTTGAGGTACTGTAGGGACATGCCATCTTGTTGAGCCCTACATTAGGTTAATGGAAAACATGGAATTTATGTATTGTGTATTCTTTTTTTGTTAATACACTTTAGCCTCGACTTCTGAAACTTGAAAATGAGTTCATCACCTTCAGTGATTTGTTTCAAAATTTTCTAAGTAGCAAAATATGAAAAATTCTTTATAAAATAATGTAGTTATTTTGTAAATAACCTGCATCAAGCACATCAACTCATGTTAACCACTTTTAGAGAATTTGGGTCTACTCAGGTCTGAATTTGAACTGTCAAAATAATTAAACCAACTCCCCTCCCCCTACTTACTTTACATTTTACCCTTACTTTAAGTAATTTCAGTACCAAAAGTTCATGATATCGTAACTCTAGAGCAGGAAGGAACCTTAGAAATCATCTATTACATTGTCCTTATTTTACAATTGAGGAAACAAGGGAACAGAACTTTAGTGATTTGCCAAGATCCTACAGAGATAAGTCAGAGAAATGGAATGCACGTGTAAGTGAATCTATGGGTTTTGACCTTGCTAGGTTGTCCAAAGGTGAGATGGTTAGCAGTAGACTTGGGAACTAGGCTTGAAGCGTGAATTTAAGACTTAAAAACGAAATTATAACTGTAATTGATATCTCCTTGTTGGCCTGTGGGGGTCAGAGTGAAGATTCTTACAGCAATGTTCATTATATGTCTTTCCTTCTCTGCTCACTTTTAATCTTATTTTTAATCATTCATTTTATTAGGCACTGGGGTCATATTTCCTTTAAACTTCTATGCTGAATTTAGTTGAGTATTTGCTATTGTCTCATTTACATATTTCTTTGTGTTATGCCTCAGCGTGACAGATGTAAACCTGGGAAAGTTGGTACGTGGAGATGCCCATGAATGTTTTGTTTCACCTACTGCCAGAGCTGTGATTGAACTTCTTGAGAAATCAGGTAATAGTAAAATTAATAATGATAATAATTGTCATTTTAGTAGTGCTAAAAGAAGGAAGGAAGGATGGAGGAAGGAAAAAAGGTTCAACTGCTAGTAAGATCGAAAGGAATGAAAGAAAGAAGGGAAGGAGAAAGAATTCCACTTCAAGTGAGATGGAAATGTCCTCTTCTTTAGTGTCATTTCCATAAAAATAATCATATCATTTTCTGAAGCTGAACCATTTGACAGTCCCAAGGACTTTGGTGGCAAGGACTCTCTTTGAGTTTTTAGCAGCTGTGCTCATGGTACCTGCAAGAGCAGTTCCCAAGCTATATCTCCACATGGGTTGCTTTCACAGGGTGATGACTTGTAAGCATTCTATAACACTGTAGCAGCAAGTCCTGTTGTTCCCAAGGTTATTGGATTCAGGGACCTGGGGTTTTTCAAAACGGTCTGAGGGGAGATGGCAGTTAGGGTAGTGGTGATGGTTTGACTGGCTTGGCATATGCTGCCCCTTGCCTCTCTCCCTTAGAGAATTGCTTCCACTAGGCTGGCTTGCGTGCCCTATGTCAATTGTTTGACCTTTGGTGAAAGGGGCTGGGCTAGGTGGTCTGGGGTATACTGGCATTTTTAATGCTCTTGTGTCCCTTTGCCTATTGATGGTAATTGGTCAGCAATTGTTGTTGGTGGAAGTGAGTAAGGTGGGCTACTTCTGTACCATGAATTTTCCCCCCTCATTAATAAGTGCATGGGCTGGCCTGGAAGTAGGTCTAGTAGTTTGGGGACCATTACTATTCCCAAGATTCTTGGGTTCAGAGTTCCTAAGAAGTTTTTATTAGAGTCTGAGAGAAGATGATTTGACTTGCCTGACACATGCTGCCTCCTGTCTTACCCTTCTCGGAGATAGCAGATAGAAGGGCTGGCCAGGAAGTCCAAATTTGGAAACCCTCCTCAGACACAAACTTTAATGCACTATTTAAATATCAACAATTACTATTGTTACTACAGATAGCTTTATGTATGCTTTCATATTTGATCTTTCCAGCACCGTGTAGTTAGGCAGGACAGGTAATATTCAGTTTTTACACATATAAGAAAATGGAGAGTCAGATTAATATATTCCCCTATGGCTGCCCAGTTTAGTATTTACAGTGCTGGTACTCAAGGTTTTCTGACTCCAAATCTAGTATTCTTTCCTATAATAGTCTCTCATAAAAAAGTTATCCATGACATTAATGTTTTTATATTTGGAAAGGTTACCTTTTCCTTTTTGTGAGATTCTTTTTTTTTTGCTTTTTGGAGGGCAGTTGGGGTTAAGTAACTTGCCCAAGGTCACACGGCTAGGGTTTTGTTTGTGTGTGTCTGAGGTCGGATCCGAACTCAGGACTTTTTGACTCCAGGGCCAACGCTCTACTCACTGCACCACCTAGCCGCCCCTCTTTTTGTGAGATTCTAATTGAAATCTAAAAGTTACTTTCATTTACTCACTTGGATTTTCATTTTCTTACCCCCCAAAATCATTTATTTGGGGAGAGTTGAGGGAAGGAAGTTGTAGTTATTTTGGCTAATTTTTACACCCAGAACAGCTAAAATACCATATAAAAGAAAGTTGAAGGAAAAAAACTGCTTTCAGATAGATTGTCAGTTTCTCCCCAGAAGCTATCAGAGCAGATACGCTCAAGAATAGTGTTCCCGGCTTTAGTGTCTTTAAAATCCATCTTGTGCTAATTGAAAAGACTGTCCTGAATAAGCCCAGATTCATAGAATTATCATGCTAGCTGTTTTAATGGGAGAAATTTAAGTGCCATAAATGAAAAGCATGCGCTCCCTGAGTTCCTCGTAGAGCCTAGACTAGAGCCTAGGTCTTTTCTGACTCTTACCTTGCATCCTTTCCAGTGCAGAACAAGTTATAGTTTATTTAGTTCAATGAATGGGAGCCTAGAGGGGCCTTTTCAGGAAGCAGCCTCATTCTAAGTAGTGCTGCCATTCAGGGATTACTTTCAGGTTTATCCCCTTGGCCTGGAATTCTATGTGTTAAAAAAGATATTGGTATACTCTGCTTCACAAATGTTCAGTTTAGTGAATAAATGATTGTAGGGTATTTAACATATTGAATGGGCTGTTTATTCATACTTAATCATAGCATACATAAAGTCTTTTTTTCCCCCCTTTTTGGAGGGGGGAAGGTAGGGCAATTGGGGTTAAGTGACTTGCCCAAGGTCACATGGCTAATTTTATGCTAAGCATCTGAGGCCAGATTTAAACCAAGTCCTCCAGACTCCAGGGCCAGTGCTCTATTCACTGTGCCACATAGCCACTCCAATGCATACATAAAGTCTTGATTCACTGGACTCAAATTTTACTTTTAGAAGGGGAAAAAAAAGAAAAAATGACAACCCAGCAAGATCATGTCAGGCATTTATTAAAAGAGTCTACTTGTCTTGGTGTCAGTGTACACAGAAAGCCCACTTTCCTTACATGATCTACATGATGATCAACTCATGTTTCATTCAGATGGGTCACCCCAAGGTACTACAAGAGCCTTCATGGTTTATTTATTTTAAAAAGAAGAGAATTATGTTCTGTAAAGCATATTCTTTGTAGATTTTTTTTTCATGGGCATAAAGGATATGAATTAGAAAATGTATGTTCAGAAAAGGAGGAATAACATGGACAAACTAAGCATTGCCCTGGTACACACAGTAAAAAAAAAGAAGAAGAAGAAAAAGCCAGAGGAAAGGTTCTCTAATATTATATGGGTAGATTCTCTTTGGAGGAACTGTGGGAAAATATGAAGTCATTAAATAGACTAAGTGGGGATTGGTTACTCTGCACCAGTGGAAGGAATTAATCACATCAGTGAGATCACAGATCCATTGCTGCATAAGTTGTACCTTCTAGAGTAGAGAGGGTACATTTTTAGAATGCATTGCAAGGAGGTTTTTCCAGTAACAAAGGTTAAAACAAAGGTTTTTTTATCAGTTAACCTGTCTTCAGAACAGCCTGTTCGCTGGGGGTGGGGAGAACAGAACCTCCTCCTCCCCAGGGTGCATTCTGAGAGAGATTGCTCTCATGCTGAGTGTCCATCATAGATTGCTCTCTGGCTGTTTTAGTGTTAAAAGTGGGGCTTTCATTTCTTCACATCTAGGGCTCACAGAAAGGCCAGAAGTCTTGATGATAATGATAGATTGGGGCTTTTTTTTTCTTCTCAGATTTCATCATAGATGGGAAGAAGGTGTTGGTGGTAGGGGCCCATGGACCTTTGGAAGCTGCTCTACAGTGCCTGTTCCAGAGGAAGGGAGCCATGACGATGATTTGCCCTTGGAAGTCTCCTCAGCTTCAAAGCAAGGTAAATAGCCTACATGGTGCAGCCCTCGAAGGACAGAATTTGGAACTGGGCCTAAAAGTTTTTGAAAAGGCAGACTGTGGAGCTTGTTGTTTTTGTGTGGCAAATAACCTATATTAAGAGTATTTGGCCATTATGCAGGAAAGCATCAGCCTCAGAATCAGAAGTGCTTAGGGTTTACAGGTAGGTATTTTCAAGTAAATCAAATAGGTTGTCTCTTTGGCAGCTCTTTTGGAGGTGGTATTGGGGAATAGGACTCCACAGAAGGCTTTCATTCTCTGGTGTCTGATTGTTGACTATCCAGCCAGAGCTGGGGAAGAAGAGAGGAGAGTGTGAGGGCCCTGTTTGTGGGGGTGGGGGCGGCTAGGTGGCACAGTGAGTAAGAGCGCTGGCCTCGGAGTTGGGATGACCTGGGATTGAAACCGGCCTCAGAAAATGAGCACCCACACATAAATAAAGACTAGCTGTGTAACCTTGAGCAAGTTACTTAACCCCAATTGCTTTAAAAAAAAAAGGCAGGGGGGATGGCTAGGTAGAGCACCAGCCCTGGAGTAAGGAGGACCTGAATTCAAATCCGGCCTCAGACACTTAACACTTACTAGCCATGTGACTTTGGGCAAGTCACTTAACCCTAATTGCCCTGCCTTTCCCCTCCAAAAAGCAAAAAAAAAGTGGGGGGGGGGGCGGGGAGAAAGAAGGGCTATGGCTCACTCAGTATAAAAAGAAGAATTCTTCTGTTCTCTGCTGAATGAAGTCTATTTTCTCTTGCGTGGCATTTAAGACCAGCCTGGCTAGATTCCTCAACATATGGTAACGCCTGCCTTCCCCTCCATATTCCCAATGGAACACAATGGCCTCTTGCTCATTGAATCCTTTAATGCCCAGCTGAAATGCCCCATCCTCCAAGAAGCCTGCCCTGACTCTTCCTCACTTTGGTAATGAGCTTTCACCACTCACATAGCCCTTTTGAATGCATTTACAATGTGTGACTCTATCCTAGTTACTCTGTATTTGTGTCGAAAAGTTGGTTCTGATCTTTAGATCATAATCATTTTTCTGTGCTAAGCTGTTTTTCTCTAGCCTATTTTAAGTTACCACAGCTTAGTCGAGGCCATAATTTATATGCAGGACTTTTCTGTTACTGAAATTTGCCTAGGAAGTTACCGGATTATCTAAGTGCATTTTATTCCATCAAACAGAGAATGATTATCCTGTCTTGAAGTCTAGACTCTGAATAGTTATCATGCATTTATTATTAAATATCTGTGCTAGATGTCCAACTCTTGTTCTCATGACTGACCAGTCTGTGATGAGGCCTGATCTGATTGATTATGGGGTCAGTGGTCTGTAGTGTGTTTTCCTGTCAAGCTTGGGCCATTATGCATTAGAATGAGAGAGACAGCAGCCTGTTCTCTTCTCCACTTTCCACCCCTCCCAACCACTAGGCTTCCACCATTGGTTCCCAGTCACTGTCAGTACTTGGACAAAATTCCTCTCCCCTTAGTATCCTGGCTCTTCTCCTTTGTTCCAGTCCTCCTTTTATTTCTTGAAAATCAACTTAAGCATTAATAGAATTGGGAAATAGATTTTTTGCAAAAAGTTAGTGACCCCTCTTCTCCATTGTACCAAGTATATGTACTGATCCTTTCATTGAATCTGAGGTATAACCCGGACTCCCAAATGTAATTTTTTTCTAAGTATTGTTTTATCCCTCTGCCTTGTACCTCATTTTCCAAGTAAAAAGTTCACCCTATATGAAAGTTCAGGAGCGTAATTTGTACTTCAGATAAATTTTTGGAATGATGAAATTATCTGACTTAATCATTATTTATACTCCTGGAATTCTTGGCACAACCCCTCTCTAAAATATGTTAGGGTGGTATATGACCACTTCATGTAAATGAGATGCTGGCTCAGTTAAAAGTTGGACTAGTCTAGGAGTTCTTAACTCATTTGTGGTCTGGCCCCCTTTACACAGTCTGAAGCCATGGATCCCTTCTCAGAAAAACATTTTTAAATGCATAAAATAAAATATATAGATTTATAAATTCCAGTTGTATATTTAAATTGTATTGAAATAGCTAACACGTATTTCATTTATAATGCAATAGTTAGAAAATACTTTAAAAATCAAATTAGATATAGTGATATAAGTTCTCTTATTGCATTAAATGACAAAACAATGCATTTAAAATATAGGAATTTAAAATCTAATAAGTGCTGTTATTTTAAAATAGTTACAAGTATATACTATTTCAAGATACCTGCAACAACTAGTATGAATATGGAAATACCTGGGGTTTCTATCAGTTACAAAGTCACGGGGACAACTAATACTACTGTGGTTTGTTGCCTATCTGCTTAATTGAGGGAGAAATTAAATTGCTGTTAGAGATAGTGAAAATAAATAATTTTTTCTTCCAGCCAGCCAAGTTCAAGGACTTCTGAAATCCTTTGTTCAGTTGTTTTTCAGTCATGTCTGACTCTTAATGACCCCATTTAGGGTTTTCTTGGCAAAAATACTGGCATGGCATACCATTTTCTTCTCCAGTTTTATATTTTATATATATATTATATATATATTATATATATATATATATTATATATATATATATTTTATAGATGAGGAAACTGAGGCAAACAGGATGAAGTGGCTTGCCCAGAGTCACACAGCTAGTGTGACTTAGACACTTGTCTAAGGCCTTGGATGCAGAAAGATGAGTCTTCTCAATTCCAGTCCAGGTACTCTATCCAGTGCGCAGTACTTAGCTGTCCAATCTGAAATCTATTGATAGATTTCTTGGGAGTCTGTGGAACAAGCCTAAGAACTGTTACACTAGATGGTGTCTGAGGTCCCTTCCAGCTCTGAGACTGGTTGAAGATGGCCAGTTTGCAGGATGGTCTGTATTTAAATTGTCATAAAGGCTCTCTTGATTTTTGAACTTGAATCAAGCTACTTTCCCAGACTTCCACAAGGTGGCAGCCAATTCAAGAAAATTCAGATGTAGCCTATCTTACTTTAGAGCTAAGTATTTTGGGTTCAGGAGCTCAGTGAAAAAGGAAAGCAAAATATGCCTTGAACTGAACAGCTGTGGTGAGAAAATACCTCCACCGGCAACTGAATGCTTTCACAGCTGCCACAGATGTTTTTGCTGTCTGATTTTTATTTTTGAAACAATATGGCATTTTAAGAAGTCCTTTCTACTTCATACATCAATCCCTTTCCCCTGATCTTTTATTTTTAATTGAATCTTCATAATGAATGAAGAAAGTCATTGTCAATTTATTTTTTTAAAAAAAGATTTATCCCCTAACATCTAAATTTTTCAAAATAAGTAATTTTGAGACTTTTCTGTAGGAAGCATGTGGATCTGGAGATACATTCACAAGTTCTCATAAAGACCCGATATAGAAACACTTGTGGCCTAAGCATACACGGTTCTTACATCTAGGGTGTCATGAATCCCTTACATGCCAACCACCACTCCTATCATTACTTCTTATAGCAATCTCTCTTACTTTTTACTGCCAAAAAAAGGTCTGAGGTTCCACACATTTGCCTTCACAATTTCATTTGGCTCTGGGTTATGGAACAGTCTCACTTAGAGTTTCCTCTCCATGGCCTCCTAACTTGCTCAGACTAAACTCCTGCCAGAACGCAAGAGCACAGGCCTTTTTTTTAGCTGCAACTTAAGCAATTTGCATGTAAAATCTTGATTATACCATTGATTTTTTTTACACCCTTTCCCTAGTCTCTTATATTTCTACCAGAATGATAATTTTCAGAATAACAATCACACTTACTCAGGTTTACAGAGTGCTTTCTTTGTCATAACCCTGCAAGATTGTGATGTTAGTGTTCTTGCTCCATATTTTATAGATGAAAAAACTGAGGCCTTGAGGGAACCAGTGACTTCCCTGAGGGCAGTCAAACCCAGGTTTTGTTCCTTCAAGTACAGTGTCTTTATCAGATTGCCAAAAGGTATGGAGGAAGCAGAGGCCATGACTGTTTTTAGGTGTGCTTGAATCTGGCAGTACTTCATCATAAAACACAACACATCAATTTCCATTTAATACACATTTACTTAAAGGATTAATTCCTCTGGAATTTAGATTTGTAGGCAAAATCATACTCAACCACAGACCTAGCTCCCTAAAGGCTATAGGCAAAGCCACACTTTGCCCTCTGTATATATACATCAGGAATTTGAAGAAGTCTTTGGTCATTTCTCTGAAAAATGTTTTTGAACACGTAAAAATACATACATAACATTATAAAGGAAGCCAATTATACTTAAATACACTTAAGTAAATTTTTTTTAAGAAACAAGTTCACAGGTACCAATTTAAGAACCCCTGCTCATACATGGTTCTGAAGGAGAGACTGGGAAATTTTAGTAAGTCCACTTAGCTTAATTGTGTTGTGTTTTAAAGTGGCTTTTTGGGTTGTGAAGGTTGTGGAAAGCATCATTAGGCTGAAGGTGGTATAAGTACAGTAAGAGTTGGGAGAGATCCCAAATCACATTTAATAAGCAAGTTATTTGTAGCTGGCTCAGTGCTAGGCACAACTCTGAGAAATTTGGTCAGGAATTTCATGTGTGGCTTGAATTGGGGCAGGGGGAGAGGAAAGAGAAGGGAGTTATGACTTTTGTACCCAAATATTCTTTTTTTAAGGCTCATTTGGTAAAAGTATTTAACACAGTGCCTCATGTGGTACTTAATAAATGTTAATTGGGGGTGGGGGCTAGGTGGCACAGTGCATAGAGCACCAGCCCCTGAGTCAGGAGGACCCGAATTCAAATGCAACCTCAGACATTTAACACAAATGACCTCGGGCAAGTCACTTACCCCAATTGCCCTCCAAAAAGCAAAAAATTAAAATAAATAAATGTTTTTTTCTCTACTTCCTAAAATATACCTAGTCAAGTAAGTTTGGGAAATTGAGCTAACTGCCAAAAAGGATGCCCTCTGAATTTCTGTTGAGTGTCACGTATATGTAAAAGAGATTATTGTTAAGCAAATTTTTTTGTTTTGTTTTTTTGCTTTTGAGGCTGGGGTTATAACTTGCCCAGGTCACACGGCTAGGTTTTTTTGTTTGTGTGTGTTAGTGTCTGAGGCCAGATCGCTCAGGTTTCTGACTCAGGTGTCTCACTGCGCCACCTACCTTTTTTTTTTGTTTAAGCAAATTTTTTTATTGAGTGAGTCAAATAATAATAAATAGCAAACATTTTATACATGTAAAGGTTTGTGAAGTACTTTACATAAATGACCTCATCTGATCCTTACCATGACTCTAGGAGATAGTTACTGTCCCCACTTTACAGATGAGAAAACTGAGGCTGGGAGAATTTAAGTTACTTGCCCAGGGTCACACAACTGGTAAATGTCTAAAAAGCTGAATTTGAACTCAGGTTTTCTTGACTCCAAATTCAGTACTTTATCCACTATACTAGCAGTGTCAGACTTGATAACCCTAATGGGAAAATATTTAACAAGATAAATAAAAATACAGTATGACATATAGAATGCAAGTGTGTGGTTTTCTAAATCAGTATGTGACCCACAGGGGTTCCTATATAGAGTTTAGGGGTGTTGGGTTTTTGTTACCACTGCCACATACCATATAGAGAATGGGCCAGTTTTTCTCTACTGATGAACTAGCAGTTATTCAAAATTTTAAGTGAATAAGCAGGACTTCTCTCAGTTCATCAAATTGTGTTGACTTTTGTATGATTCTTTTTTACCTATGGTGTTAGGGAGGTAGTTGGCCAGCTCCTGTGTGGTCCTGTGTTTAGGGAATGTTGTTAATCCAACTGTAAAACGTCATCTTAAACACATCACAGTGTTTGTTCTCAGTTGTGGGCCCTGTGTTCTGGGAGCTTACAGTTTAAAATATTTTACTTTTTAAAAAATAGGGTCTAATGATCCGTATGATCCCCGTGTAGTGAGAATTGTGACTTGGCATATTTCGAGTTCTGTGGATAAGTGAACAACAGCATTGTGGAATAGCATCAGCTATTATCAAGGAGAATTAAGAGCCGAGTTTAAGGCTTGGTTCCAGAGTACTACCTATGATCTTCCTAATGCATTATGCATTCAGCATGTAATTCCCAAAGTAGGGGGAAGGGAATGTATTGAACATATATTTCCCAGAGTGGGGGAGAGGGAAGCCTAGGCATGTGGCCAATTCAGCCTAATGCTGAAAAATGCTGGTTGGTTGTTCTACAGCCAAAGCCCTGGCCCCAAACTAGCCCTGGAGGTCTGAGGAATCTCTTACACATGCACTTTCCTGGTCTCTAGCACTCTTATAATCTATATTAGAGTTACTGGGTGGGCCCCAAACTAAAACATATTTGGGGACACCTGGACTTTAAAAAGGAGCCCTTCTCTACCCTCTACCCCAGTCCCAAATACTATAGATTGTGCTACACACATTTATTGCTTATAAAGCAGCCTACTGCGGAATCTGCTATTATCCATGAAGTGGTAGCACTGCTGGGTAGGGGGACTGTAGTAGACACACCCATTCCCTTGTGCGATAGTTTTAAGGCTATGATCTAAGGCCCAGTTGGAAGGTTATATTTTAAAGACCTTCCAGCTGTGACAAATCAGGTAAATCCCAACTGTATGTAGAAGAAATAAGCCAGAAAACAGAGGGCTGTTTGTTTTACTCTACTCCAGTGAATTTTGTTTCTGGTTTTCTCAAACCACAAGCCCTCAGAAAAGACTGATTTCACATGTGAGGTATATCAGCATGAAGTAAAAATAAATTAGGTCCTTCACATACATTCAACAAAAAACTGGATCTGGAGACCCAATTCTAATTGTGGTGTGGTTAAGAACAAAGTTCTAAAGGTGATTTAGGGGATTCTGTGAGTGCTTGTAGCCATCATCACTGTGGCATTCCTTTCTCATTAACTTTAGGTATTCCAGTGAACCATGTGGTAATTTTATTTATCAAAAAGAACGCTTTTAAAGTTAACATTAGACTTGTCTAGAAGAAGACATTTCCATTCGTTTGATAGATTTCTATAAAAAATAAAATCTGGAAACCCTTCCATTAAAAAAAAAAATCTGGAGGACCAAGATGATAGAGAATAGAAGCCAAATGTGGAGACACCATTGCATTTCTTATGCAATGTCTTATGACTGTAGGGGCAGCTAGGTGGCGCAGTGAGTAGGAGCGCTGGCCTCGGAGTTGGGATGACCCGAGATTGAAACCAGCCTCAGAAAATGAGCACCCACACATAAATAATGACCAGCCGTGTAACCTTGAGCAAGTTACTCAACCCCAATTGCTTAAAAAAAAAAAAAGTCTTATGACTGTTATGTATTGCTACATATCAGATGTCAGAAACTAGCCTGATGGATCATGGAGATGATGAATTAATGACATCTAGTTATATCACTGAATATAAAGTGTGTCACTTACCTCACAATGAGTCCTTGGATGAGTCACCTCTTCTGTATGCAACAGAAAGACAAATGCTAACATTAGAGGGAATGGACTAGAACCAACATGTAACCTAGCCATGTTGGTGTAGCTTTGTGATTGGGTCTAATCTTCCTCCTGGACTAGCTCAGCTTTCAAGACCTAGGTCCTGGAGTAAGTAAAAAGGAAGCCCCTTGCTACCAGGTGTAAAACATAGATGCTGTTCAATAAATATTTATCAGGTGCCTGTTCTGGAAGTGGAGACTACTCCAGAAGTTGGTGGTGGGAGTCCAAATTAGGTAACCTTTCTTAGGTCCAAACTTTGTATCTTAAATTATGGGACTCTAATGTATTACCTATGCTATTAATAGTTAACTAAGAGTTGACTGTCAAGCAGCAAACTTTTCTTAAATACCTGTTGTGTGCCAGTCACTGTAATAGGCACCTGGGATGCAAACAATCCCTACTTGATTTTTCTAATGTAAAAACTAAACAATATTTTTTTCCAAGGAGGGTTGTAGTCTTCATGTATTGATAGCATGGTTTTTCTAGACCAGGGGTCTGAAAACTTAAGTCTTCTCAGCCCTGAGAGCTAAGAATGGTTTTTACATTTTTAAATAAAAATTTTATTGTACTTAAAATGTGAAAACCATTTTTGGCCCCTGGGACTGTACTTACAAAAAGCAGCACTGAGGCTTTTGAGCCATAGTATGCTACCCTTCTTAGTCCTTAACCCCCACCCCTTCTGTCTTGTTTCCTTGTAATTTTTTTTTGTTTATTTTAAACAAATGCTTTATTAACTTCTGGTTTACATTATTCATTTCCGCCAGATTTTTAGTTAAAATTTCTTTCCCCGTTTTTCCCCTACCCACCATCCCAGAATAGCAGTCCCACTAGATATCCCTTCCTCCAATCTGCTCTCTCCCATATATTCTCCCATACCCCCTTCGACTTTTCCATTAGAGCAAGGTGAATCTCTGTGCCCCAATGCCTGCACATCTTATCTCCTAATTACAAGCAAAGGGGTATTGATAATAGTATTTATATATATTTGAAACATTTAATTTTAAGACCTCGAATTTCAGATCCACTCCCTTCCTCCCTTGCTACCCATTTCCTCTGCGAAGATAAATAATTCAGTATGTGTTGTACCTGTATAGCTATGCAAAATATTACCATAGTAGATATTGTACAAGGCTGCTTATAATTCCCTCCCACCCATCCCATCCCCCACCTGGTCCATTCCCTACTTGATCCTTTCCCTCTTCTATAGTGGGTACTTCCAACCTCCCCTCCCCCCAAGAATGCCCTCCCATCCATCATCCCTCCTCTCATGCCCCTTCCCCCATTCTGCTGCAGGTTGAGATATCCCATTTAGTATGTATGTCATTCTCTCCCTGAACCAAATTCAATGAGAATGTGGTTTTGCCTTTTTACCTTCCTATTCTTCCCCTCCCCTGCAGCCACGTCCCCTTGTTTCGTCTACATGAGATAGTTTACCCTACCCTGTTTCTCCCCGTCTCCTCTTGCCACTTTCCTCTCTCACCTCATAATTTCACTCCTTAAGTATCATTCCTTCCCAACAAATTCAACCTATGCCCTCTCTCCATGTATAACTGTAAACATATATACACACATTCACATATGTATTCATATGACCATACACCCTTCTTCCATTATTTTCATACTGAGAAAGGTTTCATCAGTCACAGTTACTGTTTTTCCATGTAGGAATGTAAATAGTTCAACTTTGATAAGTTCCTTTTGATTTCTTTTCCCTGATTACCTTCTCAGGCATCTCTTGCTTCTTGTGTCTGGATGTCAAATTTTCTATTCAACTCTGGTTTTTTCCTCAAGAATGCTTGAAAGTGCTCTATTCCACTGAATGACCAAGTTTTCCCCTGAAACAAAATACTCAGTTTTGCTGGGTAGGTAACCCTTGGGTAACACCTTCTCTTCCTCCCTTCTCAACCTCCAGAGGGTTTTGCCCTCTGGAATATCATATTCCATGCCCTTCAGTCCCTCAGTGTAGAAGCTGCCAGGTCCTGGGCTATTCTGATTGTGTTTCTACAATATTGAAATTGTTTCTTCCTGGTTCCTTGTAATATTCTCTCCTTGATCTGAGGATTCTGGAACCTGGCTATAATATTCCTGGGAGTTTTCTTTTTGGGATCTTTTTCAGGAAGTGATCTGTGGATTCTTTCAACCTCTGTTTTGCCCTCTGGGTCTAAAACATCAGGGCAATTTTCCTTAAGAATTTCTTGAAGGATGATTTCTAAGTTCTTTCTTTGATCATGGCTTTCAGGTAGTCCAATAATTTTTAAATCGTCTCTCCTGAATCTATTTTCTTGGTCAGTGTTTTTTCCCATGAGATATTTCACATTGCCTTCTATTCTTTCATTTGTTTGGATCTGCTTAACAGCATCTTGATTTCTCATAAAGTCATTAGCTTCCATTTGCTCCAGTCTAAGTCTGAAGGAATGAATCTCCTCAGTGAATTTTTGAGATTCTTTTTCCATCTGGCAAATTCGACTTTTTAAGGCATTCTTCTCCTCATTGTCCTTTTGGGCCTCCTTTGCCATTTGAGTTAGTCTATTTTTTTTTTTAAAGCAATTGGGGTTAAGTAACTTGCTCAAGGTTACACGGCTAGTCATTTGATTTATGCGTGGGTGCTCATTTTCTGAGGCCGGATCTGATCTCGGGTCATCCAAACTCCGAGGCCGGCGCTCTTACTCACTGCGCCACCTAGCCGCCCCTTTAGGGCAATTAGGGTTAAGTAACTTGCCCAAGGTTACACGGCTAGGTTTTTGTTTGTGCGGATTAGGTGTCGGAGGCCGGCTCCGAACTCAGGTCCTTCTGATTCCAGGGCCGGCGCTCTATTCTCTGCGCCACCTAGCCGCCCCGAGTTAGTCTATTTTTTAAGGTGTTGTTTTCCTCAGTCAGGCTGTTGACCCTCATTTCATACTTTTCCTGCATCCTTCTCATTTCTCTTACCAGTTTTTCCTCCACTTCTCTTATTTGATTTTTAAAGTCCTTCTTAAGGTCCTCTATGGCCTGTAACCTGCTCATAATTTCCTTTGGGGCTTTTGGGGCAGGATTTCTGACCTCACAACCCTCCTCCTGTTCTATGCTTCTATCCTCTTTGCCCCCCAAATAGGAATCTAATGTTGCGTTTCTCTGTTTATTTTGTTTCCTTTGCCTTGACATGTTGCCACTTAATTACTTGACTTTTGGGCTTGTTGCCACAGTAGGGCTATGCCACCAGACAGGGGAGCTTTCATCCCGAACGTTGGGGTCTTCACAGCTTTCTGGCAAGCTGGATACCCACCCCAGACCTCCCCCCCAGATCACAATCCAGATCCAGGGAAGTTAAAGCAAGAGTGATTAACCCCCAAGACTGATCACTGGATCTCCCTACAGTTCATAGGCCAGGAGCTGGAGCTGCCACTGGAAACTGCAAAATGGCGTGTCTCCTCAGCGGCTTCTAGCCCCCAGGGGAGGAAGCCGACGCGTTTCCCAAATACTGGTCCCAAAGTCCATAGGGCACTAACCTCTCACTTTGTCCTAGGCATATCTGTGTTGATAATTCTGGAATCGCCACAGCAGCTGGTGATCTGGGGTCCCTCCAACCAGCTGCTGGCCCGGCTGCCCTGGGGCTAAAACCTTGGCTCACACAGACCTGGGCTCAGCTCTCCTCACGCTGTGTGGTGTGCTGCTGGCTGCCAGCTCCCAGAGTGCTGCGCTGGTCCTTCCTGCTGGGCTATCCTCAGCGGGAGGTTAGTTTCTCTGTGTCGTTCTGTGGGTTCTGGGGCTCCAGAAGTTGTTCAGAGTCCCCTTTTACATAGTCCGGAGGTAATCGGGGGGGAGAGTGCTTGGACGTGCTGTTTCTACTCTGCCATCTTGGCTCCACCCCTTTCCTTGCAATTTTTGACCCTTCCTGATGCTTATTAGCATTTTAACAATTTTAATAATTTCTTGTTAAAGAAATTAAAAGCATTTTGATTCTGTGGAATAGAAGTCCTTCTCCTCCTCATCATCATTATTAATCGTTATTATTCTAGTTGACATAAAAATTGTCCAAGGATTTGTTGATAGGTACTGCTGCCCATTGTACTTACCGAAATGGAGAGATATTTTAATAACCAGGTGATTGTTTGCCCCAAGCATAGGCCCATGATGCATAAAAACCAACCAGCATTTTCAGCAGCCTTTTATAGTTTTTATGACTCCAGTGGCATGGATATCATGGATTTTACAGAGGACAGAAAGGAAAGGTAAAAGATTTTCACATCAAAGAAACAGTAGCAGAAGGTGAAGGTCTAAGGCAGGTATAATACTAAGCTAATCAGCAAGCATTAGAGGATTTAATACTGGAATTTGCAGACTAACCATGATCACTAGAACTATAGCTAGTGAGCAGAAATGCTCATATAGAGGTGATAAAGCTGAGCCAGAAATTCTTCTGTCACTTACCAGTTAATCAGCTGAGCTGCAGCTTGATGCCTCAGCTAAATTCTGCAAGCCCTGACTAGCAGCACGACTGGCTGTCTCAAGGAAATGGTGGTGATAACGAAAATTCTCTTACCACATGATAATGATTCATATTTATGAAATGCCTTAAGATTTAGGAAGCACCTTCCCCACAGCAACAACCCTGAGATATATACAGTACAAGAATTATTGTTTGGCCTTTCCAGATGAGGCAGTTGAAGTTCCCAGAAGTTGAATAGCAAGCTAGTGTGTCTGAGCCAGGATCAGAACCAGATCTCCTGGTTCCGAAGTCCAGTATTCTTTCTACTCTGGCTTTTTTAGGGCAAGTGAGAGAACAGACACAAAGTACTGTGAAAGCCAAAATATACTCTATAAATGTCAGCTAGTATTTTTATTATCTGAACTTTCCTAAACCATGAAAGTTAGTTGAATTTAATAGTAAAGATGCTGCTGATAACCTACCATTTTATATTTCCTGGTTCTGTCAGATATGTCACTAAAAGGCTATTTGCCTCCACCTTCCACCTCCTTCTTCCTTCACAAAGGATCCTAGCCTTCCACTTTACTGGCATTGAGGAAGAACAGTAATAGCTAAATTTCTGGAAAGGGGTTTTAGAGCTGAAAGGCATCTTAGAGATCCCCTCTTTTTATAGATGAGAAACCTGAGGTCTAGAGATGTGAACTTTTTTTTTTTTGGAGATCAAACAGCTGATTAAGTGGCAGAGACAGGATTTTTCATTCAAATCGCCAGAGTCCCAACACCCATGTTCTTCCTGTCTTCCCATCACAAAGAATTTGACCATTCACATATCCAGAGCCGGCAGAAATGGCACTCTTTCAAATTTCAAATTTGTGACTGAGGAGGACATGTCTAGTTGGAGTTTGATTGAGATAGCCTAACCCTCCTCTACTTAAATTCTATTCCTAATACTAGCCCAAGTAAACAACTAAGGAAAATGTTGTAGAAGTTGGAAAACTAGCAAAAAGTTTTTCAGTCTCTGTGAAAGAATAAATGAAAGCAAAAATATTTAGCTTTTAGTCAAGCTGACTTTCCTGGTTTAGGGAACAGCTAGGGAAAATGGCCAGAGATGGGAGATGGGCTGTTTTGTGCAAAGAACCAGGAGATAGACCATGACAGAGTGTGAGGGGATAGCAAATGCAAGGTGTCAGGTGACTAGAAAGATGGGAGGGGGGCGGGTTATGAAGGGCTTTAAATGCCAAACAGGATTTTCTGCTGGGCCTTGGAGTTGATAGGGAGCCATTGAAGTTTACTGTGCTTTAGGAAGATCACTGATAGCTGAGAAGAGGATGACCTGAAATAGGGAAGAGTTTTAAAGCAAAGAAACCAACCAGCAGACTATTCTAAGAGTCCAGGCATTACTTGATAAGGTCCTTTACCAGGGTGGTTTTTATTAATATAATCGGAGGTTTGGAATCAAAAAACCCAAATGTCAGGGCAAAGTTCCCATAGCCACATTTTAATTCACATTAACTTGAACATGCTGTATATATTAAAGTATGTGATTAATAGTATAAACATAAATCACTGGCCCTCTTGTGTCTCCATGTAAGATGTGTTGACTTCTTTTGCTATGTGAACCATAACTTCATATTTCTCTGGTTTGATTTTTTTTTTGAGGGGAGGGGGTCCTTTTTCTGCTTCTGATTCTGATCCATTTATATTAAAACAGACCCATTTCCCACTCCCACCCATTTTGTAAACTTTTTCCCCATAGAGGGAAATTATTTTAAACAAATGGCAATGTAATGTTTACTCTGCAATATTTCTAGTTGCATTTTTCTTGAATTTTCTGTTGTAATTATAGTACATTCTGTCTACTCTCATAGGAATTAACTCCATTTTCACTCATTCTCAAGTCTCTGTGCACTCATTTTGGGCTTTCATTAATATCTTTGATATTCTCTCATATTGAATGGTAAATAAGCTGAATGATGAAGTAAGACCATGGCCTTGGGAGTATTTAGTTAAAGAAAGGTCATTTACAAAGCTTAGGGGAGCAAGTCTGGTAGACTTATATCATAATCACAATTCCCCCTGAATCCATTTGGCTTGTAGTAGATCTAATTTATGACATAACATTAGGATGTGCTTTTCATTTTAAAAGCTAATAATCTTTTCTTCTGATCACAAATGAGAAAAGGGATAACAAATACACCCAGTTTTTGAAAGGCAGAAAAAATTCTCCTGTAGTGAGATCACTGAATCATTGACTGAGTGTTTGTGAAGTGGGGGAATACTACTTGCTGAAAAGTTCAATTATCTTACCAAAATCTGAGTACTTGTGTAATATTTTAATGAAAATGGCTTGACTTTATTATTTCTTCCTTTTAATGAAATTTTACATTGATTTACTTCCAAGAAATAATGATTTGGGAATTATATATATATATAGATATAGATATAGATATAGATATAGATATCTATATAGATATATATAGATATCTATATATAGATAGATATAGATATAGATGTAGATATAGATATATATTTCTGTAGAAAATATAAACAAGATCTCTACCCTGTAGGTTATAGTCTAAAATGGAATTGATATAAACATACAGTCTCCTAGGTGGTGCAGTGAATAGAGCACCAGCCCTGAACAGGAGGACCTGAATTGAATTCAAATCTGGCCACTTACTAGCCATGTGACCTTAAGCAAGTTATTTAACCCCAATTGCCCTGTCTTCCCCCTCCAAAAAGAAAATAAATTTATTAATTTTGCTCATATCACTTTCATTTTCCAAATATATTTCTCCCACTCCCTACAAAGAAAGTTAGAACAAAGAATGAAAAAGAAATAAAATAGTTGTGCAGAACTAAAATGTTAACTGGATCTGACAGTATATGCAAGGTTCTGTACCCATAGGCCCCTACCTCTACACTTAAAAGGAAGGCAGCATATTTTCTTCTTCAGGGTCTAGCTTGGTTATTTTAATAAGATAGCTATTAGGTTCATTTTTATTTATTCTTTTTATTTTACTATAATCTTCATGTATACAATTTTCTTGGTTTTCTTACTTCACTTGCATCAGTTCATATAAATCCTCCCATGCTTCTCTATCCATGTTAGGATACATTTATATTCTATAACATGCATGTGCCACAGTATATTTAACAAAAATGTCAGTAATTGTAGGACCTTTCCTTTTGTCTTTGGGTACAAGTCTACCAGTGAGATCTCTGTGTCAAAAGGCATGGGCATTTAGGCGATCTTCTTAGCATAATTTCAAATTGCTGTCAAGAAAAACTGTCAGTTCACAGCACCCTCAACATTGTATTAGTGTTTGAGTCTTTCCATAACCCCTCTGATGTTAACTATTCCCGTCTTTTGTCATCTTTGCTAGTTAGCTGTGTGTGAAGTAAAAGCTCATAGATATGGTTTGCATTTTTCTTATTATTAGCTTTGAACAGTCTTTCACATGGTTGGTAATAGTTTGATGTTCTTTTGAGAACTGTTTGTTCCTATCATTTGAACCACTTATTCACAGGAAAATGGCACTGTCTTATTTGTTTTGGTTCTCTTAGTTATTAGACCCTTATTAAAGATATCCATTGCAAAATTTTCTCTTCTCAATGACTGTCTTTCCTATTCTAGTAGTTTGTCAGTTTCACATAATTGAAATGAGATGTGTGTGTGTGTGTGTGTGTGTGTGTGTGTGTGTGCACGCGCGTGCGTGCGTGTGTGCGCGTGCTCAAATGTCTCTGTCCCATGCTTGGTTAAGAATTCCCTCATTAACCTCATTTAAGAATGGTTATATATGGTATCTGTGTCTTCTAAGTTTATGGTATAACTTTTAATACTCTGGCTTTATATTTATTTTGGCCTTATTGTGATGTGTTATGATGTTGTAAACTTAATTTTGTGCAGTCTCCATTTTATTATATAAATTATGTTCCAAAAATTCACTTGTAAGTCAATTGCTTAGAACACCAAACACATTTTCCCAGAGAAATAAACTTAATAAATGGTGATTGGTTTCCCAGAGTATCCCACAGAAGACTTCCTAGTCCCATAATATAGCTGAACTATATAGTGCTGTAATGATAGTACTACAGAACCTAAGTTCTATAATGTTCTCACAGGAAAACATTTTATGTTCCAATTTAGAACTCTTTCTCCTGCCTCATTTCTCCTTTTCTACCAGTAGCACTGGCCCTGGGTCTTAAGGAGAAGCACTTTGAGCAGTGTTTGGGAGGTGTTATAAATTTGGGGTATATGCATCAGCCACAAAGAAGTTGTAGATAATTGGAAAATTGGTTCACAGGCTTTACTCAGAGAAGGGGAAAAAGGAACTGGCAGAAATGATTTCATTTGTATACTGAAGGGCAGTAAGAAGAAACATCATTTCATAGAAAACTTGGTCATCTTGCCTTTCATTGCATTATTCATGATGAAAGGTGATCACCCTGAAGATAGTTGGGGTTTTTGTACCAGCATTTCTTACAGGATGAAATTAGCTTAGTAAAGACAATCTATAAGAAATTTAAAAGATCATCCAAATTAACATATAGCTTAATGTGTAATAACTTCAATACAGAAATAGATATATGAGGAGCAAAAAAAAAAAAAGCTGCAAAATTTGGCTTAGTATTAAGAAATGAAAGAAGCCAAAAGTGTATCAGTTACTCATAACTCTAGTGCTTCTATATCATAAATACCTTTATGGAGAATAAAGTTGGAAATCACTAGAGATTCGTAACCCCAAATATTGCCACAAAAAATTAAATTGACTACATTTTAACAGACAGGAAATGACTAGTTATAAAATGGGAGCCATTTCAATATCAGAGAAAAGGTATTTAACATAGTGGAAAGGAAAAAGATAAAAACCATACTGTATGTCATTAGAGTGGTTCCAACTCATCCTGTTTAAATGAACTTTAAATTTAGAAAATTGAGATGAAGGTAAAGAGACTCACTGCCATTTCACAGAGAAATTTAACCATTATAAAACAGACTCCACAATTGAAGAAACCTAGAACCTACTTTAAGAGACTTTTGTTGTCCTTTTCAAACTTAGAGATATGGTTGCCAAGGACAACAGTTTAGAACCCAAGCCTCTATGGAAAACGTAATAGGACTTCAGTGTCAGATTATGGACTGTTTCTGTTTTATTTTATTTGAATTGTTTTTATTTGATTTTATTTTAATTTCTTTTATTTGAATCAACAAGCTTTTATTAAGCAACATTAGGCACTTTGCTGGGTACTTGCCAGACTAAATTGAATTAAGGATCACTATTCTACCAGTGATAATCATGGAAAATGACATTTTTGGAAGATGGAAAATTGTAAATGTTTAAGTAAGATTTCAAATCTGACCCCAGATATTTAACTATGTAACCCTGGGCAAGTCACTTAGCCCCGTTTCTCTCAGTTTCCTCTTTTGTAAAATGAGCTAGAAAAGGAAATGACAAACCACTCCAGTATCTTGACCAAGAATACTCCAAATGGGGTCATGAAGAATTGAACATGACGAAAAACAACTCAATAACAAAACAAAGTAAATTGTGTCATGGTACCAAAGATGACTTGAACACAAGAAGAAGTGTAAAAGATGCCAGTGATAAATGTGTATGTCCAAACTAGGAATCACACAGGATGGGCAGGGATGAATGGTTGCCAATTTATACTGGTGGAAGGAATGCCCACATTGATGTAATCATGGATCCTGGGAATTACTGATGAAATCAAAGTGAGTGTAAACTTTTTGTTAAGCGTCAGGGAAGAGGAAGAAGAAAGGAAACCTTATGAAGAGGAATGGTGTGGAATTCTTTATGGAGTGACAGGTTGTAATCAAGAGGCTGAAAATTCCCTCTATTTATAGTAGGAAAAGCCTTGAAGTTGGGACTTAAAACCACAAGTCCCACTTCTGACACGTACTAGCTGTATGGACGAGTTACTTAACCATTCCTGTGTCCTAGGCAATTCCTTAAGACCATTAGTTACCAGAGAGTTATCTCTCTGCATTGCTGGAGAAGGTTTCCACACTGGGAGTTCAATCTCAAGTCCTTAATAATCTTTTTGGAGAAGTGTCATTTTGGTACCCCAAGAACTAAGAAAAAAATGTTATTTGTGATACACACACACACACATATACACATGTATATGTATGTAAGTGTGTGTACACGTGTATGAATTAGTCCGTGTTTTTCATGTTCAGGTTTTTTTTTCTTTCTTTTTTTTTTTTTTTATAAGCAATTGGGGTTAAGTAACTTGCTCAAGGTTACACGGCCAGTCATTTCTGTGTTGGTGTTAAGTAGAGGCTGGAACCAATCCCGTGTCCTCCTGACTCCAGGGCCATCGCTCTTACTCACTGCGCCACCTAGCTGCCCCTCATGTTCAGTTTTTAAAAAAATAGATTTTATTGATGCCTTTTGTTATTTCTATCATAGCCTCTTCTGGATATATTTTCCCCTTCCTTTTAGCCCTCTGTTGTAAGGAGAAATGGAAACTTTTAAGAAACCCCAAAGAAAATAAATCAAATGATAACATATACTCAATTTTTATTTTATGTTTTCAAAATCTGCCTTCTTAATATAGTATGGAGGGTAATGACAAAAGTTTCATAATTCGGCACTTAGAGAATAGGTTTTGGACTATCCGTAGTGGATGGTGATTCCATACCATCAAGTATTATCTGTAGTCTTGATATAATTTTAATATTTTTTCATCCTGGGAATATGGGTGGTTCATTCCAAGTATTAATCTCATTGGAGAAATCAGTATTTAGTTGTGAAACAGTCTTAAGTCATTTCTTGGCACAGGTCTCCTTAGTTGGGGGAATGGGGAAAAGAAACAGACAGTGAGATTGGTTATATATCTCGTATCCTAACCCACTGGAGTCTTTTCTTGTTTGTAGTGGATTGCTTACTCATTTGAGTGTACAACTTTCTGCCTTCTTTCCTGGCTCCTTCCCTCTTTGCCCTTGCCCCAAGTATACTATAATTTGTGCCTTATGATTATCTCTACAGGAAGATAGTTTGTTCTCTTGCATTGGGAGATTAGCTGTCCCCCTCTTGTGTATTAACATTGTTGATTTAGGAGTATGCATGTTTATGAGTTTGAGTAGGAGGTAAGGCTGATGTTTAAGTGATTTATAAGTAATAAAAAGTGCTGGTTGTAGCAGAGACACAATATGTAGTAAACAAAAGTTCTTGGGGAACCTGAGGGAATCCATGTGTACTCCTTCATTTTCTTAAACTGAACATTTAAGTCTTGGTAGTATTATACTGATTTGCATACAAATTTAAAGGGCCACATTTTTGCTGTTCTTGTCTGAGACCGTTGTCATGGCATTGAATTCCTGAATAGCTGGTTATTTTTTATACAACTTTTTGAAAGCTTGCCCTTTACTGTGACTTAACTTCTGATGATGATGGTGTGTGTGTGTGTGTGTGTGTGTGTGTGTGTGTGTGTGTGTGTGTGTGTGTGTATGTATGTATATATGTAGAGAGAGAAATAGAGAAGGCTATCCTTTTTATGCAGATGTTTAAAGCCCTCCACCCACTGGAAAATTTTTTCTCATTTGTGACATCACCCAAATGTCCAGCTGTTTTTTAGATAAAGCTTGCAGATAGCATGTGCAGCTTGAACTGACCCAAGCGCTGTTAATGTTGGCCTGCACAAAATACTGTGTTCCATGTCTCTCATTCAGTTTCGCTGTTTTGTGGTCCTGTAGTTATAGAAACAAGAGTGGCTGTTGAGGCAAGTGTTCGTTGTATTTTTGCCCTTTTATAGTGTGATTAGTCAGGCTGCTTCCTTGAAGCAACATTAAAACATATTTTGTTTTGTATTTTCCCCTTGCATGCCATCAAACTGATCGAGTCCCTCTGGATGTTGACTTTTAAAGAGGGGATTAATTGGCTCTGTGTAGATACTTGAAAGTGAATCACAGTAAATCTGTTTTCTAGCAGGGGAATCATGTTGCTACTTTTTTTTTAATCCCTGCTTTTATACTTATTTATATTGGGCTCTGCTTTTTCAGTTTCCTTCTAAATATTAATTAAGTAATAATATTATCATTTTATACATTTTAGGCAGTCTATAAACATTTATGAAGGTCCTACCGTGTGCCTGGCACTGTGAGAAGCTCTGGAGAAACAAAGGTAGAAGGCAGTCTCTCTGCTCTTAAAATGAGCATAATCTGATGGGAGAGACAACATGGAAGACAGAAATGTTTAAACAAGCTTATATAGGATAAATTGAAAATAATCAACAGAAGGAGGCACTAAATTTTAAAAGGATCAAGAAAAGCTTCTTACAAAAGGTAGACTTTTAGCTGACACCTGAAGAGGAGACCAGGAGGTAGAACATTTCAGGCATGGGGCAACACCCAGAGAACATCTCGAATCAAGAAATGGTACATCTTGTTTGGAAAACAGCAAGGAGGCTGTTATCTCTGGATTAGAGTATGAGGGAAGGGTTAAGGTATAAGAAGGCTGGAAAAATGGGGATAGAGTGGGGAAGTTTTGAAGGGCTGTGAATACCAACCAGAGGATTTTATTTTTGTTACGGGAGATGAAAGGAAACCACTGGAGTTTATTGACTTCTGTTGTTCATTCATTTTAGTCATGTCTGATTCTTGGTGACCCCATTTGGGGTTTCCTTGGCAAAGATACTGAAGGGTTTGTCACTTCCTTCTCCAGCTCATTTTATTGAGGAGGAAATTGAGGCAAACAGTGCTAAGCAATTTACCTAGGGTCACACAGCTAGTAAGTGTCTGAGGCCAGATTTGAACTCAGGAAGATGAGTCTTCGTGACTCCAGGTCCAGCACTCTACCTACTGATTTATTGACTAGTGATTGATTTAATAGGATCTGTGCTTTAGGAAGCTCACTTTGATAGCTGAATGGATAATGGACTGGAATGGAAAAACACTTGAGGCAGGCAGATACTCCAGCAGGCTATTGCAATACTCATTGTGAGGAGAAGAGGGTACCATGGTGGGGGCAGCATCAGAAAAGGGTGTATTTGATCAGTGTTGCAAAGGTGAAATTTGACAGGCCATGGATATGGTGGGCATCGGGGAGTGAAAGATAGAGAGGAGTCAAGAATGATTCCTGGGTTGCAAGCCTAGAGAACTGGGAGGATGGAAGTGTCCTTGACATTGATAGAGAAGTTTAGAAATGGGGAAGAATGAATTTAGTTTGTGACATGTTGAATTTAAGATGTCTGTGGACCATCCAGTTTGAAATGTTGAATAAGGGTTTGGAGATGTAAGACTGGAGGTCTAGAGAGAGGTTAGGCCTAAATAAGTGGTTTTTGGAGAATCATCAACATAAAGATGACCATTAAATCCATGGGAGCTGAGAGATCACCACCTGAACTAATATAGAGCAAGGGTGAGCAGACTGCAGCCCTCTTTTTGCCTGTGAGCTAGGAATAGTTTTTACATTTTAAAATAAAGTTTTACTGAATTTTAAAACATAAAAACTTTTTGTTTTTTTGCTCAAGAGTCATACAAAAAAGGAATCTGGCTAGATTTGTGGACCCCTAATCCACATGTTAGGTAAGAGAAAAAGACCCAGGACAGAATCCTGTGGGACACCCATAATTAGTAGGCATGACCTGGATGAAAGTCTTTCAAAGGAAACTAAGGAGACATCAGACGGGTAGAAGGAGATCCAGGATAGAGTAGTGTTACAAAAACCTAGAAAATATTCTTCTAATTGTATGGGGGCTGGAGGGAGAGGAAGAAGAAGAAAGAACAGAATCATAATGTATGCTACAAAACTCCAGATATGGTCATCATTTTCATCACTGCTTTTTCATGGTCCATGCTAATAATTTCCAAAAAACATATGCCCCAGAATATTATGCTCTGTTGATATTTTACTGATGCATTTTTTGTGAAGTTTTTTTTATAAATTTTTTTTATAATCAGATACTGAAGTACAATCATACTTCATGAAGAAAGCTCCTTTGTAACTGTTCTCATTGGTTTGTAAAATGCCAATCCCTTTTTCTTATCCTTCCTAGTCCTAAATTCACATTTTCTTTTGCCTGTGTGCAAATCCATAAATAAAAGAAGGGTATAAATTGAAGTTTTAGCGGTGCACCCCCTAAATCCTGAAAATACTGCCTTCCACAACCTAAAGAAGAAACAGAAGGGAAAGAACATTATCTGTTGTATCATTAAAGAAACAATGTGCCCTACCCATTCTCTCCCCCCCTTCAGCTTTGTCTTTCTCTGTTTTCAGAGAGTTGAAAATAAAGACAAGCAGGGAATGAAAAGTGAGTGGAAATGAGAGTGAAAAGCACAAAGATTTTCACATATTTTAGCTACCGCAAAAGAGGCTTGAAGTGAGAGGTTGGCCATCAAATCTGTAAGGTCTCTTGCGTTGTTAAAACTTAATAATCCCTTTGCTTTAGTCCATGTAGTGGGGTAATTAGGTTCCATTGATTCTAAGATCAGTGCAGAACCATCTCACAGGCCTAATGCGTAGTTACAAATCATTGCAAAGTCCATGGAAGATGAATCACTAAGTATGATGAATGTGATAACGATTATTTTGTTACCCAGCTCAGAGAGGGGGCTTGGCAATCATCTAGCCAAGTCTCCACTGTAATCAAGAGCCCCTAAGAAGTCCTTATGATAATGTTGCTCAGATACAAGGTGAGGATACCTTGACAACTACAAAGATATCTAATTTGGATTCCATGGCATAAAATAGGTTGCATTGTATAAGAGTGAATGGTTTACCAATTTTTTATCGTAAAGTTAACCTCAGAAGCCTAGTTATAAGAAATGAGAACAGTCCCTGTTCTGTGCCTCCTCTTTTTGAAATAGGAAATTGGAGAAGTGTTCATAAAGGTTTCCAGGTTTTTGTGCCCCACCTATACCACCCCTTCCTCCTTTGTGTATCTTGATTGTATTACAGTAGACTTATCACTGATCCGTTCATTTTGATTCAACAAATATTTATGCAAATGTAATCCCGAGGGAGTTAGAAAGTTTAATTTAGACATCCTAGCTTTTCTGGGAGCATACAGTCTAGTAGCAAGAACTATGTAAGTATTACCTAAAACTAGTGACAGTGCATGTTTTTGAAAAGCATTAATTAAATCTAATTTTGCTCATTTCCTTTTTAGCTTCATGAGGCTGAAATTGTGGTGATAGGCTCTCCTAAACCAGATGAAATTCCACTTAGTTGGATACAACCAGGAGCTACAGTTCTCAATTGTTCCCACAGCTTTCTGTCAGGTAAGCTTCAACACATTTTCTTAAGGCTAGTTCATATTCAGAGAGCAAAATCATGTCAGTTTCATTGATATCACATTAGTATCCACATTTTGGTTTTCCTGGGTAGAATCCCAACGTGCCAGTTTCATCAGTTCTCTCCATCTCTCCCATATCACCTTCCAATCTCTACCAAAGTAATTAAGAAAAGAGGAAGGAAACTTCTTTATAACCCAAGAACATTAAAGGACCAAATCAATCATATATGTAACATATATAGAATCTTAATAAAATAAATATTTTATGCTACTTTTTACAGTATAGAAAAAAATATTGTGGTATTTATTCTTAGAGAATGACTGGGAGTGCCAAATGATGAGTGACTTTCCTAAGGTCATACGTACAGCCACCTTGTATTAAAGATGGAGGAATACAGGTCTTTCTGATATCAGCCATCAGCTCTCTACTTATTATTCCATTCTGCCTCCCTCTATTTATTACTAGCCCATAATTGCTGGCTTTCTGCAGTGTTAGAGCTAGGAAATGCTTTCACATCTGCAGAAAATTTCAGAATCCCAGTGAGATTAAGAAAGTCTGTTCAGCCTTTTAGGTCCCTTTGAGTTTATGAAAATGGCATATCCAATTTGGTAATTAAACAGTACTTTGTGGAAATTTCCTTTGTAGGACCTGGTTTTAATGGCATCTCTGAAAGATTAGACTTTAATCAGAGTAATTCCATCGAACAAATAATCTAGGGATGTCAAAATTTAGTTATTTTGCAGAGTACTCTTAATAGATTGATCATTAAAAGTTCATTTTAAGTTCACTTGGACACAAATGGGTAACTGCATTGAATTTCCTTTTGGGCTTTTTAAAGTGGGTGTGGATTTCTGTTAAACACAAATTCAAGAATATGTTGTGGTTACAATTTTTACTTTTCATATTTAGTGGGAAAAGTGCCTCAGGCTCAGCAATATCCTAACATGTTTTTGCACTTAATTTTTTAAAAAACGAGATTAGGGGAAATTAACAACAACAAAAAAGGAAATCTAATGACAATGAAATAGTGTCCTGGCCCATCATAATGGTAACATGATCCCGGCCTTAAAGGTATAACATTGTAACTTTCACAATTTTTAAGCTGTATGAAATATTTTCAGTAGGTCACTGAGGAAAACTATTATTTCCTACACTCGCCACTCAAAACAATTGAAAATACCTTTTCAGGTTCTTCTTAAAGAGAAAAGCATTCCCCTTTATTCTAACCAACAATTATAAACTCTATCCCAGGAAGAGTGTGTCGGGTTTTTTTTTTTTTTAATAAATATATGATTGGGTGAAGACAAGAGTTTTATAATGGAATTTTCATTCTAATCTTTTACTGTTTTTTTCTCCATAAAAAATAAATGAGATATGGTGATTTATGATGAAGTAATTCTATAGAGCTATTTTATTAAATAGCTAATTTAAGAAGAAAAGTCCCATATGGCTGGTATGCTAGAAATAGTACATTTGAAAATCATTCCACCTTGCTTGTTGAGTCTTGCCAATGTGTTTGGTATAGTATGAGCCTAACATTTATATTTTAAACCAGGAAAGTTGAAGCATTTAGTGATCAGCTATTTAAAAGAATGATTTTTAAATGTCATAATTAAAACTTAGAAAATGTGCTATGACCTCACTACAATAGTGTTTGCAAAGTAAAATCAGTGTATATCCAGGTGGACCCAGAGGACACAGTGATTGATAGGGAGGTTTCAATATAACCCTCAGAATCATAGATGTCCACTGTTTCATTCGTTTTTGTCAAGCTGGAGTCAAATGAAATTTGGTGACAAAAACTTTTTAGCATAGATTTTTAAATCAAGAGATCCTGCTGCACCTTCAATAGCTTTATCTTTTTGTCTGATAGAAATGATTATTTTCTATTATATTAATAACCCATTATTAATTAGGATCCAAGCTTTTTATTTTCTCCTTCAGGGACCAGCCCCTGTAGATCAGTCAGGCAGTCCCTGAAGGGCATGGCTGAGATTGCATTAATTCTCCAATCCTTTGCACTAGAAGACCTTACTTCTGTTTGAAGTGTAAATAGAAATTAATCTAGGTAAATTTTTGCCTTGAGATAATCAGTCCATGTCCTTTTACCCCTCCTTTGGAGTTTAGGGTAACCCAGTTCATGAAGAAGGAAACCAACCAGAGTAGTCTGGGTAGAGATGGTTTCCTCTATCCAGGTTTCTGGAGGTGGCTGAATTTCATGATCAAGTCAAGTTTTCAGCTAGGGGAGCTGGAAGACTTTTAGCCCACTGTAATGTTAATAGGATTTAAGATCTTCCCTGACCAGTAATAGACCTCATGTGGAACCCATTAAGGGAAGCTTGCTTAGGGAAGGTTTGCTTGTTGGAAGGCTTTCACACCTTTTGCTCGTTTCTAATTAGCCCCACCCCCACCCCAGTCAGGAGGGTTGTGGTGCCTTCTGTCTCTGAAAGTGATATTTTGGTTTGGGGGCTCACTTAGGAGAAGGATCTTGTGATTCCCTGGTCAAGATTCTGAGTGGCCATATGTTCAGAGCTCCCCCGACTCCTTGATCTTAGATCGAGAGAGATGCTCTATCAATCCAGGGATGTATATAGTATACAGTTAATTCAGGCAGTCAGAGCCCTGTCTGTTGGTCTTAATTTCTCTGTTTGTGTTCTCTCTGTTTGTATTTCCTCTAAAGTTCAGGGTGCTGACTTTTCCCCTGAACTAGTGAATGTAATTAAAAAAGACTGTTGACCCCTTAAACAGCTATCTTTCCTAGTAAAGCAGATCTCAGAGCTGTCCTAGCAGCCATCCTGGGTATGCCAGTGGGGTTGCCACTACACCCACTACCTCATTAATTGTTCACCAGTCAGGGTTGATTTCTCCTGAAAGGGGCAATCCCTTTCAAAAAAAATATTTAAGACATTCAATGTTTTCGTTAGGTGTCTTTGTTTACTGAGGGAAACCACTGACCATCAATTTATTGGCTCTCATTTGCCTGTATCACTTGCATGTGGGATTTAGGCAAAAGCCTTTCCCAACTCTAACAATTGTATGTACAGTTGTGCCCTTAAAATTTAAATGTTTCACTTTGTATCAAAGTTATAAAAATAGCTTTCTGGATTGATCTTTCCTCTTACTAGCTGAATATCATTTGATATTTAAAAATAATACCTGAGAATTTTAGGAAAGAAAAAAGTTCTGGAGAAATTAAGGAGACATCAAATAGTACTTATTTTGTGATTGTAACTGACAAAAATAATTTCATCTCTTTGCCAAGAATTGTCTTCTCCATCAGATTGCATCCTAAATTATCCCATCTTTCTTTAGCCTTCAGAGTATTTTTTCCTACTTTTTTTCTCTATTTCTTTTAAACATGCCCAACTCTCCCTTGTCCTTAAAAAAAATCTTCACTAATACCTGTAACACTCCCTCAAACTGGTGTTCGAGGTCTCTCCTCCCTCCCTCAGACTCCTTGAAAAAGCTGTCTGTACTGTGAGTACTTTCTGTCCTCTCAGTCCTCACTGCTGGCTTTCTTGCATCATCACACAACTGAAACTGATCTCCCCAAATCTGCCAATGCTCTCTGTCTCTCTCTGTCTCTCTGTCTCTCTGTCTGTCTCTGTCTCTCTCTGATTTTTAGAAAAGATAACTATTGAGAAGACATAACAAGAACAGTAGTTATACAGAACAGTTGAACACACAAGGTCCCCAGAGAGAGTAGTAGGTTCTCCTTAACCTCTGCAGTCTGGCTTCCAATCTCATCATTTAACTGAAATTGGTCTCTCCAAAGTTACCAGTAATCTCTTCATTTGCCAAATCTAATGGCCTTTTTTCAGTCCTCATCTTCCTCCTGTCTGCAGATCACTGCTGATCCCCCTCTTCTCCTTCATCCTGTCTCTTCTCTCCCACTTCTCATCCAAGTGGTATCTGCTCTAACTTTGGGTGTCCTTTAGGACTCTGTTCTAAGAGCTCCTTAACTCCCATGGATTTAATTATCTTCTTTATGCCGATTATCCTCAGATCTATTTGCCTATCATTGACCTCTCTTCCCAACCCTCAGTGTTCTATCCTCAGGTGCCTACTTGATATCTCAGACTGGGTTCTCATGGGAATCTCAGACATAGCATGTCCAAAACCGAACTCATCGTTTCTCCAAAACCCTTTCTCTCTCTTTCCAAACTTCTCTATTACTGTGGAGAGCACCACCATCCTGCCAGTCACCTAGGCTCACAAGCTTTATATCATCTATTCCTTGCTTTATCTAACTTTATCCAAGCAATTGTAAAAATCCTGTCTTTTTGTCCTTCGTAATACCTTTCCTATAAGCATTCTTCTCTCCTGACACCACCATCACCCTATTACTAGTTCTTAGCACCTCATTGCCTTCTAGTTCTTTCTGTCTTAAGATTCTACTCCACTCACTACTTTAATCCATCCCATGCTTCTCTGCCAATGTCATCATCGTCATCCCCTGCCTCTCACCTCCTCTCTAAGCCCCCGTTGCTCCTTGTCACCTCTAAGACCGTTCAAAGGCCTTCATAACCTGCCTTCTCTCCTACTTTTCCAGTCTTGCTAGACCTTACTCCCCATGCCATACCCCACTGTCCAGTGACACTGGCTACCTTGCTCCATCTTCCTACTTCAGGCATCATCCCTGGCTTTCCCCCCTGGCATGGACCTCTCCCTCCTCATCTCATCTTCCTGGTTTTCCTGGCTTCCTTCAAGTCTCAGCTAAAATGCTATCTTCTGCAAGAACATTACTCTCTCTTCCACGCTCCACAAAACAACCAAACTGGCCTCCTCTTAATTCCTTACTTGTGACCCTCCATTTCTCATCTCTGTGTCTTCACACACTTGGAATTCACTCCCTCCTCACCTCTGCCTCACAGAATCATTCTATACCTTTAAGACACGGCTCTAGTGCCACCTTCTACATGAAGCCTTTACTGGTCCCCTCAATTACTAGTCTCCCTAATCAGAGATGAAAAAGCCACTTTCTGTACTAATGAGTATAACAACTACATTTAGTCATGTCTAGTTTTGTATAAATATTGCAGAATTATATGGGCCATACAGAGAAAGACCTGGGCTGAAAGAGATTTCATTCTGTGTTCACCCAAACTCTTTGTCTTGATAAGGAAAGCACCCACAGCCAAATCAAATAAAAACTAAAGTGTTTCTCTAAAGCAGAGATGGCAGTTGGACAAAGGAATTTGACTAGGTCCCTCCCACTTCATTTATTGTGCTGGCAAATTTCCTTGGGTGATCTCAAAACAACCAGTATCAGTGACCGGGGTAAAAGCTGTTCATGTTTCCAGGAAAAACTTTGCAATGTGTTATCCTTAAATAAGGAATAAAACCTTCCAAAAGTCTAGTTAATATGAGAAAAATTACAAATGAAAGATCTTTTAAAATAATTTGTAGACCTGTTTTATAAGACTGCATGATATGAAAGCTCTAGAGATCCGGACCTGACCCAGTTACACTGGCCCCCTTGTTATTACTCACACATGATACTCTTATCTCTCTGTGCCTCTGCATTGGCTGGCCCCCCCATGCTTGTAATGCTCTTTCTCTTCCAACTCTTGGAATAAGAGGTTTCTTTTAGCATTGGCCTTCAGCACTTTTCTGCACAACCCTCCCAGATGCTAGTGACTTTATGGTTTTTGTGTGTGTGTGTGGTTACACACACACATATGTACATATGTTGTATTATGCGTGTATGTATATGTATATATTGTGTGTATGTATATGTCATATATATGTATGTGTAGTGTAGTGTGTGTGTGTGTGGGGGGGGGTAAGCTCCTTGAGGACAGGGACTATCTCAATTTTGTCTTTGTAGCCTCCAAATCTAGCATAATTAGTACCTGGTGAATAGTAAGTACTTAGTGTTTACTGACTTGATTGACCACCTATGCTTTGATGAAAGACTAAGATATTAATCTTGTTAACTGTGTTGAATTTCTCCAACTCAGCGCTTTTGAATTCATTTTTTTAGATGGAGACAACACCTATTACTTGTCCTAATATCTGAGATTCTTTTGCTAAGAATATCCCTTTAGCTAAATTATGGTACATACATGCATGCAAATAGTATTTTCGTTTTCCTGGAGTATTCATGAAGGAAAGGCCTAAAAAAACTGAAAGAAATGAAACACTATATGAATAAGAGAATAAAAGATTTTCCACACTGCCACCAGTGGGGCAGCACTTAAAGCATATCTATCACAGAGAAAGAAAGGTAAGTTAGAAAGAAACACAATTTCATGCTGTGGGTATCTGCCACCACCCTCCTACTCCCGACCCTGTTTTATGATTTAAACAGATGAGGACAAGAATGAGAGCTGCACATTTCTTCTCACTAGTGGGTAGATGAGGCCTAGAGCCTAAATCTCTAAAGGTATAAAACTGATGGGGTCCTTGTGATGTATATATGTTTATAGTATCAGTCTGTAACATCAGTTTGTAAATGGGGTGCCTTGGGATTTATGTCTGTAAAATCAATTTGTAAAAGCAGTCTGTAAGATCACATTTCCACCCCCCCAGCCTCAGAGCATTGACTCTGCCCCTTCCCCCTTCCAGCACTCTGCCCAGCAACATCTCATGACCTGTTTATCTCTGCTTGAAACAATAAGTTATGTAAATGTTATCTCCCTTAGTTAGAGTGGCCAGTCCCACCATGAATTCTTCAATACCTTATCTATAGGGTAACTCCTTAGTCAATTATAGACCCACACTGTCTCTGATGACCTTGGTGGGAGGCAGACTGGGCACTCTTTAGTGACATGTCAGGCCTAAAACCACACCTCCAGCTAGCCCCGCTTGAGCTGTTTCCCAGTGAATCATGGGCAATACACCTGCGCAGTTGATATTAAAAGTGTATGGTCCTTTGAGCACTGACCACTCCTTAACTCCTCCCTGATCCCACCCTTACTCACCTAGTTAGCATAATGGACCCCTTAAAACTATGCCTGTGGCCTCTGCGAGTTTGCAGGTTCCATAAGAATCTAGCCCGCTGTTCTCTACAGCGTAACGTAACAATAAACTTTACAATTTCGGCTTCAAAGTTTGCTTGAGCCTGGTGAATTCCTTCCAGACTGGATGCCAGGAGAGGTTTCCCTGGCAGAACCACTTACCCTCCCCCCCTCCTTATCACCCTTCCCTCTTCAAAACTACCCAGCCAACTGGCCTTCTGGCCCTTTCTTAAAGATGATTTATAAAAGTGAAGGCCTGCTAATTTTCACACAGTACCTGAGGGAATGACTGTCTTAACGCCTCCAAGAAATCTGACATAAAAACATACACTTAGCATGCTTTGCTGCCATTTCTTCCAATGTGTTATCAGCAAAATGGATAGTTTAAGAGCATAATACTTTCAAAGCAAAGAAAGTGATGCTTGATTCAGAGCATGGCCATAGGAGATAATTCTTTCCTCCATCAGAAAAGACTCAAGGGAGTTACCTTAAAGGATAAGTGATATGTTTGTATAGATCCATGGATATACATATATTTATTTAGCATTCACTATGTTCCCAACCCTATATTAAACACCAGGGAAACAAAGAAAGAGAAAAACAATCCTTACTCTCAAGGAATTCATATTTTAATGTGGGAGATGTTACATTCTAATGTGGGAAATGTGTCCCTTGGGGGAACCTGTGGTTATTGGGCATGACATGTATGAAGAACCAGCCAAGAAGTTTGAGAAAAGTGGTCAGAAAGGTAGAAGAAACAGGAGAGCACAGTATCATGAAAACTTAGAAAGAAAATCCAGAAGGGGAGAGGGTGATCCAAATTAATTTTACTTACACACACATATCTAGAGAAAGAGAGGTTTTTTAAAACTTCAAAGGAATATGGTAGGTATTGCCTGCTTTTTATTTTTTTCATCAAAAAGGTCCTAAATTTAATACTTTTATATTAGTATCTTCTGCTTTGAAGGAAAAATAAGGTAGGCCAGTTCTGTGATTCAAGTTGAGATTCCCAAAGCAAACCTGTTCCCCATTCACTAAAGCCCTCTGGCCTCTTCCTTTTTATTTTATTTTTTCCTTTCTTTTGGGTGTTATTGAAGAGGGTGCTTTGTATTCTAGAGAACAATCTCTTAGTTTATTCACATTGGCTAATAATAAAACAAAGCAGCATCTGATAGGACAGAAATTTCAAGTCATGGGAATCATTCCAATTGAAGAATTTCACTCTGGAGGGGTATAGGACACTCAGAGTTTTCACTTGAATTGTCCTGCCTTAAATTATTTTGAGCAATCAGCTGCATCCCCAATTTAACGAAAAATTTTAATTATAATACTCTGGTTTATGCTTAAAGGAATTTGCTTAATGAATGAATGGAATGTATTTCTCTGTGGTGAGGTTTTAGTGCTAATACATTTTTCTGCATAATTTATATACTTTATTTAATAGAAGAAGAGTTATAGAGGCTAACAGATGTCCATTTCTTTTATGGTTAAGAATTTGAGTATTTCATTAAATACCTATGACAGCCAGGTGCTTTTGCTGCATTTGAAGAGGCCTGAATTTAGAGATTTAAATTCTGACCCCTTGTCTGATGACCTGATGTAACCTGTCCCCAGAACCATAACTCTTTTGCTTTGTTATTGGTTGTGACTGTGACTACCTTTCTTAAAGATTATTCATTCATCAAAACAACTTTGGCAATGATGTCTTTCCCCCAACATTTTACAGGGAAGCATGAAGAATATGGTGTTCAGTTTGATGGCCTGACTGTAGAAGATGATGTAGGTCTTCTTGCAGCAGCTCTGAGAATTCAGGTTTGTTTGCCTTTCATACAGTTCATGGGGTTCTATATTTGATGGGAAGCAAAATACCTCTTTGTGGTCAGTACTGTGTTCCTAGTATTTGGCAGTGACATTATTTATAAGGGAAGAAATCTGAGACCAAAATTGGATGGATAACTGCTATAGAATATAATGTGACCTAGTAGATAAAGCTTTTGAGTCACAAAATATTATAATATTATTATTGAACACCCTAAATCTTTATAAAAACAGTAGTAGGGTATGCTTTTGGTAACATTCCTTAAGTGTGACCTTGCATGTACTGTATATAATATACACTACTCTTCTAGAGGTATAGGTATTTTTAAAAAGGCCAACTTTATTGTGGGAGCGTATGCTCTGTATGGACACAGATAACATATTAGCAGTGAACTGTGTTGACCACTTATCACAACCTTGTGTTTTATTAATTGGGGGCAAGGGGGAAAAAACATTATGGCTTCTTAGTCCTGATTAGGGTGTCAGAAAATCAAGAATAATTTAAATGTCACTATTGGACTTAGAGAAGTTGAGAGGCCACTTTTTAAAAAGGCCATCTTCCTTTTTATGTACTTCTATCCCCTATCAAGGTTTTGTTCATAAATGAATTTTTTTGTAACTGTTAAACCTTTTGCTGGCCAAATATTCCATTATTCTGAGAAAAAGACATAGATATAGTAGTATTTCCTCTGGGGGCCAGATCACCCCTCCCCTTAAGAACCCTAACCCAAGTCATCCTGTATAACTCTTGCCTTCCTGCACATCTTCCCTACAGTGTCTACCTTGCTTTCTAGAGGTATCCCTGTTATTTAATGGATATCGGTGGAGGCCTGGGGGGAGGGAGGCTGCTCATCAGATATCTCCTGATCTTGTAGCCTAACTCCATCTTAGTCATACATACGTCTTCATACGTCTTCTATCTTTTTTGCCACTTCAAAGGAAACATATACTAATAACAAGAATTGTGAAACATTTGGTCCAATCTAATTTGTGCTGGTATGTTATACTTAATTTGCCTTGTGAGAATACAGTTTTACTGAAACTGTTATGTGAGATAGTAGTGATTGGCTGGACAAAGTTTGAGAGTTTGAAAGGGGGGAGATTTGTAGACTGAAAGAACCCATTGTTTTTATCCTATTTTTCACCCTTTGAAGTTCCAGCCAAGCAGCTCCCTATCTTTGGGTAAAACTTAACTCCTTAGCTTTTGTCAGATTTCCATTGAAGCTCATCTCATTACTACCTGGATAACTTTATGTTCCTACCACTCTAGGGAGGCAGGAAAGGCTTCCTAAAATATAAAGGATGAAGTAAAGGTGCTTTCCACACAAAGCCCAGGTTTTGGGATGTAGGAAGGGAGAGAATTACTCCCTTAATATATAGTGCTGACATACAAAAAAAGGAATAATTTCATCGAGGGCATTGTCTTTTGCCTTCCCCTGTTTCAGTTTTTCCTAATAGTGAACAAATTCTCCAGTTTTGTTTTTTTAAACCTCCTCCCCTACCTATGCCCCCACCCCCAAATCCCACAAAGTCTTAAGTATGTTGGTTAGAGCTCTACCTTTTAGTGGTTAGACTAACTTTTATCTACCTCAGAGGGTTGCCAAGAAGAAAACGCTATATTAATGTGATATTTGAGCCTCTATGCTTGTTTGTTTTCACATTCTTTGCATTTAAGTATAACTTCTTTTTTCAATTTTTTTCTTCAAGAATGTGGTTAACAGTGGGAGGAGGTGGCTTCGGGAACAGCAGTACAGAAGGTGGAAACTCCGAAGTTTGAAACTTCAGCCACTCTCACCGGTCCCCAGGTAAAAGGATGCCTGCATTATTATTCTGATATTAGGGGCACAGCCATCCAGTGTTTCCTTAATGAAATGGCTTCTAAGACATGTGATTTGGGAGCTAACCATTTATTTCCTCTGTTTACCTTGCAACATTTGTCTTTTCTTAGTAAGTAAAGTAGCCAAGTTAGTCTTTCTCAGTTGTAATGTGTAATCTCATAACTTTAGGATTATAAACTCCCTGTTTTAAAATGTGTTGCATTTCTAGTGGAAAGCCATTTTACCCATTGTAGTTAGTAGGTTTATAAAAAAATAGAGTCCTTCACTGGGTTAAGTAGAGTTAAGAAGAGTTAAGGTAGATTTACTATCTCTACTAAACCAATATGTACCCCATAAATCTCGGTATTAATCTTTGGAAGTAAACTTTTTTACTTTTAAAGATGCATGAGTTTGATTTGCAAAATTTGGCTTCCCCTGCCACTGAAATCAAGACACTGAGGTAATTTTCAGGTCATAAAAAAAATTAAAATGAAGTTAGCATGAATCTTTTAGTGAGTCAGAAGATAATCCTTAAAGAATTTTGAAATTCTGCCTTATTGACTTACTAGAATCAGAGAGGAGAAAAAGGAAGAGGTAGGAAGATAAAAGTACCCTTGGAACCTGGTTAGGTCCATAGAGAGACATGTGTTGCTTTCCTCTTCCTTACATCTTAGGTCTGTGGAGTTCACTCTGGACTTTTTGCTCCTTGGGTATCATTCTGTCTTTTCTGCTTCAGTGGGTAAGTTTGTCCTTTATCCCTGACACTGATCCCACTCCTTCCCCATGCCTACCATGCAGTAGACTACTTGTAGGATGTGTCTGGCTTCATATCCTTCACTGAACTAATCACACAGCATGGGGAAGCCATGGTGGAGGGTAGGGTTTGGTGTTGGGGCTAAATGGTAAACTTGCCTGTGGCTCTAAGAATGGTAGAATGAGAGAAGAGACACTCACTGCTTGTCTGAAGCAGGCTCTGTGGCACAGTGGGGCGTCACAGGAGCTGTATAGCGTGACATTGGCAGGATGTCACTGTGTTATGTGGATTTAGATTGGATTCTCTGGGCACAGTCCAAACTCAGATTTACTAAATAGGAAGTTTATCACTAGGTTATTTTGTTTCAGAGTTAACTACTCATTATTTTTGTCTGTGACCTTTGATTTCATTGGTGTATGGAACACTCTACCAACACTCTGGTAAATACTTTTCCATTTATTCTGTTTTCAATAACTCAGTGCAGTATAGTGGAAAGAGCACTAGATTGGAATCAGAGGACATGGGTCCCACCCTTTTGTCTCTTGAGTGATCTTAGGAGAATCACCTAACCATTCTCAGCCTCAGTTTCCTCATCTGTAAAAGAAGGGGCTTGGACTATTAAAGGTCTCTTCTAAATTTATGATCTTAATCTTTTTAATAAATAATATAACTTAATAACTTAATATAATAATATAAATTATTATTATTTATTATTATAAATATAAAATAATAATATAAATTAATAACTTAATAAAGTTTCCTGAGAGAATTGTGACATTAAGCGACTTGTCCAGAGTGACACAGCAAATACACATCAGAGGCCAGACTTTAAACATGGTCTTTGGTGACTTGGAGACTTGCCCTCTATCCACTCTGCCCTGCTGCCTCTCTCTGAGTTATGCAGTTAATAAGTTATTTTGAAGCATGTTTTCGGATTTAGAATGAAGGACTGGAGAGCAAAAAAAGATGCATTAAGCAGATACTCTTTACAAAGCACCATGCTACGCACTGGGGATCCAAATAGAAAAGTCAGACAATTCTTGCTCTCAGAAATCAATGACCACATAAAAAGACCCATCTATATCACAGATTTAGGCACCCTTCAGGGCATACAGTGATGTAAATAATACGTTGGACATGTAGGGGTTTTTTGGGGGGAAAGGGTGTTAACATGAGTGTATCATCCATCACCGAAGTTAGTCATAAAAAGACCAATGAGTTGCTTTTCTTCAAAACAAAACAAAACAAAAAAACAATACTTTCTTAAGCTTTAATCATTTTTACTCTAGGGAAAAGCCCTGAACAGATAGGTTATGTTAATTTGATTGATGGCCTGATTCTTGTTTTTGTTCTCTGTTGTCGACCACCTAGGCTGAGAAGTCCCTTGTCTTCTATTTGTTTTTTTTCTTCCAGTGATATTGAGATTTCCAGAGGACAGACTCCAAAAGCCGTTGATGTTCTTGCCAAGGAGATAGGATTGCTTGCAGATGAAATTGAAGTCTATGGCCAAAGCAAAGCCAAAGTACGCTTGTCCCTGCTAGAGAGGCTAAAGGATCAAGCAGATGGAAAATACATCTTAGTTGCTGGGTAAGGCCATGTTTAACCCTTCTTTTTAAAATCATCTTGTCCTCAAAATATATCCCACTTTAGCCCTTCCCTTAGCCCTTTCTGTAACTCACATTCACTCTACGTTTATATTTTCATTTTCAAATGATATAATGCTTTCTTCATTTCATGTGTTATTCAGATACAGACCATATCTCATCAGTATGCAGTGTTTTGTAGAGAACAAGTAATAGTTCTTGTTGAATTATGAATTTTTAAGGTTTTAAATTTATATTAAATTTAAATACAAAATAAGAAAATTTTTAAAAATTGCCACGGACACAGCAGAACATAAGGGAGGATTCAATATAAAACAATAAATTTCCATTTTAAGAAAACCTATATAATAAATATTACACATTGTTTTTCAAAGCTGTCTGACTTTTCTTAGCTTCCTTATAGGTTTTCTTTTGTTCTTCTGCTGTGAACTTTTGCTTTATTTTTTCCTCTCCCTACCCTTCAGAAGGCTACAATTAATCAGGGCTATAAATAGATATAGATATCTATAAACATACACAAATACAGTCATATACAGATATGTAAGACTATACTGTGCTTATTTCCACTTGTCATGAAGGTGGATAGCATCTTCTTTATAAGTCTTTATATGTTTTGTTTGTTTGTTTGTTCAGTTGGGGTTAAGTAACTTGCCCAAGGTCACAAGGCTAGGTTTTTGTTTGTGTGTCCATTAAGTGTCTGAGGCCGGATCAGAACTCAGGTCCTTCTGACTCCAGGGCCGACACTCTACTCACTGCGCCACCTAGCCGCCCCTTTACATGTTTTTCTAAGTCAACTAGCTCATTATTTCCTATACCACAGCAGTATTCCAGCCCAAACACACTCCATCTGAGAGATTGTCTATGAAAGTTTTTTTCCCCAATTGTCTGCATTTCTTCTATTCTTGTCTACATAGGTTTTATTTGTATAAGGATTTTTTATTTAAAATAATCAACAACATTCTAATCTTATAATACAAATTAAGGTCTGATACTACTGAATTAGCTGCTTTAACTAATACCTTCATGATATTCCATTTTATAAAATGAAGTTATTTCTATGACCTTATTAATAGTATATGCTAATTGAGCACATTAGTACTCATTACATTAATGTATATTATATATAACAATTGTGTTTATTATATATAATATAACTATCATATATATATAACAATATATAGTACATGCTAATTGAGAGACTAGTAGAAAGAGCATTAGACTTGCAAATCAGATGAACCTAGTTCAAGACTATTTTACTGAGAATTCACACAAGGCAAACACTCACATTATGTTCAGGAAAAAGATGATAGAAGGACACTGTCAAGGTTTCTCTTAAGAACTTAGAATTGATTATGTGACGTGAGAGACACTGGCACAGGACCATCCAGCATGGCATGCCCTCATCAGAGAAGGTGCTGTGTTCTATGAGCAAAGCAGAATTGAAGCAGCTCAAAAGAAACGTGAGATGCGTGATCTAAGAATCTTAGAACAGATCTTAGAACCCAGCCTAAATGTTCACGTGAATGATTTGTGCCTGACCTGTAGTGGGCATTCCGAGCTTGTTCTGGTCTGATCAGCCACAGTCAGATACACATACCTTGACTCCAGCATGTTGTCAATTGTCTTGGCTCTCTGAGAATGAAGGACAACAACCAACATAACCTCTCGTTAGCTAACTGTGTTATCTCTGAACCTGAGGTGCCCTTCTATAAAAGGAGAATAATACAGTTTACACTATCCACCTTATATACAGGCTAGCCCCAAAGTGCTGGCATCCTATTGTATTAGGTTGTTTGCATGTGGTGTGTATGGTCAGTGTAACTGTTTACATTTGAGTTACTAATACAGTGGGCTTAGGGATGTGATGTACCCATTATCTGTAAAATCTGAGGAAAATTTTTTGGCCCTCCCTTCATACCAGAGAAGAAGCCTGAATTATTTTCTTTTTCTTTTATGGATTGTTTCTTTTATGGGTTGTTTACAGTACCTTGTAAAATTTGGGTTAAGTATTGTTCTGTGTCACCTGCTGGCTTTTGCATATTGCCTCCAGCTTTTGCAAAACTCCCCCCAAAATTCCCATTTAATTTCTCATACCGACCCATGGTAATATTGAAACCACAAAGTAGGGAAAGTCAAGATATGGAAGGGATAACTGTACTATTAAACATTGATTTTCAGATCAGTTACCCAGTATTTAATGTAAATTAACTGAGCAAATTACTTAGCACTTCTTGGCCTCAGTTTCCTAGTATATAAAATGAGGATAATAATTGCAGCTCCCTCACAAGGTTGTTGTAAAGATCAAATGAAATAATAAGGAAAACTAAAATGAGATATAAATGTTAGCAATTCTCCAGGCTAAAAATTCCATTGTTCCTCCAGTCAGTCTATCCCAAGCACCCAGTATGGTGTCTTCCTCAGAGAAGGTGCTTAGTAAATGTTTGTTGAGTGGATTTGAAAGCTATAAATGTAAAGCAACCCAGCATCTGACTGGTACTCAGTGATATCTGCCATCAGGAGCCACAGGCTAGCTTAGGAAGCTCTGACACAGGTAAGAGTGGCATTCAGTCATCAGAAATGAGGTCCTCCTGAGAAAGACAGTGAGCCCCCAGTCAAAACCTGCCCCACAAGGTTGTAGCACAAAGCATCATAGTCACTAGTTTCCACAACTTAAAGAGTTATGTAGCCACTACTTAGAACACAGTACTTGTATCACTGCCAGTATTCTGTTATATAACAAAAGAGCTAGTGTGTGTGTGTGTGTGTGTGTGTGTGTGTGTGTGTGTGTGTGTGTAAGTGAAGCTTAAACCAGAATGAATGTGTTTAGCCTCAAAAAAAAAAACTTATCTACTTTTTTATTATTTGGGGCCTTAGCTGCCTTCCCCAAAGGAAACCTTCAAAATATACAGATTAAAACATTGAGTATAGTAAAGGGCATTGCAACAAATAGTTTTGAAGAATTAAAAGTTTTTGAGTTTTGCTTTTTAAAAACAAAACAAAACAAAATATATAGCTGTATTGTAAGAAGGGAAACAATTGTCCACAGAGACTAAAATGGCTCTTTGGGGGGAGACTGAATAAACTGTATAACAATTTATAATTCTTCATAGCTCAACATTTTAAAGTGTTTTCATGATTAGTTTAACAGATGTCCTGTTTTACAAGGGCATCAAAGATATCTATAGTAATTTTTGGTGTTCAGTCATTTTTCATTCATGTTTCATGCTTTGTGACCCCATTTGGGGTTTTCTTGGCAAAAGATACTGGAGTGGGTGGTATGCCATTTCTTTCTCCAATTCATTTTACAGATAAGGAGACTGAGGCAAACAGGGTTAAGTAACTTACCTAGGATCACACAACTAGTGTGTCTGAGGCCAGATTTTAACTTGGGAAAAGAGATCTTCCTGATTCCAGGCCCAACACACTATCCACTGCGCCACCTAGCTGCCCTGTGTGTAGTAATATGATTATTTGACTTCTAACAGATCATTAGTGGAAAAATTAGTTGTTCTGAATCATCATAATTTACTAACATTTTGTTTCATCTGTCTCTCCCTGGCCATAAAATAATGCTTGTTTCATTCAATATTTAAAAAATTCAAGGTACAACTATTTAAATACTCTTCAGCAGTCTCAAAGTCACTTTTGCATTTTTTAAAATGTTATTATTGAATTTTGTAACAATGAGTTATTTCTCTAAGAAACCATAGTACAAATAACTTAAATGCTGAACAGATTAAACTTTAGACTTACTTCTTCAGTCAGGATCATCTGTATTTCATCAGCTCCACATCTCATGGTATTTACACCTACACATCTCTTTATTTGCTTTGCCTGACAAAATGAAAAGCACTGGGAATTGTTCAGGGAAATATGCCAACAGAATCTTAAGGGCTCTTGAGTTTTACATATTTTCCCAGTTACTTTAACAAGAAGGAATTTGGTTTGAGAGCTAGACCCACATTGTAGCCTCAGTATATGAGAGAGAGGGAGAGGGAGAGTTTGTATGTGTCTGAAGGCAAATAGATACATATGTAAGTATCTACCTGTGACTTTAGGCTAACTGTAGGAACTACACCTGTGATTCACTGGTATAGGAGACGGAACTAGGAACTACACCTGTGATTCACTGGTATAGGAGACGGAAACTGTAGGTCACCTCCTCTGTAACTCACAATTTTAAAGAGTTATCTGAGAAGGTATGTGTTCTGTCTAGGTTCACTTAGCCAGGGTCCTGCCTTGGCTCTGGGGCAACCTCTTGATCAGCTCTCCCATGTATCTCCCCCTTCTCTCATTTTATGTATGAACACACACACACACACACACACAAGAGGAAGGGGAAGATTATATACTTGTTGAATACTTAATATATTCATGTATTAAACATAAACTACATAAATATATAAATATTTTTATTTAGATAATAAAGATTATAAAGATAATTTCTTTATATGTAAATGCTACCTCTTCCTCCCTTCCTCAGCTAAGGCACGAGTGAGAAAGAGTCCAGCCTTCTGCCCTCCCAACCTTCCCATCTCCTCCTAGTCTGTCCCTGTCCTACATCCCCATGGGTCTGAAGGTCTTGCTTAGAAGGTATGGACCAGCTATACCACATGCATGGGGTATATAATATGAATAGATGGTAAATGAGAACAGATTATCTTGTTTTTGGTTTTTGTTTTGTTTTCTTGTTTTGTTTTGTTTTGTTTTTTGTATTTCCTGTTGCTTAGCATAGTGCCTGGCTAGTAGGGTAGGAGGTTCATAAATGCTTATTGACTATGGCCGCCCCTCCACTGGGCCCTGCTCCTGGCCTGGTTGTGAATGGGCGGGGGGGGGGGGGGCTGATGCTTTCTCTGTGAAGTCCTCTGGGACTGCTGGGAATAAAGAGAAGTTTCTGACCTTCACCCAGGCAACTCAGCCAGCCCTGGAGGGATGGTCTCCACCCTGTGCACACAAAAAGCTTGGTTTGCTCATCATGGGCTCCACTCAGTAGCAGGACCCTCTGTAGGCCCTCTTCTGTCTGTAACATCTCAAAATGCACATTCTAAACCATTATCCTCTCCCTCACCCCAAACACACACACACACACACACACACACACACACACACACACACAGGCATTCCTGCCAGTTACCCACCCTGTCCCCACCTTGTACTTCAAGTATTTGAGCTTTTCTTGCCCAAGAGAACCCCTAATCTATGGGGGATAGCTTCCGGGATACATCTGGATTGGAGTGTGTGTGTGTGTGTGTGTGTGTGTGTGTGTGTGTGTGTGTGTGTGTGTGTGTACACACTTGTATATAGTGGATATAATGTGTGTGTAAATATTTATATCATATATAATGTCTGTGTGTAATGACAAATTTACTCTTTATGATTTGGGTTCTTTAAAATCTCTTTAAATTCAGAGGCTTCTTGGAATTATATGTTTGCATTTACAGAAAAATTTCACTTGGGTTTCTTTCTAATCGCCAGGATTTGTATGGAGTGTTAATGTTTACAAAACCCTTTACCAATATGATCTCTTTTTTTCCCTCACAACACTTGGAAAGATAGGTGTTATTCCCATTTTCTCTATGGGGAAACTGAGGCAAGTGAGTTAAGGTCAAGGTCACACACTGAGTTAAGTGGTGGAAGTTGAACTCAGGTCTTCTAATCTATGCACTTAGCCACCTAGCCTTTAAGTTTTTGTTTTGTTTTGTTTAACACCACCCAATGGGAGGGAAGGGGTTTTGCAGTTAGATAATTAAACCCTCATTTCTTCCCCTTCCCCCTCAGCCCTTAAATTGCTGCTAAATAATTGATTTGACTAAACACTTCAGTTTTTAGTCATTTGTTTTGATATTTGTACAGAACCTGCCCTGGGAGCTCCCTTTGTAGCTTTCCTGTTGCTGTTTCTGTTGAGCTTTATTTCTGTCAGGTCACTTGGCTTTCTATTGTCTGCAGAGTACAACAGCTGTGTTTAGATAATAGACCTACTCCCAGGCATCCTTGAGTTTTTTTATACTTAAGTTGAACTTCTGAATGTTATAAAAAAAATATGATTGTGAAGGGCACTGAATGCTAAGGCCTTGTATGGAGACTGTACAGGTGATTGGTTTTCTTCCCTAAAGACCAATTCTTGAGAGAATGCCTGGTGATGAATAATAGACTTGATTCATCAAAAAAAAAAAGTTTCTTGGGTATCTGTGATTTGATGGGAAATTGCCTTGTAAGGGTCAGCTGTGACTCAAGTATAAAACTGAGTATAATATAAAATAATTGAAAATTTGTAATTAATTTAGGCAGCCAGTTTGAACTTTTATTAGGCCTTTTAAAAAGTATATAGTAAGAATTCTCTGAAAAAATTATCAAATAAATGGAACCCTCTTTACTTTCTTTGAAGGGTTAATAAAACAGTACCCTAATTTTTAATTTTAGGTGTCTCTTAGAAAATAAATTATGCCAATAGGATTAGCAAAAAGACTAATAATAGCATTTGGGGGGATGCATTTATATAAACAGTGATTTTGAACCATTTAAACAAAGTATTAGAGGTCATTGGGGTCTGCTTTAATGAATTGTTAAGAATACTTTGTAATTACCATCCTGTTTTGTTTTGTTTTGTTTTTGGAGGGCAATTGGGGTTAAGTAACTTACCCAAAGTCACATGGCTAGGTTTTTGTTTGTGTGTGTATTAAGTGTCTGAGGCCGTATCCCGAACTCAGGTCCTTCTGACTCCAGGGCCTTCTGACTCCTGTTTGTTTTTAAATACTTAACAGTATTTTTTAAGTTTAGTATCTCCTTTCCCCTGCTGTCTTAGACATTAATTTGAGCAGAACACAGTTTTTAGGTTTCTAGTAAAGCAGAATTGAGTCTAGGAACTATGCCAACTCCAAATTTTAATGTTATTTTAATTTTTAATGTTATTCACAATTAGACATTGTTACATCTTAGAAACTGACCATGAAATGAAAGTTGATATCCTAAATTAGCTTTTATTTGTTTTGGGTTTTTTGTTTTGTTTTGTTTTTTGCAAGGCAGTGGTGTTTGACTTGCCCAGGGTCACACAGCTAGTAAATATCAATTGTCTGAGGCCAAATTTGAACTCGGGTTCTCCTGACTCCAGAGCTGGTGCTCTATCCATTATACTACCTAGCTACCCCTTAGATAGCTTTTAAGTAAATGCTTTGTTGGCATTTGGTAGCTATGTGGACCTAGGAAAATTATTTAAATTCTCTAAGCCTCAGTTTCCTCATCTGTAAAATGAGGGATTTGAAGTAAGGCTCTTCCAACTCTAAAGCTGTGATTCCCTGATACTTAGACTTTGTTCTGTGCTTGAGGAACTTGCAATTCTATCAGCATAATCATTTTCTCCATCCCCACAAAAACCACTTCGTAACTTAATAAATGAATTTTGAGATGTGCCATGACTGAAAAAAAAATACCACCATGTAGCCAATCTGATGGGGAGTTCTGAAAGGTAGGTTGCTTTGTGGACAGCAGACACATAGAGTCTATCACCAGTCACATTCTCAAAGACTTACCAGATTGATAGGGCCAACCAGCATATATAGCTTTTCAAGGTCACAGTGAGGCATCACACAAGAGAGACCTTGAACTAGCATGATCAAGAGTTCCTTAGCTAATTAACCTGGTTTGTACAATATAATAACATTTATCACATTTTATGCAATATTATGTTTTATAATAACCTAGTTTACAGATAAATTAAGGATGAAAGGATTAAATATAAAGTTACTTGTAAAATAGATTTTGATACTAAATATTCATTTAAAGAATGAACAGGTGTACATTTTCCAGTATATTTCTTTTTAACATCATTCATCATTTCACTTAATATAAGGCATTTTTGTTTTTGCTACTTTCATACTTTTGCTGAATTGTAATAACAATGGCAAAAAAATAGCCCCAAAAAACCTGGGAAGTAATATGTTTCTAATTAAGAATTGTCCAAGTTTTGAGGAGGTCACTAACTAGGCGTGTCCCTTTTTGGCTCCCTTAGGCAAGTATACTAATATTTCCTTGGGAATGAAAAATGTAATGCTTAATGCCACATAGCTGAAATAAAGCACATATTCCATTTGCAGAAAATAAAAGACCTCACAAATAAGAACTCTGAAGAATTTTAAACTCCACCATCTTTTCCTATATGTGTTTTTGCAAGAAAGCTGTGAATGAACAGGAATTGGGAACTCCTTGGGTCACCCCTAGAAGGGCAGGCAATGAGGAAGACAGAAGAACTGTGATTTGATTATCCTTCTGGTTGCAGGTGTTGACATGATTCCAGAATTTGCCACATAAACAGATGTGAAGATGGACATTATGTCAACATCCTTAGTTTTAAAATTCTTCAGAATTCTCAGGAGCACTCAGTTTCATTGGCCAAATGACTTTTGCCAGTGGATTCTCTGGGGTGAAAGTCTGTTTGTTACAGTGGTCTATGAGTCTTTAACTCATCAGTTTAATGGGGCTTACCCAGAGGTGGAGCTTTAGGCAACCAGTTCCCCAAAGTCTCTTCCTCTATCTGCTGATTACATACACAGTTTGGAATTCAGTTTAAAATTCTTAAGACTTCATGTTATCATTCCAATGGGTGTTTAAATGATATTATCTTAAAAACAATTTGGCAATACCTTCTTTACCCATCACTTTTCTTTCTAACAGCCATCTAGCAGGAATTGGCTGTATCAAACCTGTAAGAAGTGGTTCTACCATTCCCTGTTAATCTATTCATTAGCCTAAAATAGGAGGTTTTATGTACTTCAGAGTTTAAGTGCCTACTAAGTCCACAATTCACTGTCCTACACTGAGTTGTTCATTCATTCTTTCATTGCTTTATCTAAGATAATTAGGGCACAGTCCCAACCCCAATGACTCTTAGAAACCTTAAGGCAGGGTACATAGACACAAATATGCAATAACTATTGAGAGATATTAATAACCAATTACTATTAAGGAGATCCAAGATTTATTTCCCTTCCTTTTTCTCATTCTCTACTAAGTCAAATCAACCCCTGAGGAATAGGAATGATGATTTTTGATTTAACATTCTAGATCTTGTCAGACGCCACCCAACTAAGGAAGCACTCTGTGTTCTACTCAGACTAGGTGGGTCTAGATTGAGAACTGGGGGTCCTCTGGGAGTGACATAATCAAAGTCAAGTCCAAATTCTCATTAGAATAGTTCTACCTCTCTTTATAATATTTATTCTTCTCATTGTTAACTAATTACAGTTGGTTGCAGTCTCGTCTGAGGGCATAGAAGCATCAATAGGCTGCCATGATCTGTCTTTGGTTTATAAAAGATGGCCATATGACCATCACTAACCTTGATTGATAAAATGATTACCCAGAAATTATGTCTCTAAAACTTTTCGTTTGTCACACTATTTATAATGTGAGTAATCTTTCAGAATCATTTCAGCTGTGTTTTCTGTCAGTAGTAAAAATAAGTAGTTACTAACATTTCTATCGTGCTTTAAGGTTTTATACTTTATACACAGCATCTCATTTGATTTGTCAGTATCTCAAGAACCAAGGAATCATCCAAATCCTCATCACCTTTCTATTTCTTGGGTCCCGAGGCTCATATGTAATAGAAGTTACTAATAGGATATACCAGTCAGAATGCTCTAGGGTGACATGTTTTTTGGCATTTATTAACCTTTGCTTCTGCATCTTCTTTGGTTGGTTGGTTGTTGTTATTGGGTAATTGGTAAAGATCTCACAAATATAAATACATATTTTAACATGTCTGTCTTTGGCATTCAATGAATAGTGAAGTCTGGGAAAAGAAAGTATTTCATGCCTTAAACTGAGAATGCTCTTTTAACTCCTATTTATAAGCTTCATCTTAGGAACACTTGTTGCTAGATTGCATTTAAAAACTAACAGTGAGTAAACAGGGCTCATCATAAGACTGATCCTTAACCAAATTTCAGTGGTCATAACAATAGTACCTGGAATGACATGTCCTTTGACAACATTGGATCCTACCTAATTATGGTTACTTTGGGTTAATTCAGTATTTGTGTTTATTTTTGTATAAGGATCACCCCTACGCCCCTGGGAGAAGGCAAAAGCACAGTCACCGTTGGGCTTGTTCAAGCATTGACCGCACACCTGCACATTAATTCCTTTGCTTGTCTGAGGCAACCTTCACAAGGACCTACTTTTGGTGTTAAAGGTATTTTATCCTCTAAATACATGCAGTGTCTCCTCTTCACGGATGGCTTTTTCTTCTTGATAACAATGAAAAGTGACAAATTTCATACTGTGGTATATTTAATTCCCAGCAGTATACATTTTCAACACATAAATGTAATCATGAAATTTATAAGAGAATATACCATGTTACAAGGGTATTTGTCTTGTAGATATTTTGTTCATGTGGTTCTTGTGCTTATTATAGCTAATGTATTTGAGTACTGCACTTATGTGGGCTATAAATATTTGTTGTCCTGCCTTGTTTTAATGTAGATTTCTAATTATCCTTGATCACTTCATCTCTTGCCTTTTTTAGAGGTAGCTAGGTAATTACAGTGGATGAAATGCTGATCCTGGAGTCAGGGAAACCCAAATTCAAATCAGATCTCAAGATACTATCTATGTGACCTTAATTTCTATTTGCCTCAGTTTCCTCAGCTGTAAAAAAGAACTACCTCACCAATGAGGTAATATTTGTAAAGTGCACAGCACAGTGCTTAGAACATAGTAGCAACTTAATAAATGCTTGTTCCCTACCCCATATTGGTTGACTTTGTAACTTATTTACTTTAACATCGTGTACAGTTCCATTCATTAGTGTGGCAAATATTTTTTGATAGCAATCACATGCCAGTTATTACCTGATTTGTTGAAATTTTGATTGTTGTGTTATGCAGGTGGAGCTGCAGGTGGTGGATATGCTCAGGTCATACCCATGGAAGAGGTAAGAGCATAAAGGGAGACCACATTGTGTATTGGTGCCTTAACATTTTCCCTTTTCTCATTACCTCAGAGACACTTAGGTGGTACAGTGGATAGAGCACTGGGACTGGAGTCGGGAAGACCTGAGTTCAGATCTTGCCACAGACACTTAACTAGCTGTGTGACTCTGGGCAAGTCATTTAACCCTGTTTGTTTTAGTTTCTTCATCTGTAAAATGAGCCAGAGAAGGAAATGGAAAACCACTCCAGTATTTTTGCCCAGAAAACCCCAAATGAGATCATGAAGAGTCAGATAGGACTGAAACAACTGAATAGCAACAGCAATAGCTCTTCTTGTACTCCTTTACTTTGTCAGAATTATTAGTGCATATTTTTCCCCTTTTCCTTTGGGAAGTAAGTTATTCTCTAATCCAAAAATAATTTTGAGTCCCCAAAAATAAATGTATAGAGCTGTTATTAGTCCTGAAAAAATACTTGTTATTGATAAGAGAAAAATGCAAATTAAAACAACCCTGAGTTGCCACCTCCCACCTATCAAAGAGACTGAGTGACCAAAAAGGATACTGGAGGGGACGTAGGAAAATACCTAATTAATGCACTGTTGGTAGAATTGTGAATTTGTCCAACCATTGTGGAGAACAATTTGGAACTATACACAAATAACTATAAAATAGTGCATACGTGCCCTTTTTGACCCAGAAACATCACTAATAGGCCTGTACCCTAAAGAGATCAAAGGAAAAGCACGTCTATGTACAAAAATATTTATAGCAGTTCTTTTTGCAGTTACCAAGAATTGGAAAGTTGAGGGATATCCATCAGATGGGGAATGACTGAACAAGTTGTCGTATATTTTTTTACCTTCTCAATGGGTATGGAGAAAGGGAAAGAATTAGGAATGCAGAAATTTTAAAAATAAAGATTAGAATGGCCTTTTATAATTAACAGTGGATTAGAAAACAATGAACTGAAAATGGCTTGGGCCATGGTATCACTTCAAATTCAGTAAAACTCTATTAGTAACTTAGAATAAGAAAAATTTCTAGTTTTTAAATCGGTGTCTTAGTTTGTCAGTATTCCCTTATTTGGAGTATGAAACTATTTGAAGGACAAATACACCTAAACTGAAGGACAAATACACCTAAAAATTCCCTTTTTCTTCCTTTTTCATGTGGGGGGAAGTATGCATTTGTTTCTTTTTATAAATTTATATTTATAATTTCATATATAGAGATACATAAATTTTACATAATACATTATATATGTTAATTATATGTAATCTATTGATACATAAAATATATACATTTATTTTTAAGATTTTGTAACTTTAATTCATTTTTGCTTATTCTGCTTTAAGAATGTATAATTACAAAAGTGCCTTGAACACTGATTTGATGGTCTAACAGCAGAAAAATATGTTTTTATCTCTTGTAGTTCAATCTTCACTTGACTGGTGACATTCATGCCATTACTGCTGCTAATAATTTGCTGGCTGCTGCTATTGATGCTCGGATTTTACATGAAAGCACCCAGACAGATAAGGTGAGGAAGACCCTTGGTTTTCATCTTCATTTATCTGTTCCTCTAATTTCTTGAAAGAATAAAGATTTATTTGTTTAGGTATTTGTGGATCCTTTTAAAGCCAGGTGTTTTTTGAGGGTTTTGTGAGCTTTTCTTCTTACATAAGAGCAATTGAGGAGATGCCCATCAATTGGGAAATGTCTGAACAGGTTGTGCTATACAAATGTGTTATGATACTACTGTGCTATAAGAAATAATGAGCGGAAAGGTTTTACAAACACCTAAAAAGATTTACATGAACTGATGCGAAGTCAAGTGACCAGAACCAGGAGAATATTGTACATAGTAACAAATATTATAACAATGATTAATTGTAAAGGACTTAGTTACTCTGATCGATACAATAATTTAGTGTGCCTCAGTGATACAGTAGATAGAACACTACATCTGCAATCAAAAAGACCTGAATTCAAGTCAATCCTTAGATACTTACTGATACCTCTCTTGGCTTCAGTTTCTGCTACCTTCTTACACCTCCTCCGCCTCCACATCATCATCGGTATCCTCCGTTTTTTCCAAAGAGCCACTGTGGCATAGTAAATAGACAAACTGACTTTGTACTAGGAAAGACCTTGCAGGTCAAGTAGTACCTATTAGAAATGTGACGAGTGGGCAGATTATTTAACTTCTGAGTATCCCAGACAACTCTCTAGAATTATAAATTTTAAGTAAGTTGTAGTTCTGTATCATTGCAGAGGAATTCCACTATATTAGTTCCCTATATGAATAAAATAGAGCAGTTCCCTTTATGAATAAAATCACAGGCCTAGACTTAAAAAAAAAGAAAAAACCCAACTTTTTTTTCCCCTGATACAGACCAACCCCCTTAGTTCATGAATTTAGCAGCAATGCTACATTGAGAGAATAATTGAGCAGCCAAGTGTTCTATTTAGGTCCTATATGAACAAATCCTACTGCTTCTCATTGTATATAAGAAATCAGACTTTCTCAGGGAGCACGGGAAGAGAAGGGCAGTAAGCATTTATTAGGCCTCTGCTAAGTGCCATACTCCGTGCACTTTATAAATAATATATTGAGGTTCATGCAATCTAAAACGAAGATTTCAACATTGCAGTACAAATGTATCCCATTAACTATTTGTAGAATTTGAGTCCAGAAGGGAAAATAGTTTTTCTTAACATTTCTGCATGGATTTTGGCATCTTCTCTTAAGACTTGATATGTTGTTTGTGAGAAAGAGAGAATGTATAGCCAGACAGATGTTAATTTGAGAATTTTTAGGATCTCTGTTAAGAAATTATATTCATACAAACTGATTGTAATATTCAAATTTAACAGAATTTTCTTGGAAAATTGAATTAAAATTTATCTTCTTTGTGTTAAGCCCCGGGGTTTTAGTGGATTCTGACCTAAATAATTTAAATCTCAAGTCACAAAATGTATCATACTGCTATAAGTGATTTCCCTTAAACTTAATTTTGTTGTTTCGGTTGGTTCTCAGGCGCTGTTTAATCGATTGGTGCCATTAGTGAATGGTGTGAGAGAGTTTTCAGGCATTCAGCTCAATCGCTTGAAAGTAAGTGTCCAGTATGTGTTTCTAAGGCGGGAAATGTAGAAGACATCGTGCAGAAAAATAAAATTAAAACCTTTTTAAAGCACATTAGCAATTATTTTTATCCTCAATGTGGCCTAGGTATTCAGAAACTTAGTTGAAGGTGAGATGTATTCAATACATACTCTGAAGTTCTTAAGAAGTGAGTCAACAAATGGGCAAATCAGAATTTTAGTACACTTGGCTTCTTCTCTAAAGATTATAATTTTTGTGATTTTCATTAGTGCTATCATCTTAATTTGGAATCCTCAGTTTTCTATGTAAAAATACTGAAGAAATCATTGCTGGTGGCTAGGTACACAGTGGTTAGAAGGCAGGTCTGGAATCAGGGTGATCTGAGTTCTAGTCCAGCCTCAGACACTTAGTAGCTATGTGACCCTGGGCAAGTCACTTATTCCTGTCTGCCTCAGTTTCCTCATCTGTAAAATGAGCTGCAGAAGGAATTGACAAACTGCTCTAGTATCTTTGTTCAGAAAATCCCAAAGGGGGTAACAAAGAGTTGAATATGTAATGCTGTACCAAAACCCAGTGCTGAACACAGATTAGTCAAGAAGCCTCATGGGCAAATGGGACTTGGGAGGATGGGAGCCCACTGTAAGTGGGAAGAATTCATTCCTGAGCCCATCAGTATAGGCTGAGAAGCCTCATGTCAGGTAGATGTGACTTTTTAAGAGGCTTGTGCATTCACAGATTTAGATATGTAAAAGGATTTAGGGATCAGTAAATGCCACACAGCTAGTAAGAATCTGAGGAAGTATGCAAACCCAGGGCCTCCTGGCATCAGGCCTGGCCCTCTGTCCACAGCACCACGCTACCCTCTTTTGTGCACATTAGAAATACGACTAAAACTATGGGAAGTTTCATACATTATAAGACTCTAAATAATTCAACTAATTGGGGAGTAGTGGTTGATGTACTATTCCTCTTCACTTCTTTTGCCTAACATTAACTGTCAGGCTTTTATCCTTCCCTACTCTTTTTCTCATTATAGAACCATGTCTTTGAAGTAATGTTTCACTAGGGTATTATGCTGCTCTAAAAAATGTTGTGTTTTTTCCTAAATTAGAAGAAAAGTGCCCAGAAAAGAGCAAAAACACAGTTTTACTTGAAATAATGGTTATAAATGGCATTGTTTGGGGTTGAATGTAGTGTCTGATGAAATAGTGTCAATTTTGCTGCCAGAATTTTTTCTCTCCCATGAACATAGTGGTCATGTAAAGTTAGTGTAAACGGAGAAATTTGTGGGGACAAAATCTAAAACCAAGAGAAAAAGTTATCTAACACACATTTGGGAACTTTCATTGCATTGTCTTATTTTTCTTTCCTGTAGAAATTAGGAATAAATAAGACTGATCCAAGCACACTGACAGAAGAGGAAATGACCAGATTTGCCCGGCTTGACATCGACCCATCTACCATCACATGGCAGAGAGGTAATCACATTTGTGATATTTTCAAAGTCTATAAAACAATTCCCTCACCATAGTTCTCTGTAATATGTAGGGGGAAAGTATTATTATCCCCATTTTGTAGCTGAAGAAACCAACATGGACCATAATTTTTTTTTGGAAAGGACATTGTCAAGACTATGGTCTTCTTTTTGCTTAACTCTTTATTTAGTGGATATGGGGAGTCATGTGGGGATTATATAAAAACAAAAGGCATAAATAAAAAAATTAAGATCTTAAGTGAGGAGAAATTCATGCCTAAGGTTCATTTCAGTTTGAAGAGCTTCAGTTTTTAGGAAAATTTTCCTGTCAAACCCAGATTTGCCTCCTTGGCACTAAGGTCTGTACCCTCAGGCCAAGCAGAGCAAATCTAATCCCTCTTCTTTCAGATACCCCTTCATATAACTGTTGAAAAACAGGTATCCTGTTTCCTCAAAAGTCTCCTCTTCTCAGGCTAACTACCCCCAGTTCCTTTTGTGAATCTTCATATTGCATAATCTTGAGGGCCTTCTGACCTGAATACAGTTCTTCCACACTATCCTTGATTCTGGACAGCCTTAGACTGCCTTTGCTTTCTTTGACAATTCATTCCAAATTTTCTTCTCCTTCCTTCCTCTCCCCCTTCCCTAAGACCTACCTTATCTTTCTTGACTTCCATATCAGGATGTTGAATCAGCCCCCTAGAGCTTGGAGTCCACTAACACACCAAGATGTTTTTCCAGTTAACACTGCTGTATGATCACAATACCTCTATCTTGTACTTGTGAAAGTTTTTTCACTTAAGTAAAAAACAAAACAAAACCCTTTATCCCTATTACATTTCATTTTACTAGCTTTTTTCCAAATGCTCCAGCCTGTTAGTACTTTTTTTTGGATCCTGCCAATGTCAGTCAAGAAGCATTTATGTGTTTACTGCACTAAACACTGGGGAGAGAAAGGTAAAAACATAGTCTCTGTCCCGTCTCTGTCCTCTATCCCCCCAACTATTCTCAACTTTGGGTGATACACAGATTTGATAAGCTCAAGTCCTTTTTTCAAAGTCAGTGCTGAAATTGTTTAGCATTACAGATCTCTGAAGCACAGAAAGACCTTCACCCAAGCTGCCGTCCAAGGATGTATTCTCTGTTCCTAAAGCCCCAGCCTGGATACATAGGACTTGATCCTAGAAGAATCAGCATTTTCTTAATGCTTTCCCAAAAGTAAAGATCTTGCAGCCATATAGGCCAAAGGATTTACTGGAAAGGGAAGGCACCTGAGGAATTCCCAACCCCCCCATGGCCCTTTAGATTAGTTCTCAAACAATTGTGCATGCAGAGACCATGGCAGATTTCCAGGGGTCTAGTCTCTATATCAAAACGTCAACACCAACAATATAAGTGGCTCCCTGAGACTTAAGTGAGTTGGCTAAAGATTGTGGTTGCCTTCTATGGCAACCTCACTTGTACCTTTTTACCCTGAAATTTCTCCTGCCCTGCTTTTTTTTCTGTGATCACCCTCCTGCTGGTCTCTCCCCTCTGATCTGCTCCCCTGTGATTCTGCACACTGCTATCAGGCTCATCCTCCTAAAAGCCCTGCTTTTTCATCACTTACCTACCCCGAAGTCTTTCATTGCCTATGGGATCAAGTCCAGATTTTGTATATCAAAGCCTGGGATTCAAGACCTTTCACAGTTTGTTTGCAATATTCCATTATAACCTTATCTCCCACCTTTTGCTTAACCCATGGTCTCTCTAATCAAACTATCCTATCCAGTGTCCCTAAAATGTTCCTTGCTTATTATTACCTCTGGTGCATTCCCATTTGCAGCCATCCAAATTATACCCATACTTCAAAGGCTAGCAGAAGTCTGATCTTGAGAACCAATATGGATTAGTGGAAAGTATGCTAAATTTGAAAGACCAAAGAGCCTGGGTTTGAAATCTGAACTTGCCACTTAATATGGTGGCACAGTGGATACCGTACCTGGAGTTAGGAAGGCCTAAGTTCATTTCTGGCCTCAGGTACTTACTAGCTGATGATCCTAGACCAATCACATAGCCTTTATTTGCCTCCATTTTCTCAACTGTAAATAGCAGCTGTCTCATAGCACTATTGGGAGGATCAGATGTGACAATATTTGTAAAAGCATTTAGTACAGTGTTTGCCGCCTCATAGGCTATGTGCTTAATTTATTAGCTTCCTTTCTTCCTTCCTTTGCCTTGAACATGTCTTCCTTTTCATTGGGCCTCCCTCCCTCATCTGTAAGAGGAAGGGAGTTAGACTAAATAACCTCTGAAGTTGTTCATTCGTGTCCATCTGTTCATGAACCCATTTGGGGTTTTCTTGGCAGAGACATGGGACTTGTCCAGGACACCACAGCTAGTGTCTGAAGCCAGATTTGAACTCATGACATCTTTCATGACGTATTTTCTGATGTATAAGTGGTACTCTATCCACTGTGCCACCCAACTGCCTGACCACCTGGTACCCTCCACCTCTAAATCTCTAATCCAGTGATCCTTTGATTTTATGACCTCTTCCCTGAAATTTTTCCCCCACAATTCCCCTTTGTAATGTTTGCAACTATTCTGTTCCTGTAATACCAGTTGCTTTTTTGTTTCTTGTTTGCCTATTTAACAGTGTAGATAAACACTCCTCTGTTGCTAGATCAAAAGGTAAGACTTTGCCTTTGTGTCCTGCCAAGTTCTCAGCCCAGGAGAAGCTTTGTACGCATTTGTTGAGTGAATTTTATTGTTCTAAAAGGATTTTTTAAAAGTATTTTACAATTTTATTGATGCTGTGGAGAAAAAATGAGTGAAAAGAGCCAGAGAGGAATAATCATAGATCACATTTACCTAGCACTTTCGATAAATAAATAAATTTCTCAAACTTGGTACAAGACAGATAGTGGAAAGAAAATTCCAAGTAAATGGCAAGAAGTGTTGATGTGAACTCGTTTTCCTAATCAGCTAAAAGGTTTCAAATATGATCAACCCAAGGAAATTTTTTTTCCTTAGTTTTTTTTTTTTAAGACAACTTCTAGTTGTCCAAAGGCACTCTTAAGTTTCGGAAGGGTAGACTAGTATATAGTTTGTCTCAAAAATTCAATAGTTAAGCTTTTTTATAGTAGCTAATTTTTTAATTAGGTTTGGGATTCATTTTTTAAAGATATTTACCTGTGGGGGAGAAAAGAAAAACCCAAAGCAGGTGAGAGTCAAATACAGAGTTTTGTATCCTCCTGTCTGCTTCAATTGGAGTGATCTTATTTGAGATCAAGATTGAGAAATATAGCAGTGAGCTCAGTTCTTGAATCCTGGTGTAAAAAAAAATACTCTCCATGGGATGATTTGTGACAAAAACCAATTCTTAGATTAAGATTTTTTCAGAGAAGGTAGAATGAGTCAAAAATAGTCTGTGACCTTGGATCAATATGAAAGGACACGAGAGCTTTTAAAACTTGTTCCAATAAATACAAGAATCATGTTACTGCTCTGGGCACTGAAGTTTGGAAAGTTGTCATGTTAATGAGAATGCTTATGGGTCAGAAGAATTTGGGATTGACCTCCATCTTGGTCTAATGTAGTATTACTGATGTGGAGGTGAAGCCTATGACAGTGGACCATCGACTTTTTTTCCCTCTAGAGCAAATAATAGGCTTTTCCCTTATGATTAAGATTAGGTTTTTAAAAATCTGATTAGATAGCTAGATTAGAAAGGGATGAAGTTGAATTGGAAATTATTTCTTAAGACAGATTGGTTTTGAATAAGCTCAGCCTTGGAGGGGTCTCTTTACTCTTGTGGATCACAAATTTGAATCTACCCAGGCAAACATACAGCAGTGTTCTGTAATAAGTGAGTATTAAACAATTTTTGCTGGTTTGATATGCTGTCATTTTTTTCTCCCCTACTTATGAATTCTATCTTTGTTTTTAGGGTGTTTTTTTTTAAACTGGGACAATTAACTCTTTTGTCTCATGTAGTTTTCATTTATTGTTTCTCAAAATATAACTCCGATTTGATTAAAAGCCCATTGGGATTCAAATGGAGCTCTTCCTTTAAACACAAAGCATTGGCACTCACTGATTGGCCAATAAAGGCCCCAGCCCAAATCTTATTTGCTCATTGTTAGGATTTTGATGGCTTTGAGTGAGTGTAAATAGCAATTGTTTCTGTTCAGACCAGAAACTCTGAGGGTCTTCCACTCCATGATTTATTCTTTTATGAAGGCAAACTAGGCCATCTTTTAGCTCAATTCTTACTTAGCCTTTAACTACTGATTGGGTGTTGCCTCGGACAAACTGAGACCTGGGAAAGTTCTTCTTAGCTTAAAAAGGGCCAAGGTCTCCCACTGCCTCATTAGGCCATAACCAGTCATCAAGACCTATGTCTTTCCACTGGACTCCCGTAACTGTGGAGGAGAGGGTGAGGCTGATGACTGCACAGCTGCCTCACTTAAATCCAGTTCACTTGCAAGTCAAGGCATTACCTTCCTAACATCTTGGGTCCTCTTCTGGAAGGAAGACAGCAGCTTCTGAATGAGCAAGTCTCAGTCCTGCTTGAGAACAAGAGTATCAATAATGATCATTTGAATGGTATCAATAACTAAATTTAAAAACTAGAGCAGAGAGCTGACATGTTTGTATTATGTGTTCTCTCTCACTTCAGCTATGAGAGACTAGTGAGAAGAAATTGTGTTAGGTAGAGTTGTGGTCTGTGTTAGGGCTCAAGGAAAATTAGGCAGCAAAAACGACCAGACAAACCTTCACCATGAGATTAAATTCCATGAGTTGACCATGATCTGAAGCCTTTTAGCTTCAGCGAGTTTACAGAAATACTTATTATTTACTTGGAATTTTCTTTCCACTATATGTCTTCATACTGGGCTTGAGAGAAATCTCTCGAGTCATTTTCTCATTTATTGAAACTGCTGTGTAGATGTGACCTATGATTATTTCTCTATGGCTCTTTCATACATTTTTTTCCTCACCATCAATAAAGTTGTAAATTGTGAGAAATCCTCCAGGACAGATGGCATCCTGAAGATGCAGATGGGCTTTTGATGCCACCGACTCCCAAAGATTTCTCCAGCTGCTTTTTTGTCTGAGGTTTTTGTGTGTGTATGTGTTTTGTTGTGTTTTTTTTTAACTTTGTTAAATGAAAAACAGCTGAACTTTTGGTTGTGGTCTTTTTTTTTTTTTGAAATTTGATAAAAAAGAAAACTTCACTTCTATGCCAAGGTTGTACAGATCTGAGAAAGAACTCTCCTTTCATTTTTCTTTTTTATAACCAAGTTGTAATCTTTTCAAATGACATATTTTAATGCAAACATGTAAATTGCCACAAGCCTTAGGCAGCCTATAAGAATTTCACTAAGTTTTACCTGCCTTTCTGTTCACTTTTTTTTCCCCATGAGATTTTATGTCTCTATGTTTGGCTGGCTTAAAATCGTGTACATTGTTTAGTCATTGCTTTTTTAAAGGGCAAATATGGATGGACAAGTTAAAATAGGAAGGAAAATTTTCTGTTTCTAGGTGTTTTCTACTCCCTTTACAAAGTTATCTTAATACCATTGTTACCTTAAATCTCTCACTAATATAATAGAGAAATTATTTTCTCTATTTCTGTTAATGGCATAGTCATCCTCCCAATGACCCTAACTCCTAATCTGAGCCCTTCCTTTACCTCATTCCACACATCCTGTCAACTGCCAAGTTCTGTCAGCTCTGCCTCCCTTGTCTTTCTCACATCTGTCCCTTCCTCTCAATTCCCTTGGCAACTAACCCAGGGCAGGCCCTCATCCTTTCTTAGCTAGACTATTGTTTTAACCTCCTAATTGTCCCTTTTTGTCTACATTCTGCCCCCTCTGCCATCCATCTTTCATATAGTTTCATTCCCAAAGTGAACTGTTCCCTCCCCACCACCCTATTATATACAGCTCTTAGCATCACATTTTAAGAAAAATGCTGATAAAAATGAAAGGCAGCCAGAATGGTAAAAGAACTTCAAGTTCAAAACACGAAGATCAGTTGAACAAACAGGATATATTTACCCTGTTGAAAAGGGGGGAGAGTCAAGGGGGAGAATATTAGTATTTGGGGGCAGCTAGGTGGCACAGTGAATAGAGCACCAGTCCTGGAGTTGAGGACCTGAATTCAAATCCGGCCTCAAACACTTAATACTTACTAGCCATGTGACCCCAAGTCACTTAACCCCAATTGCCCTGCCTTCCCCCATCCAAAATGCAAATAAATAAATAAAATAATTTAATAATAATATTTGAAAGGCTGTCTTATGGAAGAAGGGTAAGATTTATTATGTTTAGCCCCAAATGGCAAGACTAGGAGCCATGGGTAGAAATTGCAAAGGGGCAAATTTGGCTTGATTTAAGGAAAAACTTCCCAATAACTAGAGTTATCCAATAGTAAAGTCATTCTTCACTCAAAGTCTTTAAGCAAGGATCGGGTGATCCAGTGAGTATATTGTATGAGGTCCCTTTTATAATATGGATTGAATTAAATGGCCTCTGGGCTTGCTTCCAAATCAGAAATTCTGAGTTCCCTTTCATGTGGCCTTATACCTAGACCTGTCCTTTATACTTAGAGCTGGCGTTCATCTCAGAGATCAGTCTTACTCCCCCCCATTTTGTGAGGAATCAGAGAATCAAGGAAGTTGTGATTTGTCCAAAGTCCATAAAGTTTTCTTTCCATTATGCTAGCATGCCTCCTGCTTTTATTTCCAGATCCCTCTTTTCATAGAAATTATGTCTTTCCTTTCTACTACACTGTAAAGTTCTTCAGATCATCTCTTTTGTATATCTCTTTTTGTGCCCAGCCCCCTGCCCCATGCTCCTAGCACAATGCCTTGCTTTATAGTAACTGGTCCTTAATAAATGTTTAATGAATGTTCTAATGAATAAAGTTAAAGAAGTATGAACAGGTCTTAATTATGGTAACAAATTCTGTGGTTTAAGACATTTTGCTGTCACTTAATGAGCATAAAATATATAGCATGATGTTACTCAAAATACATTAATGGATAAAGAAGTGTAGGAAAACTAGAATTTGTTTGTTAATCTACATTAATCTTTTCTCCTGTCTTTCAGTTTTGGACACAAATGACCGATTTCTACGAAAAATAACCATTGGGCAGGCTAAGACAGAGAAAGGATTCTTTCGTCAGGTAGGTAAATTTACAGTTAAAGGGTTCTTCCCTGGTTTGAAGTGGTTAAGCTGAGTTAAGTTTTTTTGCCTTTTTCTTCACCCATAATGACTAGCTAATTACCACTCCCGCTGCTCTATTCATCTCGTTTGAGGAAGGTCCCTACGACATCCAGTTGAATTTTTTGGAAAGGAGAAGTCCACAGTTCCTTGGAGGGCAGTTGGGGTTAAGTAACTTGCCCAAGGTCACACGGCTAGGTTTTTGTTTGTGTGTGTTAAGTGAGGCGGGATCTGAACTCAGGTCCTTCTGACTCCAGGGCCGACACTCTACTCACTGTGCCACCTAGCCGCCCCCTGGAATGTTAATTCTTTTTTTTTTTTTAAAGCAGTTGGGGTTAAGTAACTTGCTCAAGGTTACACAGCTAGTCATTATTTATGCGTGGGTGCTCATTTTCTGAGGCCGGATCTGATCTCGGGTCATCCCAACTCCGAGGCCACTCTTACTCACTGCACCACCTAGCCGCCCCTTTAGGGCAATTGGGGTTAAGTAACTTGCCCAAGGTTACACGGCTAGGTTTTTCTTTGTGTGGATTAAGTGTCGGAGGCCGGCTCTGAACTCAGGTCCTTCTGACTCCAGGGCTGGCGCTCTATTCACTGCGCCACCTAGCCACCCCTTAGAATGTTAATAGAATGTTAATAAGAATGTTAATTCTTAATGGTTTTATTAGCAAATAGCTCATGTAAAGCTGTGTTTCTGTAGGTTACTAAAAGAACCAAATGAAAAATGAAAAAATTAACAAATCATCTTTGTAGTATGATAGCACTTAAGGAATTTCTTGATTTAAAAACTATGTTTCAGATAAATACAGTGGTGTTCTAATTTTTTAAGTCTTATTAGCATAGCCAAGAACCATTTCTAATTCTTTGTATTGTTTAGAAAATGTAACTACTTGTTAGAAGCTTTTTTTTTAAAAGCAATTGGGGTTAAGTAACTTGCTCAAGGTTACACGGCTAGTCATTTGATTTTATGCGTGGGTGCTCATTTTCTGAGGCCGGATCTGATCTCGGGTCATCCAAACTCCGAGGCCAGCACTCTTACTCACTGCGCCACCTAGCCGCCCCTTTAGGGCAATTGGGGTTAAGTAACTTGCCCAAGGTTACACGGCTTGGTTTTTGTTTGTGCGGATTAAGTGTTGGAGGCCAGCTCCCTTGTTAGAAGCTTTTTGATGGAAATAAAAGTCTGTTAAGAAGCCACCAACTAAAAGTGAAATTTGGAAATGATGACTATTTTTAACTTTGGCATAATAAGTAATAATAATAATAATAATAAATCACTCATTCATATTTGGCCTTTGATGCTTTGGTGCTGACTTTAGAATTTTTATTATCTTAGAAGGAATCTTCAGTTCATAATCTTAATTTCTAAGGTGAATGGTTACACACACACACACACACACACGCATGCACACACTTCAAGGCATACCTAAATGTGAATGACTTTCAGAAAAGGTTCAACAGTTTCATCAAAATATAAATCGACACTGAAATCCTGACAGGAATTACCTTAAAAGGTTCTCAGTTTTTCCCTACTTCACCTAGAGAATGGATGGCATCACTCTTTTTGCTGTGATTTTTCTTGAGTATAATTTCTCAGAGTTTCAGCTTATGGTTGGTTTGGCTGGCACCTTCCTTGAATATTGGGAAGGATATGTAGGGTTAACATATAATCAGCAGAATACTCCTAGAGGATGTGGAACTATTTATTTTCACCTTTATTTCCCCAACATGGAGCTTTGTCCATTGCTGGTACTTAATACTCATTGAATTGAGTGCTTTTGACCAAAAGAACTTTTATAGTGTCTAAACCATCAAAGGAGACCTTAGAAGTCTGCCCAATGCCCTTGAAGCTCCTTCGTCCTTCCGTTTCTTTCTGACTTGCTTTATGAGCACAGTCATAAGAGGAGAGGACATCATGTGGGCTGTTAGAAATAAAATCTTTCATCTCTTCTTAAGCGCTGAAAAGTTTCGAGATTTTGTGCAATCTGCAAAATTAATTCTGTGGTGAACTTTTCAGCTAATGAAAGCTAGCTAATCCAAAAGGTTTTTCCATTACTTCCTAATCAGGACCATAGTCTTGGAAACAGATGTGAAAATCCAATGAGTTAGAAAAAAAGTCTCCACAAAATTTCTGGGATCAGAAGGAATGAATTCACAAACGTTCTTCTGTTTGTTGTGGTAGGGGGAGGGGAAGGATTGTTTTGATGAATTTCTACCTCTTTTCTGTTCTTTATTTTTTGCTAGAGAGGCAAATACAGTCTTCTTACTGATAGATTAAGTGCAAAGGAGAAAGGAAATAGGGAAGGGAATAAGCATTTATATAGTACCTGCTGTGTGCCAGCAATCGCTAAGTGCTTTGCAATCATTATCTCATTTGAATTCAAAAATATTATTCTATTATGGGAGGTTGTTATTGTTTTTCATAAATGCATACCCCCTTTCTGTTCTTTACCTTTTTTTGTTTGGGAGGCAAACATAATCTTTTTGACTAATAAACTTCATGCAAGGGAGATAGGAAGGAGATTGTGCATTTATATAGTGCCTACTAGAGTGCGAGGCACTGTGCTGAGAGCTTTGCAAATACTAATCTCATTTCATCAAATAGACTCTCATTCAAGAGGAAAGGCAGAAAATATAAATAGGAAAGGGAAACATTGGTAGTGCTTTCCAAGACACAGTAAGTGGTTAATATTTGTTAAATGGGTAGGTGAGAGACTGAACAAAAGGACAGGCAAAGAATGCATACATACTTCATTTTTATTCTTATGGCTCAGTATAAACCCATTGTCTTTTAAGAACACTGTGGAAAGTCACTTCTGTGATTAAAAAATTCTGTTGCTTTATCTACTTCAGGCCCAGTTTGATATTGCTGTCGCAAGTGAGATCATGGCTGTTTTGGCACTAGCAGATAGCCTGCAAGATATGAAGAACCGTCTGGGGAGAATGGTGGTGGCCAGTGACAAAAAAGGACAGCCTGTAACTGCTGATGATTTGGTTGGTATATAAATGGAGGCAGAGGTAAAAAAAAAAACAAACCCTGCTTTGTAACTTTTTACTTTGGTTTCCTAAAAAGAGGGTAGATTTTCCTGCTTCTATAAGTTTGGATGATAGGAGTTCAAAGAATTAACATAAATGCTTGCACAGTTGAGGATTTAAGAAACAATATCCTTTTTTCCCCTCCATAAGCTCTACTTTTTCATATAGATAAGAAAATAACTGCAGATATTGTGGTCCATATTCGAATCACTTTGAAACAAAAAGTTTGCTAACCTTGTGTCTTAAAAAGAATAGAGAGGAAAAAAAAGAATTCCTTCCTGTCCACCCTAGTGTCTTTGACCATCCATTGTGAGCTCCTTCTTCTTCCTAATTCTGTACTTGAAGTTCCCTTGACCTCCTCTTCCGTTCTTTTAGTCTTTTGAGAATGAAGTAGTCTTCCTCCTCACCAAGGCCTTGATTCCTTCCTCTGATTTTCTTGACCTTGACTCTTCAATCCTTCCCTCTTCTCCTAATCTTCAAACTATGCCCTGGCTTCTTCCCTGCTGCCTGTTACAAATTGTGCCCCCCTTCATGCTTTAGAAAACCCTCCCTTGGCCCAGCCATTCCCTCGTGCATATCATCTTTTATTTTATCTTCCCTTTCATCTAAATTCTAAAAAAAAAAAAGAGCCATTTATACTTTCTGCCTCCACTTTCTTTGCTGTTGTTGTCCAGTCATATCCAACTCTTCGTGTCCCCTTTTGGGATCTTCTTGACAAAGATATGGAGCGGTTTGCCATTTCCTTCTTCTGTTCTTTTTACAGATATGGAAACTTTGGCAAACAGGGTTAAATGACTTGCCCAGGGTCATGGAGGTAGTAAGGGTCTGAGGTTAAATTTGAACTCAGGAAGAGGAGTCTTCCTGACTCCAGGCCCAGTGAGCCAACTTTCTACCCCTACTTCAAAAGTCTTGGTGCTCTATTTAGACTAATACTGATGACCTCTTACTACAACCTTTGACAGTGCAGATGACTCTTTTTCTAGGTTTTTTTAAACTCTGCTCTCCTGTTCTCTTCCTTCCTATCTGACCACTTCTTCTCAGTCTCTTTTCCTGGATTATGAGCCAGGTGACACCCATTAACTGACTTTCCCACAAGCCTTTGGCCCATGCCCTCTGCTTTTTTCCCTTTAAACCTTTTCACTTAATGATCTCATCAGCTCCCAAGGACTAAATTATCATCTCAGGGCTGATAATTCTCCTCTTCCAGACTTGCATCTTACTTTTGAGGGTACCACCATCCCCCCAGTCCCTTGGGCTTGCTATCTAGGTATTGGCTTTGACTCCTCAGTTCCATCTCCCACATCTGATCTGTTGGCAAGTCCTGTCAGATAATAGCATCTCTTATATATGGGCCCTTCTGACGCTGCACCACACTTGTGCAGGCCGTCGTCCCTTCACACCTGTTCTGTTGATATAGCCTGCTCATGGGTCTGCCTTCCAATGATGTATCCCCACTCCAGTCCATTCTCCGCTCTCCCTCATTAATACCTTTTATAATCCCAAATTCCTTTCAGTTTCCCACTCAAACCCTACCTCCTACATGAGATCTTTCCTAATTCTGCTTGGGTATTAGTGCTTCTCCCCCCATCATATTAACTATCTACCTGTCTATAATATTTTCTTGCCTGGGTATGTGTTATTTCCCACATTCCCTAGTGGAATGTAGCCTTGAGGGCCAGAATTTTTGTGTACCCAGCATGTGGCACATATTAGACACATAACAGATTCTTGTTTAACTCTTTTAAATCTTTTGATTAGAGTAGAGGGTGGTAGGAGTAAGTACCTTCTTGAGAAAAAAGGAGAGGGGGGTTGCCTATAATTATTATACCTATACCCAACAATATCAATTATTATACCTATACCCAACAATATCAATTATTATACCTATACCCAACAATATCAATAATTATTATACCTATACCCAACAATATCAATAATTATTATACACATTCAACACAAACTGAGGGTAAGAATGGCCTTCTAGACATAATTTCAACAAGCTGTTTTCTCCCTGAGCAAGACCCCCATTTATGGCTACACACCTGGGAATGAATGCTTGACTCAGGTGATGCAGTATAGCATGGTATTTCTGCATTCTTCCCATCTGTCAGCACCAGACTTCAGAGTGTGAGAAAAGTCCTCAATTATCTATTTTCACACCAACCTGCTTCCCCCAGGAGGATTAGGTGTGCTTGAGATTAGTCTTTTCATTAAAAAAAAAAAAGAGTATTAGTATTGCCTCACCTTTTCAGTGTCCTGTGCTATTATGATTCCCTTTTTACAGCTGGGAAAACTGAGGTTGAGAGAGGCCAACTTAGCCAGGGTCACACTGCTAGTCAGTGTCTAACTTCAGGTCTTCCTGAGGCACCTAGCTGCCTCTGAAGAAAGGTGGCAGTTTACAGAGGTGGAGGTAAGGAGGGGAATGTTCCAGGTATGGGGAGGAACTTGGTGGAAATGGGTACATTGTGATAAGGTAATATAAACCAGCTGGAGATGAAATAGGTATGGCTGGGGCCATGGAGAGGCCAGTTAGAAGTCAGAGTAAATAAAGATTCAGGGCCCAAGAGGAAAGCAGCAAACAAAATCAACAGTAACCATCCTTGGTGGGTAGAAGGCTAAACAGAGTCAGAAAGGGCTGGGTTCAAATCCTCTCTCAGACATATATGCCAGCTGTTTGACCTTAGGAACATCATTGGTAGCTAAGTGGTACAGTGGATTGAGCACCAGGCCTGGAATCAGGAAGACCTGAATTCAAATACAATTTCAGGCAGTTACTATTTGTAACTCAAGGCAAGTCACTTAACCTTTGTCTGCCTCAGTTTCCTGTAAAATAGATAATGGTAGCACCTACCTTCCACATTGTAGTGAGGGTCAAATAAGATACTATTTGTAAAGTACTTAGTACAGTGCCTAGCACATAGTAGGCAGTATATAAAATTCTAGTTCTTATCATTTATGTTTCTTAGTTCTTAAAGTTCTTTGTCAATTTTTTTCATCCTCTTGTTTAAGAACTCTGCAGTAAAATTTTCATACAGAATTAAGTAGAGTTATAAGTAATGAAAGTTACTTTCCACGACTCTAAAGAAGAAAGACTACTTCCAGGCATCTCTTTGTCATGGATTCTAAGATACTAGACATTAGGAAAAATGGTATTTACTAGAAGTGCATTAAGGATCACCATAGCTAATGCTGGGAATTATAGCCACAGATGGCTTCATCCATTTCAACAAGGCAGTACTTATAATATTTGGGCTTCTATAAATATTTAAGGAGCAGCATTTAAGAAACTTGGGTCATGGATAAATGAGCAGCTGATTGCCTACCGTCTTACTTGGGGCAGTCCATCCAGTGAGGCATAACTTCTTTCTTCAGTTTCCCCAGCTCATGTTAGACGGTTGCAGAGTGCAAGCAGGAGTGATTTGCAGGAAATAAAACCATTACACTTCTTTTGCCCCTTTCTTGTAATGGAGACAGAGCATTACCAGCTTGAGATTTTTCTGTCTGTAAACCTCAAGGGGACACCGAGGTGTAGAATGTACTTGTCAAACGAGAATGCTTTTTTTCTCCTAAGTGTAAGAAATAATAGACACTTGGCTTATGTCACAGAAGTTTGGAATATTCTACTATAAAATGGTTACATGGCAATACCAAGCCACTATTAGTGTTTCAGAAAACTGTTAGTAAAATTCTGCTTATCTCATCAAAATACCATGTAATATCAGTCACTAAAATTTTATTGAGCTCCTACTGTGTGCCAGACACTATGCTAAGTGACAGGGATACAGAGAAAAGTAAAAGACAATGTCTGTTCTCAGGGAATTCACAGACTAAGAGGGGAGACAACAGGCAAATAAGTACGTACAAACATGCCATGAAATGGATAAATAGGAAATCACTGATGAAGGCATAGAATTAAGAGAAATTGGGAAAGGCTTCCTTTAGAAAGTAGGATTTTAGCTGAGACTTTAGGAAGCCAGGAGGAGATAAAGATGAGGAGGAAGAGAATTCTAAGAAGGGGGCAGCCAGTGAAAATATATGGAGTCCGGAGAGAAAGTATCTTGTGCAAGGAACAGCAAGGAGGTCAATGTCAGAAAAGAAACTTTAGGAATATCTTCAAGTGAATAGTCCAGTCTTTAAAGACAAGAATTGGTGGGGTATACAGATCTCTGCATTTGACCGAGATGCAGTTTTTCTCTTTAATAATGGCAATACTGTATAGCCCTAGTGGAGGGATCGTTTGGTAACAGGGTATCTTCATTGTAAGTGCTCAGCTCGTGCAAGGACAGAAAGTAAATTACCCAGGCAGGTGGTAACATTGTTGTTAGGACACTGCATATATTCAAGTCACTTGTCCACCCAAATCCTTCAGTGTCTTCTGGATACAATTCAGACTCTCTAGCTAAACAATGTACTGACCCTTTGCAGGTGTATTTCATATGACTCTTCCCTTACCTCTTTCTTCTCCACCCTACACATAATACCCTTCCTTGTAGGTATCCAGTGTTTTTCTTCCTCTATACACCCTCTGTGTAGCCTGCTTGCCCCTTTGGAAACCCTGCTCATCCTTCAAGGTCCGGATCACATCTGACCTCTCCATGAAGCCTTTGGTGATGTCCTCAATACTACCACCACCCTCTACCTCACCAAAGGGAGAACTGACCTTTTCTCTAATATTGTCATTCTTTGATGCGTTAATGTATGCTATTCTGCAGTGCAATTAATTTGTAATATTAATATATAATCTATGGATAGAGAGCTGATCCCAAAGACAGGTAGACCAGGATTCAAATCTTGCCTCTGATACATACTATGTGACCCTATCCAAGTTATTTAATTGTTCAGTGTTCCAGGCAACTCTCACACTGTTGAGTTGCATAAAAAAGGTCTTACCTGAGAATTGCCTACACTAATGACACAGGTCTAATGCTTGTGCTTTGTTTATATTATGTTCTATTTGCTAGATTTTTTAAGCTCTGTAGGGGTTAGGGACTAATTATTATTGTACCTTCCATAGTACCTAGCACAGAAGCTCTGTCATGGTTGTATTTAATAGTTGTCTAAGCATGCATGGGTTCAGGTCACTGTGCTAAGCATGAAGGTTACAGATATAAGCAACAACAACAAAAAAAGGAAGATAGGCCCTGTCCTCAAGGAGCTCACATTCGAATGAGAAAATACATTATCCAAAAGGGAGCAGAAAAGCTGGACTTGAAAGGAAACCACCCAGCATGGGGGAATGGTTTTGAAGGAGAGAAAGGAGGGGGATATAGGCTGGCCTACCCCCTCCACAAAATGGAGGCTTCCAAAGGAATTCACTAACAGGTGGAGAAGGCATTCCTTGGTAAGGTATGTTCCACCTTGAGAGAAGGCTGCAAGGGTAATTGGGTGTTTCAGGCCCCAGTCACTGATCGAGGTTTCAGGATGAAAAAGCATGGTTTAGAAGTCTAGGAGCCAGGAACTGGACCAAGAGGGGAATGATGGGTTAAATGACTGACTAATAGTGAATATGTTATTTGTGCAAATCCCACCTAGGAAGCATGACCGGGGAAAGCAACTATAGGGCTTTCTGGCTGTATTTATAGAATGGTTAATTTAGATAATCAAAATTTGACTTCAGACTTGAATCTGCTTACACATTTTCAAGTGAGGATGGAAAACCTAGCACTTATATCTGATTGCAATAATATGATCATAAAAATTTTATGTATGTGTAATTTCTCTCTTAGGGAGTGGCTGGAGCTTTGACTGTTTTGATGAAGGATGCAATTAAGCCAACTCTGATGCAGACCTTAGAGGTAGGTATTTTTAGTGACTGATTTCAGATATTTCTTTACAATTTTCACTACTCTCCTTCTTACGCCTTTCCCTCCTTCTCCCACTGAACCATGAGTACCCCTTCTGTCTGCAGTTAGAGGTTTGCACCACAACCACTGTCAAGACACTGTTTCAAAGTCAGTCATGTTGGCAGTTTTTCAGCTGATAATGGGCTATTGACGAAAGTAAAAAATCAAATCAGGGAATAATTTATACTCCAAGTGGAGACTAAAAGAGGGAGTCCATTTGCTACAGTACCAAATTTATCTTTCAGTCCACTGTAACTTAGTGATCTTGTTTTCCTAACTAAACTAGTTAAATAACTAGGAAATGGTTGTGGCATGATGCAGTTTCCATCCAATGTCACTTTTATAGATTTTCTTTTTCTGAAGGGAATTAATTCTGAAATTGTCATAACTGAATTTAATTTTATATTTCTCCTCTCTTTTCTCTGATTTACTATGTAATTTAAAATTGCTATATAATTTTCAAATTACTATGTGATTGCAATGTAATTTTTTTTGGAGGGGGAAAGGCAAGGCAATTGGGGTTAAATGACTTGCCCAAGATCACACAGCTAGTAAATGTGTCAGGTGTCTGAATCTGGATTTGAATTCAGGTTCTCCTGGCATTTGCCAGTCTCGAATGGGAGTTGTAGAGGAATTCCCTACAACATTGAAACCACTGGTTTATTGTTGGTTTTTTTGGGGGGGGGATAATCTAATATTTCACTAATAATAAATATATGGACCAGATCAATTTTTGTTCCTTTGCAGCACACATGTAACTACCTCAAAATTTGACAGGTAGTATTACTGTTAAGAGCTATTCTTTACTTGGTTTTCTGTCTGCCCATTGGTAATGAGAATTAAATAATGTTTTCATTATATTCTCATGGTCATGTTAAGATCAGAAGCCTGGCATTTCACTTCTTCACTTGAACAAACTGATTAAGTGCCCACTGTGTGCAGAGCACTGTGCTAGATAGACAGCATGAGAGACAGAATGCTTAGATGAGATAAGACACCCTGCCATCATAGAGCAGATAGTATAATAGGGGAAGAAGACCCATTGATAAGTGAATACAATCTGCAGTAAGTTTTTCAGGAAAGTTCAAAACAAAATGTTGTGTATGAGGTGTGTTGGCCTGTTTTCTCTCTCCTTTCCCACCCAGTCAGACCCAGTCAACTTTTCATAACTTCAGAGAGCTGTTTTAATCCATAGTTTTAGTTAATTAGCTGCTTAATGCTATAAATTTCCCATACCATTCAGAAAGTTAGTTGAGTTGCAGGTAGAACAGTCTTGGTTATTCTTAATGTGGTCAGGAATATTTTGCTTTCAAACCACAAGATATTCTGAAGTGTTTGCCAAGAAAGTGGGCAGTTCTAACAAGATAAGCTTCAGCTGAAATATTTTAAGGATGAATGCATTCTGCAATCTTAATACTAAATACAGTCAAGGTTGGATGGATCATCCTTATTAGACAGTTGTATTTGTAATCAAAAAGAAAGGATAATCTAAAAATAATTTCACTCCAGGAATGTATTTTTGAATGTGGGAACATGTCACATGTGACCTGCAGTTCCACAGGACATTACAAGATGCTCCATTAGTTATGCTTCTGTGTCTGTTGACAAGAAAGGTCACAGATCTAGAACTGGAAGAGAACTTAGAAGCTACCTAGTATCACTCCCTCATTTTACAAATAAAGAAACTGAGGTAGAAAGTGGTAAAATGACTTGCCTAAGGTCACATATCTGAGTATGAACGGAGGTACTAACTCCCAAGTGCAGTGCCCAGTCTACAACACCATACTGCTTTAGAGGTCTTACAGATTTATGATGAGTAATCTGCCCGTGGATACTGAGAATTGACTGAATAAATGAATGAAAGAAAAAGCATTTATTAGGCACTCTGTGCCAAGCACCAACCATACTAAAATCTGGGAATAAAATTACAAAAAGCAGAGTTACTGTCCTCAAGACAAGTGGTGTTGAGGAAGTAGTAGAAAGAGGAATCATTGCTCTTATATATGTAGGACTTTATGGCTGACCCAGTCCTTTGGCACCACCCCGTGAGGTTGACTGTGACCTAAGTGACAGGCACACAGCTTCCAAGCATCAGCTAGAGAACTTGGCCGGCCCGGTGCCTCTGGGCTGTAGCTCCGTGGTGTTTCTGCTTACTGCACTGCCTCTAAAATAAGGGGGTTGGTCTAGATGGCTTTTAACACTATATATGTTCTAGATCCTTGGAAAGGGAACAAGCACCTAGGCTTGACCATTGTTTACTTCTCTGAGGGTGTCTCCGAAGTCCATCATGCTGATTATTCCAAGGTTAAGAGCTATTGAATAAATTTATTCCAAATATAGTTTAATTTAAAATTTTTAAATTTGGATTCAGTCAAGAGGCTGCACATAAGGCAACATGTGACCTTAAGGTCGTGGGTTTCCCACCCCTGCTTTAGTTAGTTTTTCAACCCCCAAATACCCTAATGAAGGTAATTGTTTTCCATACAGCATTAACTGTGGTAGGAATTAACATGGTCATTTGGATTTTCAGTAAGCATACAGTCAGTTTCTTATAAATACATATACATGGATTTTGAGTCCTTAAAGAAAAATAAGTTCAAACAATGTTTTGTTTTCTTGTGGACCTTAGAACACCATCAGTAAATATTTATTATGTTCCTATTAATTACCAGGTATTGTACTAAGCAGGGTAGAAAGAGTGAAAGAATTCATAATCTCACACACTTAGACAAACCCTGGCATAGGAGTTGAAGAGACCTCTATTCTCTGAGATCACTTTGCTATTTTTTCCCCTTAAGGCAATCTGAGTTGAGGGGCATGCTCAGGGCCACACAGTCAGTAAGTATCTGAGGCTAGACTTGAACTCAGGTTCTCCTGACTCTAGAGCCTGTGTCTGTCCACCTCACCATCTAGCCACCTTTCACTTTGCTCTTCTTAATGTTATGTTACGCTTTTAAGTCCCCCGGGTTCTTCACCTAATTCAGTGAAGAGCTAGGGAGTTAGATAGGTTCTATGTACCTTTTGAGTTAAATCAGTCTGATTGTTATTCCTTTGCTTCTCTTATGAGGTATATTTTGCCCTCATAAACTGTCTTTACCAATCAACCAGTTGTCTTTTCAGCCTGAAGAACAAAAGAAACCTTTAGACAAAACAAAAATAAATAATATAGCATAAAAAATTGTGAAAATCCTGTTATCATATAAAGATCTTTAGAGCCAAAGGGAACTTTATAATCCAATCCTTTATTTTATAGATGAGGAAACTGAGGTCTAGAAAATCTAAGTTACATGCCTATCTGGTTGTGGGAAATCCAAAACTTGAACCCATATATATCTGGTTGTGGGAAAACCAGAACTTGAACCCATAACTCATAACTACCAGTCTAGCATTCTATGTATTATAATATACTATCCTGGTAGTTATTTGTGAATCATTTTTTTTAATGTTATGTAAGCTTAACATGCTGTACATACTTTATTTAATATGCTGCAGCAAGTGGTGCAGTGGCTATAGTATAGGGCCTGGAATCAGGAAGACTCTGAGTTCAAATCCAGCCTGAGGCACTTACTGGGTGACTCTGAGCAAATCACTTAACCCTGTCTGCCTCAGTTTCCTCATCTGTAATATGAACTGGAGAAGGAAATAGCAAGCCACTCTAGTATTTTTGCCAAGAAAACCCCAAAACAGGTCACAGGGAGGCAGACATGACTGAAAAATGACTGAACAGCAACTTGTATATAGAAAATGGCATGACTGACCTAGTGGCCACTCCTTGAATTATTTTTCCTGGCAATTTATGCTGATTGTCAACTCCTCCTCACCTGGCCCACTTTATTTATGAGACAAATAGTGTGACAGGGTTTAAAGTTCAGTCTATGGCTATAGAATACTAGGTAGTCTCAACTGCCATTACTGAGAATGATTGGATTAATGACCTTAACCTAACATTGAATTAGCTGTTGTGGGCCAGAAACCTTTAAGATTGGAGAAGTTGGCAGAGTAGGAAACTTTAAACTTCTGTTTCTTTTGTTCCCAAAGATTAGAGAAGGTTTTTCTACATAGGAATGGAATTTAATAGGAGCAAAGAGTAGAACTTTCTGGCCACAATAAGTTTTACTTACATACATTTAAATGACTTTATTGATGCCTTATTGTTACATCTCCTGAGAATGCTGGGAGTGTGAAAAGTCAATATTGAACTTAAGGAGCCATGATCCAGTGATGCTAATAATTTATATAATTTTCTATATCTCTATAATTATGGCATCTATATAATTTTCATTCTTAGCAATGTCTTCTTTCTTCTTTTGTTCTGTTGTTTCATCATTGAAGCCTGTTCAGCAAAGAGCCTGTTATGGTTCATGGGAATTTTCCATCTTTTCTACCCCTGAGGCCCCTCCCTCTATCCTTGTTTTCCCACTGAGTTAATGAAAGGACCGCCTGTGTTTTCACAGATGGAGACCTTGGTTTCATGTGTTCAGGCCCTGAATAGTATTGGATCAGCATTGTCTAGGATAATTTTGTAAAATAAAAGCCTGTCATCTGTTGGAAGTGTAAGAATACGTTAGTGTACATGAAATGTAAATTAATTATAATAAAAATGATGAGAAAGTAACAGTCAAGCTTGGCCCTTTGTGAGAATTCAGTTATTGAAAGAATATTGATATTTTGATATTTTTGTGGTTAACAGATTTCTAGCATATGTCTTTTAGGATTAAAACATTCTTGAGGATAATTAACAAATAAAATAACAAATAAAATAATTTGTATGTAACAGTAGCCTAAAAGAAGCTTTTGAACCAGACCCGCCCCCCAACCCCTTCTTAAGAATATTAGTTTCTGGAGATGTTCTGAAGGTTCTGGCTTCTTTTGGATTGACAGATTAATTTGTCAATTAACTTTTTAGGCCAACTAGGGCTCCCTGGATTTCTCCTTTCATATAGTGGAAGATCCAACTTGTCAAAAGATCCAGTGTCAATATATATATATATATATATATATATATATTCCAATACAGTGATACAGAATACATTTGTTATTATTGTTTTGACTTTTCTGACTCTTTCAAATAGTAGACCAAGCCCGAACTAGATGAAATGTAGTTCTTTAATTTGTTCAAAATAACAGTTTTACTTTAAACTAATTGTTAGGCCCATTCCTCCTCAGTAGGATTTAGTGTGATCTTATGAGTAGAAGATTGCAAACTAGGCACACATTATTGATGAGAGAAGTAATAGTCCTGACACAGAAGTGTCCTATAAACACTCCTAATCATTACATGTTAAGTACTGCAAAAAAATAAATAATAGAAATGGAAAATCATGGCAATGGAAAGAATAGTGAATTATAAGTTATAAGACTTAGTTCATGCCCTGGCTCCACTATTTAGCAACCATATAGAGGTTATCAGAAACAAGTTATTTAGCCCCTTGTGGCTTCATGTCCTCATCTGTAATGTAGGGATCTAACTGGATGACTTGTATGGTTCCCCCTGAGCTCCTCATCTGTCGTCTTTAGATAAATGAATCAACAAGCATTTACCTACAGTGTGCTAGATAACCATGATAAGCACTGGGAAACAAAAAGAAAAAAGAAAAAACAATCTTTGTCATCATGAGGAAGTTTATTTGCCAAATTAAATTATTATGCAACCCTTTTAATGATGTCGCAGAATCAGAGTGCCATTTTCTTTGACTTAAGGCCTTGATTGCTCTCACCTCGTTCAAATCTATTTGCTCTCGAAATAATGTGAGAATATATTATGTTGTCCCTCTTAGAGACAAGTAGATGACACAGTGGATTAGTTAATGACCTAGGCAAGTCATTAACGTCTGTCTGCCTCAGTTTCCTCAACTGTGAAATGAAGATAATCCTAGTACAGGAGTTGTGGGAGGATCAGATAAGATAGTACCTGTAAAACACTTAACACATTGCCAGGCACATAGTAGGTACTTAATAAATGCATGGTTCCCTTCTTCCTTTACTTGGTGTATCTTAATACCTCAAAAGTGGGCAGGCGGGGGCGGCTAGATAGCGCAGTGAGTAGAGCGTTGGCCCTGAAGTCAGAAGGACCTGAGTTCGGATCCGGCCTCAGACACTTAACACACACACAAATAAATACCTAGCCGTGTAGCCTTGGGCAAGTTACTTAACCCCAATTGCCCTCCAAAAAGAAATATTTTACGGGGGCGGCTAGGTGGCACAGTGAATAGAGCGCCAGCCCTGGAGTCAGACGGACCTGAGTTCAGAGCCGGCCTCCGACACTTAATCCACACAAAGAAAAACCTAGCCGTGTAACCTTGGGCAAGTTACTTAACCCCAATTGCCCTAAAGGGGCGGCTAGGTGGTGCAGTGAGTAAGAGCGCCGGCCTCGGAGTTGGGATGACCCGAGATCAGATCCGGCCTCAGAAAATGAGCACCCACACATAAATAATGACTAGCCGTGTAACCTTGAGCAAGTTACTTAACCCCAATTGCTTTAAAAAAAAAAAGTGGGCAGGCCTTTTCCTCTATTTATAAGGTCTTATAACGTGTCCTTCTGTATGTGCAGTTGTATTCCACTCATATTACAAGGGTGATATGAAAAAGTCAGATGCCCTTTCTTGTCCTACCATTTATACCTCAAGAATCCCATTTTGATATTCCTGATTCCCAGTTGAGTGCCCTCAGGTTTTGCTGTTATTTGAACTAGACCTTTTTAAGGTCCCTTCTGGCTCTAAATATATCCTCTGAAGCTCTACCATTCATTTTAAAAATATTCTTTTTTTTTCCCCAGTTATGTTAAAAAAATTTTTTTAACATTTTATTTTTTAATGTTTTGAGTTCCAAATTCTACCCCCTCTGCCCTCACCTCTTCTAAAATGGTAAGCAGTCAAATATAGCTTATAACATGTGCAATCATGTAAAATGTTTCCATCTTGGTCTTTTTTTCACCATTTCTTTATGCTCAAACCTGATATGCATTCTTGTTCTTTTAAATTTTTTTTTCCTAATCCTATAGGGAACACCTGTGTTTGTTCACGCTGGCCCCTTCGCTAACATTGCCCATGGCAACTCATCAGTATTAGCTGATAAAATTGCACTTAAACTGGTTGGTGGAGAAGGTTTTGTAGGTAAGTCATTTCTCTTGCCCTACATGTATGTACTCCCTTATAAGAGAACTTGATAAAATTCTCCTCCCCATTAAGAAATTTATACTTTTTAAATACTGTTGCTTTCCTTTTATTATAATTATTTGGAGTTGCAATTGAATGGAACATAGAAACTTCATTATCATGTAAAACAACATGGGATTTCCTATTCCCCAAGAACAAGCGTATAGTATTAAAGGATAGAGTGCCATGTCTGGAGTTCATATCTGGCCTCAGACACTAGCTGTGTGTTCCAAGGCAAGTCACTTAACCCTGTTTGCCTCAGTTCTCTCATCTGTAAAATGGTCTGTAGAAGGAAATACCAAGCCACTCCAGTATCTCAAGAGTTGGTTATAACTGAACAACAATTTTAACATTTGCAAATCACTTTATAAAAATTTCATTTTATCAGTGACTAGTATTTGAATCCTTATGTTATCGCTCTCCAAGTTTATTACTACCACCCCATTTCCCCTTTTTGCAGTCTCTTAGGGTTTCAGTGGAAAACTGATGAACACAGTTGGCTGTGGTACCTCATTCTCACTCAAAGCTTTACCCACCTCATAGCATGTCATAGCAAGCCTTTTGGGAAATATAAAAGTAGCTCCCTTTCACAAAGAAACTTCCATAAAAATTAAAACTCTTTGAGTGATTTTTGAAAATGTCAATAAATGATTCCTATTAGCTATATCAGCAAATGTATTAATACCTTTTTTTACAGCTACTTTTTAAACAACAAGCTAATTTGGCCTTGTGATTCGTTGACTCAGAAGTAATTTTTTTAGAATAGGTTCACTTTGTCACTTTTTGGTTTTGGTGATACAAAGATCATTCATGGTCACTAGGATTTTTTTTAAGAATTCCTGTTAGAAATAAAATCTGGATGAGAGGACCATCTATGGTTATCCTTTTCAAAGCTCTATAATCCATTCTTTTCTTATCATTTCTGTACTAGATTGACTCAATGAAGAAACAAGTTATGGTGTCTGAATAAATTGCTTTATCTGTAGTAACCATAGAACTAGATGTCTGTGCAGTGTCAGAGAATGAAAATTAGGCATTAAAGTAAAGTGGTAGGATTGATGTTTTAACTCCTCAAACTTCAGAATTTATAGGAAATGTATTTCCTTTTTTGTTGGCAAAGTACTTGAGGAAATAGAAATATAATCTTTTTTAGCCTTCATACCCTCTGATCAGTATTTCCACGCTTAATTTTTTTAATAATTAAAAATTCTTTTTCTGAAGATATTATGCTTTTTGTTGTTATATTGGCAAAATGGCTTTTAATGTATATTACTGAAGTGATATCAAAAAATATATGTTGAATTTGGAGAATTATAATAACATCTGTCCATTCATTGAAACATGTAAGCAAGCGTCTATGCTTTAAGCATGAATACTGACATTATGATAGAATCCTAGGGTGCTTAAAACCTGAAATGACTAAAGCCTAAAAGGAAGTAAATCCTACTTTCATTTTTAAAGCTGTAAGAGTCAGAGATAGTAGTAGTGGAAAGATAAATGAGTTTATTTTACATGAAAATGTCAGCGTTACTCTTATTTATAGAATATCAGCCTGAGTGAGGAGTGCATAGATGATATTTTTCTCTGGCAGAATAGCATCATACTTAAATGATCCAATTTAAGTTCTACCAAATCTACCAGTTTTGATGTTGGTCCTTAGGGTATGCTTTTCTCCAAATTGCGCCAAAGGATTTACTTTGGATTCATGTTCCTCTATTATGAGAACATTTAGGCTTATCTGCATTGAGATTAAATTTTTAGGAGATCTAGTTGTCTACCCTATATATATATATTGGATACCCTTCCAGAAAAACCTGTCGTGATTCAACTTGCCCTCTATTTTCATGCTACTGTGTCAAGATGAAGCTCTTCTTGAACTGCAAAGGCACAAATCTAAGCTCTTCCACAGGACCTACATTTTTTATACTGTCTTTGTGGGTGGCATCTGGGTTCCTTCTGAAACTGATTTTTGATGTTGGAAGTAGTCCAGTGTAATTGGGGTCATGATGTAGCTGTAATTTGGAAAAGCATCTTGTGTCCTGGGAAAGCTAGCCATTGAAGTCTTTTGAACAGTTCAAAATAGTTCATGAATGCCACTGTGATCATATTCTTTTGGTGACCTTAAAACTTTAGGAAGATTGGTGGTGTTTTGCCAAAAAAGTGTACCGACACTGGCAAGAAGAGTTTTCTCTCTATTGTTAGTTTTGCTGACGTGCACTTAGACCCTTAGTAGTACGTGACACATTGATGATGCACATTGGCTAAGAATATTGTCTTGTCTGCATTAATTATTCCAGGATAATGGAATCGATACACCATTTAGGCCGACAGTAGGCAGAAACCTTCTTAATTAATTACACAGATTTCTCAGACTAAAATAAAAGTTTTCATGGGCATTATTTTAAAGTGCTGTGGTCACCCCAAGGACACTCTGTTTCTCTACCCAGTCAGCAGTACACATGATAATGTAATTTTATGTTTTATTTTTTCACTTCAGAGCATTTATCTTTGGCATCAAACCCCAATCATGCTTTATAAAAAGGCTGACTTGAGTTTTTAGTAGTTGTTTCTACACTGACTCACATGCTTATCTCTCTTGGGCTTTCTACAGCTTATGGACTTGAAACCTTTTCCTTTTTCTTTGTCCTTCTGAAATGTTTTCCCTTTTAACACTTCTAGAGGTTTTTTTCCCTTCATGCTACTTTGATTTTACAAATGAGGCCCTTGAATTATGCCTACACCCAGAGGTGTTCTTTTGCTTTCTTGGGTCTTCTCCAGGCACTCTTCAGTGTCTAATGCCATGAGCCACAGGGCTCCTTGCCAGACCAAGGTCCTTGCATGCAATTATTGACTAGTAGTAAATATATTTTGGGGATTTGAGTTGAAGTAGGCATCAAGCAAGAGTTTCCATGGGAGTTGCAAGACTGTATCAAGAAGGATTAGGGAATCATTTTGGACTGACCTTGTCCAAACTCACATAGCATGGTGTGGTGGAAATATCTTGGAATTTGAGGCTTGGCTCTACCACTTTACTTCAATGGCTAAACACATTGCTTTTTTTTAAAATGCCTACTTGTGTGCAAGGTACCATGCTAGGCCCTAATTTACAGTCTTCTGGGACATACTGCATATACAAAAGCAAATGAATGCAAAGTACATACAAAGTAATTTCAAGAGGTTTTCCTCTTGGTAAGGACCAATAAATGAGGGAGATCAGGAAAGGCTTTGTGTATGTGACAAGTTAACCATGGCTTGGAAGCCCCTCAGCTTCTCTGAGGCAAAGGTCAGGAGGAGGAGCCTATCCTGGACACTGGCAATAACTGTGACTTTGGGCACAACTTTCTGTATCTCAGTTTCCTCATCTGTAAAAATTAAGGATATTGTACTAGTATATTTCTTAAAGCTCCTTTCCAATTTCAAAGCTCTTACACTTTAATCTGTGATCTCAGTGCTATTAGTTTTCAGTGTATGTTTTATAAATTTCCTATCTGCAACAGGCTCTTTTTGCCTATTTGATGGTTACCCTACTATTGTAGAACTTGAGCAGTGAGTTCTATTGAACTGTACTGTTATTGTCAATAATTATTATTATAGGAAATATCTCATAAATATTAAAATAGCATATTATAAATTATACGCTTATTAATAATATTGAAAACAGCTGGCATTTGTATAATGCTTTAAGGTTTCAAGTGCACTTTGCATACATAATCTGGTTTCCCTCTCACAAAAGCCCTCTCAGGTAGGTATTGAAACTGAGGACCCAAGAGGTTAATTGATTTGCAGTGGTCACAGAACTAACAAGTATAAAAAGCATGATATGAGACCCCAATGTTCTTTCTATCCAAGGAGATGGAGGAGAGAACAAGGTTCCAAGGAGTCCAACAAAGTTATTTCTATCCTATTCCTACAGTTGTTTGTCAGGGATTTTTTCTCCCTTCTAAATGGAAGTTTTATTTCCATGCTTTACAACTGCCCTGACAGAATGTGAAATAGCAGGTGTCACTCCAAAGACTCTCATTTTCTGTCACTTCTCTTGCTTGGACTCATTACTACTACTTCTGGCTCCACTGTCTCTTCTCCATTTCTGTTTTTTAAAGGCTATGATACCTTTAATATTTTACAAAGGCATTGCTTTAGTGTGAGGAAATCTGACCAAAGTAAACATTCCTGTTGTTTTATCCACCCTGAAAAGACTACTGTAAAATAATCATCTGGCTATCTCCCCCTGTATTTCACTCAATTCTTGCTTCCCTTTCCTTTCCAGGATTTTTAAATCCAGAGCTCTACCTGGACCTCATTTTTGTTCTGCAGTAATTCCAAATTGATTCCTTGGTAATTAAATTTATTAGTAATTAAATCAGGATAGTAGAGGATAGGGTATTAGAAGAGTCCTGACTGAAGGTCATATGTGCCATTCAGGAAATAAAACACCTAATGTTAGTAATGATTTTTTTTTCGGCCTAGTCAGAGAAACAAAATGAAGGGATTTGCTTTTCCCCACCAGTCCTGATTTCCTCAGAGGTACTTATGCCCACCTTTGAAACTTATCACGTTTATAAGCCTATTCTCATTTCCTCTTCGTCTGATCCTCCTTTATTCACAAGGTTCAGGCTTCTTTTCAGTTTCTCTGCAGGCTGTTTTATAAAATAGCCTCTCTCGTCTCATCTGTCACTTCAGGGTTCTCTCTTTTGATATAAATAGTTCAGAAAATTATCTATAAATCGTCTATATTGTAACTGCTTAGTGCCTTGCACATAGTAGGTGCCTAGTAAATGGTTAGTGAATTGAATTCAGTGAAGCTTTTTGGAGATAATACTATCTTACATCCACATAGAGTTCTCAATTTTTCAACTGTTTTTTTTTTCACTTAATCCTTATGATAATCTCATAAGGCAGAGAAGATAGATGACTTCATATTCATTTTGCAGAAAAGGAGACTGAAGCTAATAGAGCTTGACTGATGGAAGATTGTAAGACCAGAGATTTAGAGGTAGAAGGGAGACCATCTAATACCACCCCCCTCAGACATCAGGGCTTCCACTCCCCCCTGAGTTCTCATGAAAAGTTTTCTAATTTGAGTCCCGTCTTTACCCCATAGATTCTGCCCTCATTATAGATATTCAAGTCCCAGCTCCAAGGATGTGACAAGGAGACCTTAAATTAAAAGAGAATCTTGCTGAAGTTCAGGAAATCTGAATTGACATAAGTTAATGGGTGAAAAGACTCCCTTCACTTGTTTTGTCTCGGATCAACACATGGTGACACTGACTTGGGTGATTTTTCTGCAGGTTTACAAGACTGGAATCTAGATAATTATTAGATAATACTTGTGTACTAAGGGCAGATACAGAATTTGAAATTTGAAAGGGATCTTAGAACCCTGCAGAAAAGGACTACTAAAAACATACCAGGCAAATGGTCCTCCAACCCTGCTGGAAGATATTTAAGAAGGAAGAAACCATCACCTCGAAGAGGAGCCCATTTGACTTTTGGGGAGATCCAGTCATTAGGAGGTTTTTCTGACTTTAAGCCTAAATTGGTCTCATTAAAACTCATAAAAACATCAGGGCAGCTAGGTGGCACAGTGAATAGGGCACCTGAGTTCAAATCCGTCCTCAGACACTTAACACAAAAACTAGGTGTGTGACCTTGGGCAAGTCACATAACCCCAATTGCCCTACCTTCCCCCCCAGGAAGCAAAAGCTTCCACCTCTTGCTGCTTGTCCTACCTTCTGGGGTCAGTCAGAATAAATGTAATTCCTTTATCCACATGATAAATCTTCAGATATTTGAAGACAGTTATCAGGTATCTTTTTTCTTGATCTTTCTTCTCTTCTCAAGGCTAAAAATGTCCACTTCCTTCAGCCACATCTTCATATGGCATGGACTCAGTGCCCTTTGCTACCCAGATTTCCTATTTCTGTACATTTCACATTAAACCATGGTGCCCAGAACTGAACCCGATACTTGAGATAAGTTCTGATCAGGATATTGTACAGTAGAACTAACACATCCCTTTTCCTGTAAGCTTTCCTTTTCTTAATAATGCCTCAAATCACATGAGCCTTTTTGTTCCGCTGGCCTTTCCTCCCAAAGAGTAATCCTTTTGATGGATTAATGATCACTGGATACCAAAATGTTTTTTTTTTCATTGACATTCGGTTTCTGTCTTGTGATTTCATTGTCCTAGAGAGGTTTTAGTGTAGAAGCCTCTTCCCATTCCTCTATACTGCTTCCACCAAGGTAGGTTGGCTACAAGAACAATTGCCTAGCATACAGTAGGCCTTCAATAAATACTTTTTTGAGTAAGGATTATTTCATTGGTATTATTGGTCAGATTTCATGAAGTAAGATTTCTTTTGAAAAGAGGATATTTAAGAATAATCTTTTACTGACAGCAGTATTACACTTCTGAAAATTCTTATAGGACCTTTTCATTTTTGTCTGGTGATCCTATGTTCAGTTTGACAGGTGTTTGCAAGCCTAGTGTCATTTCAGACATCTTCCTTTGGCATGCCTCCATCATTAATCCATCAAAGTTAAGTTTAAATTTTGGCCGCTTGTCATGAAAAATTGGTTCACTATTCAGATTCCATTCTACTGAAATAGATTGAATTAGTCAGATATTTATCATGTCTGCTCTGTGCAAGCCACTGTGCTGTTGACCTAAGAGTTTATATGTTCTTCAATTCCTCTTCTAAAACCATGGAACCTTTTTGCTACAAGGTATCCTAAAAGTCTAATTGATATTTTTAACAACTGCACTCAAACTTTAGGGACAACCTATAATACAGCAGATCTTGGGTACTGGGTTAGTGCATTTCACAAGAAAATAGAAATTCAGCTCCCACTTTACTGTGTTTACAGTATGAGGTTAATTAAAGGTGTTTTATAAATAAAGAGCTTTTAGTATTCAAATAAAATTCAGTAAAGTTCCTAATTTGACCATGGTTTAGCAAAAAAGGAAAATCAAATATCCATTGTAGTCACTATACCTTGCATAATTGTTTTTAAGGGAAAAATACATAATGGTATCTGCCATCCTTTTTGCCTTCCAATAAGTCCCAACTAAAACTTTGCCTTCTACAGGAAGCAGCCTTAACCCCTCTTAAATCTAGTGTTTCCTTCTGTTAATTACCACCTCTTTTTCCTTTGTATAGTTTCTTTGTATATATTTATTTTCATGTCATCTCCCCCCATTAGATTATGAGAGCCCTGAGGGCAGGGACTGTTTTTCTGCCTTTTTGCATCCTCAGCACAGTGGCTGGCACCTGTTCAGGTCATGTCCAGCTGTAGGTGACCCCACAGACATTGTCTGTTGGATTTTCTTGGCAAAGATGCTAGAGTCATTTGCCGTTCACTTTGATCTTTTGTGAGTCTCCTGTCAGGTTTAGCCTTTATGAAAAAATTTTTTACATTCTGCATAACAGATTCTACTGTAAGAACTTAAATATTATGAGATGTTAAAATACACTGTAATATGAGCAAGAGAATTCAGAGTCTTACCAAAAGTATATGATGTTGATCATTGGCTCCGATGTAAACAGCCTATATGTTTTGGCCCTTAGATGAGACTCTCATGTCACGGTCTGAAACTTCAGATTTACCATAAATATAAAATCCTCTACTAGAAATAGATTGTTTTAAGCTGTGTAGCTATCAGTTGGAGATCTTAGCAAGGTAAATATATTGAAGTGTCTGTTAAGTGATTCAACTAGTATAAAGGGTATTTGATTTTAAAGGCTTAAATGTTTATAGATCATAATGAAATGGTGGCTAACATAGGCTTGTAAACCACTCCACAAATTTGTAAGGGTATAGCATATACTCAATGACTAATATCCCCTAGACTTTTCTCTTGTTATAAAAAACTTTGAAACTCCACCTCCACCCCCATTCCTACAAGTCTGTCTTTCCCAAATAAGGAGCTACATATAGCTTTGTGTTTTGGTTAAGATTTCTTTTGGCACCAACAGAATGGATGATATGTTAAATATGTGTGTTGAATTCATGGGCCCATATGTTTTTACTTTTTTCTTTAATGACATAGCAAAGATTGTGTGCAATCTTTATTGTAGAGTCCTCAAGTACTAAAACAAATGTTCTTTATTTTAAGATCATTCTAGAGACTTAGGGCAGCAAAAGTGGTGCAGGGGATGGAGTATTGGGTTTGGAATCAGGAAGACTCATCTTCCTGAGTTCAGATCTGGCCTTACTTAGTTTTGTGACCCTGGGCAAGTCATTTAACCCTGTTTGCCTCAGTTCTTCATCTGTAAAATGAATTGGAGAAGGAAATGGCAAACCATTCTAGTATCTTTGCAAAGAAAACTCAAAATGGGGTTACAAAGAGTCAGAAACAACAGAAAAACAACTCAACCAAAACAGAGTTAGGGTTAGAAGGGACTTTGATGTAAAAAAAAGTGCTTTCCTTTATACAAAAGATGTGTTTCTGAAATATTTGACAAAACTTTCTTAAAGCTTATCCTATTTCAAACACACTGCCCTAGGTCCCCATTTAAAAGAAAACCATAATTCTTTAAAACTCCAAGTAAACTTTTTAAAAGCCTTTATTAAATACCTACTTTATTCCAACGCTGGCAATTCAAAGATCCTTCTTCCCCACCCATGCCGCCCCACAAAATACTGCTTTTTCCTTCAAGGATCAAATGTAGAAATGGGGGAGGGGTGTGGGAACTGCATTTCTAAAATATGACAAGTCAATGATTTGGAGTAGGCAGTGGCAGTTGATCAGTCTTTAAAGGAGCTGGAAATTTCAAAAAGTATAGGCATGGGTGAATTGGTTATTGAAACTCAATGAGGGAAGGAAATCTATACAAAAGAGGTCATTACATCATTGTTGTTGTTTTTTTCTGTAAACAAAGCATATGAAAAAAATTTTTACTTTTTCTTATTAGGAGGCTATGAGTTCAAGTCCTGGAACTGATAGATGCCACTTGTTTCTCGTTGAGCAAAGCACTTACCTCTGGTCCTCAGTTTCCTCATTTGTAAAAGTTAGAATGTTGGACTAGATGACCTCCAGTGTCCCTTCTAAGGCTAAATCTTTAGTACAGTCCTCTAATTATGAACGTTACTGTGCATAGTCACTGTGTATAGAGTTACTCTACATAGTAGTATAGAGAGACAGCCTCTTCCCCTGAAATATTGGTGTTTTAGCTAAAGTAAAATTGCTTCATCCTCTTCGCTGCTTTTTGTAATTTCATTTTTCTTCCCGCGATGAGCCCTCATTTCTTGCTGTTGTCAGTTTCCCTGTCCAAATTTGTTGCTTCTGTTTTGCCGCTGGCTGAGAAACCAGATAACCAAGTTTGTCAGAATTATGTAAAGAGTAAATAGGTCCTGTGTGAGGGCCTGAGGGGCTCTCCCATGAGTGAAGTACATGAGCTTTATATTTAGTACACAGATTTAGTGTCATATTAGATTGTCAGCTAACTCATTTGGTGTGTGAAACTGAAAATGATATTGACCTATTTTACTGGGAATTTGAGAGAACACTTTTTTTTTTTAAAGTGCTGTTTAAGGCTCATAGTGTTAATTAATGGCAACTGTATTTAGTCAGATATCTTTCTTTTACCTAAGTGCCATCATGTCACTGAATAAGTCTTTGGGTGTCCTTAAAAATATAGCAAAATTTTTTAAACTATTCTTGAGGATTTTCAGCATACTTCATTTTTTTAAAAAGCAACTATTAAAATGCAATCTTGTATTTCTGTTCTCTAATGCTTGTATCTAGAATAATCTTAATGATTTCTATTAAAACCTACCTCTAGAGCCAGTCAGTTGAACTTTTATATAGTTAATATTTTAGGAAGATTTCCCTTTTGTGAAACTAAAATCTTCCTCTCTGGCCCAAATATACAGTTTTACATTTATCCCTTAAAAATACTATGCCACCAAAAAAAATACTATGCCACTAAATTTGGCCCATTATCTCTCATCTAAGTTGTTTAAAACCCTTCTCGCTTCATGTCATCCATAAATTTGATCAGTGTGCCATCTAGACATTCTTCATTCTGGATATTGATTAGTATGTTGTATAGAATAAGGTCAGGAATAGATTCTTGGCATAATCACTCATGATCATTGTTTAAAAATTAAAATTTGAGATTTAAATCCACAAAGTTATGATTTTTAAAAATGTAACTTTCAATCTTTACTATCCAATTTTCCCAGTATTTCATGACTGTTACTCCATTTCTCTTGGTTATGTTGCTACTTAAAAGTCATTTCCCCAGATTCTGAATAATTTGGTTGGCCATACAGAAAAGGAAATATTTTAAATTGTATTGCTTTTTCATGTTTTTTTCATCAGTGTCAGAATAATCATTCGTCTTGCAGGAAGACAAATCAAAGATCTTTCTGAAAGAGACAAGTCCTTAATCTTACAGTTATGAAAACTGAGGTTATCATTAATGAAAGAACTGGAATACACAGTGTCTCTCTTTATGACATCTCTGATTGGTTAGAAACACTATCTCCTAGGTACATTCAGATGTAAGACTTAGAATTCCCAGCATTTCCAACAGCCAAACATTGCCATTCCTCTATGGCTCACTATAAAAATGTCACTGTGGGGGCGGCTAGGTGGTGCAGTGAGTAAGAGCGCCAGCCTCGGAGTTGGGATGACCCGGGATCGAAACCGGCCTCAGAAAACGAGCACCCACACATAAATAAAGACTAGCCGTGTAACCTTGAGCAAGTTACTTAACCCCAATTGCTTAAAAAAAATAAATTTTAAAAATGTCACTGTGCCTCCTCTCACCCCCAGATATAAATTGTTTTAAAAGATGTGTAACCTCTAAATGGACAAAGGAAATGAGTAAACATAAAAATATTAATGATTAATATTTTGAATGAGTCATAATGTTACCAGTGAATTACAGTCATAAGATAGATATTTCCCTTGTAATGATGTCCTGAATCCTCTCTCTTCCCATATCCATATTCACAATGGCAGGTGTAGGTAGAATAGATTATATGAGTTTAGTGCAGTATATGGCTATGGAATAATTTTTCTCTATTCATACTGAGCTGAGGGAACTGAACAACAACAATATTTCTTAACTGAATAATAATATATTTCTCAGTACTTCTTACTTCTGTATACTTTAATATATGTGAGCATGGGTATTCACAGTATCATAGGCTGACTTTCATTGTCCTAAAAGAAAGCCATAATACTGTAAACTTTAACTAGAAAAAAAGTCAAAGTTCTTTCAATTTACATGAGCAAACTAAGACCATTATTCAGGATCTTTCCCCAAACAAATCAGTTCTTTGATGGGTTGGGTACATTATCAGATACAGTCACCGTATCTGTTATTTTTGCTTAATTGTGTTTTTATTTCAAGGGAGAGCTCGGTGCCCTTAAGGAGTTTGAGCAAGAGAAAGGAAATATATTTAAAATAACTGGTATAAAAGCAAAAGGCATCCATTAAAATTTTTTAAAATATTGTTTGTTTATTAAAACTGTATTTTTAAGTTAACTATATTTATCTTAATGTTTAATATTTGTTTTAACAACATTTATTTTGCTATTGTTTTACAATTTCTTTTAATATTTATTTTAATATATTAAACATATGAACAGTTACAAAGAATATCTTCAATAAATCATTGGTTGCTACCCATTTATTATTTATTAGGGGTTTTTTTTGTTTGTTTGTTTTTGTTTGTTTGTTTTTTTGAGATTGTAAAAGTTTATTGTTAAGCTGCACAACAGAGCTGGCAAGGGTTCTTATGGAACCTGCAAACTTAAAGAAAACATAGGCATAGTTTTTAAGGAGTCAAAGCAGTAAATCAGATGTCAATTATGCTAACTAGGTGAGTAAGGGTGGGATAAGGGAGGAGTTAAGGAGTGGTCAGTGCTTAAAGGAACATGCACTTTTTTTTTTTTTTTTGAAACATTTAATTTTAAGACATCGAATTTCATATCCATTCCCTTCCTTCCTTGTCACCCTTTCCCTCTGGGAAGATAAGTAATTCAGTATATGTTGTACATGTCTAGCTATGCAAAACTTTACCATAGTAGATATATTGTACAAGGCTGCTTATAATTCCCTCCCAACCATCCCACCCCCCACCTGGTACATTCCCTACTTGATCCTGTCCCTCTTCTACAGTGGGTACTTCCAACCTCCCCTCTCCCCAAGAATGCCCTCCCATCCATCATCCCCTCTCTCATCCCCCTTCCCCCTATTCTGCTGCAGGTTGAGATGTCCCACCTAGTATGTATGTCATTCTCTCCCTGAACCAAATTCAATGAGAATGTGGTTTTGCCTTTTTGTCTTCCTATTCTTCCCCTCCCATGCAGCCACTTCCCCTTGTTTCTTCTACATGAGATAGTTTACCCTACCCTGTCTCTCCCCATCTCCTCTTGCCACTTTCCTCTCTCACCTCATAATTTCATCCCTTGAGTATTCTCCCTTCCCAACAAATTCAACCTATGCCCTCTATGCATATATAACTGTAACCATATACACACACATTCACATATGTATTCATATGACCACACACCCTTCTTCCATTATTTTCATAGAGAGAAAGATATCATCAGTCACAGTTATTGCTTTTCCATATAGGAATGTAAATAGTTCAACTTTGATAAGTTCCTTTTGATTTCTTTTCCCTGATTACCTTCTCGGGCATCTCTTGCTTCTTGTGTCTGGATGTCAAATTTTCTATTCAACTCAGGTTTTTTCCTCAAGAATGCTTGAAAGTCCTCTATTCCACTGAATGACCATATTTTCCCCTGAAACAAAATACTCAGCTTTGCTGGGTAGGTGACCCTTGGGTTCATTCCCAGTTCTTTTGCCCTCTGGAATATCATATTCCATGCCCTTTGATCCCTCAGTGTAGAAGCTGCCAGGTCCTGGGCTATTCTGATTGTGTTTCCACAATATTGAAATTGTTTCTTCCTGGCCGCTTGTAGTATTTTCTCCTTGATCTGGGGATTCTGGAACCTGGCTATAATATTTCCGGGATTTTTATTTTTGGGATCTTTTTCAGGAGGTGATCGGTGGATTCTTTCAAACTCTATTTTGCCCTCTGGATCTAAAACATCAGGGCAATTTTCCTTGAGAATTTCTTGAAGGGTGATTTCTAGGTTCTTTCTTTGATCATGGCTTTCAGGTAGTCCAATAATTTTTAAATTGTCTCTCCTGGATCTATTTCCAGGTCAGTGGTTTTTCCCATGAGATATTTCACATTGCCTTCTAATCTTTCATTTGTTTGGATCTGCTTAACAGCATCTTGATTTCTCATAAAGTCATTAGCTTCCATTTGCTCCATTCTCAGTCTGAAGGAATGAATCTCCTCAGTGAACTTTTGAGATTCTTTTTCCATCTGGCAATTCGACTTTTTAAGGCATTCTTCTCCTCATTGCCCTTTTGGGCCTCCTTTGCCATTTGAGCTAGTCTATTTTTTAAGGTGTTGTTTTCCTCAGTCAGGCTGTTGACCCTCATTTCATACTTTTCCTGCATCCTTCTCATTTCTCTTCCAATTTTTCCTCCACTTCTCTTATTTGATTTTTAAAGTCCTTCTTAAGGTCCTCTATGGCCTGCAACCTGCTCATGTTTTTCCCTGGGGCTTTTGGAGCAGGACTTCTGACCTCACAGTCCTCTTCCCCTATGCTTTGACCCTCTTTGCCCCCAATAGTAGGAGTCTAGGGTTGCATTTTTCTGTTTAATTTGTTTCCTTTGTCTTGGCAAGTTGCCACTTAATTACTTGACTTTTGGGCTTGTTGCCATAGTATGGCTTTAAGGCCAGATAGAGGAATTTTCGTCCCCAACATGTGGGGGGCAACTTCCGTTTCTGGCAAGCTGGAAACCTACCCACGACCTCCACCCCAGATCACAATCCAGATCCAGGGAGGTTAAAGCAAGAGTGATTACCCCCCAAGACTGATCGCTGGATCTCCCTACAGCAGGCCAGGAGCTGGAGCTGCCTCTGAAAACTACAAAATGGTGTGTAGAAGCCCTCAGCAGCTTCTAGCCCCCAGGGGAGGAAGCCGACGGGTTCCCCAAATACTGGTCCCAAAGTCCATAGGGCACTAATCTCTCACTTTTTCCTAGGCATGTCTATGTTGATAATTCTGGAATTGCCAAAGCTGCTGGTGTTCTGGGGCCCCACCAGCCCGCTGCTGGCCCTGCCGCCCTGGGGCTAAAACCGCGACTCAGGCACTCCGCTGTGCTCCGCTCCCCACTGTACACTGCTGGCTCCCAGACCACTGTGCTGGATCTTCCTGCAGGGCTGCTGGGCTGTCCTCAGTGGGAGGTTAGCTTCCCTGTGTCCTTTTAAAGATTGTCCCTTCTGGTGACATTATAATATGAACAACAGACATTCTTCATCTACTTGGTTTTTCCTGTGTGGGTGGAGATTAGGCCAACCCCTTGACTAGTTTATCTCTTCTGGGAAGCTTTACAGTGTCAGATACAAGAGATATCAGAGATAAGGTGCTTAATTAGGTTAGGCCTCTTCTGTGCAGTTATTAGAGTTTTTGGTGCATTATCTAAGTAACTTTTTACCTGCCTCCAAAACACTGATACCCTTCAAGAAGATTGCTGAGTAAAAATAAAAGGACTTCCAAGAAAAAACATGAGTCCCCGACATCAATTTTAGTTCTCTTTCACAGAATGACTCTGTGGAATTTTTTTCTAGCCTTATTTAAAGGATTCCCAAAGGTAACTCTTATATTTCCTGTACTATCGAGCAGACTACTTGAAATGCATTTCAGGATATTTATATTTTTCCCCTTTGCAAAGCTCTGTGGTGTGGGTCACACAGTTACAGAACTGGAAGGAGCTTAGTTCAACCTCTTTATTTTTACAGATGAACTTTATGAATCATCTAAGATCACACTGCTTCTTAGAATTATGGCACTAACTCTTGACATTTATTTTTAGTTTATGGAATAAGACAAGCATTTCCATTAACATAATATAACAAAAAATGACTGCACATAAAACTGTAAATATACTGTGTACAACTTGCTATTCCTTTTAAATATACAGCAGTTATCATGTAAATTCCTTTTTTTTTCTTCCCCCTCCCCTACAGATAGCTACCATTAAACACAAATAGTTGTGAGTGTGTGTATACCTAACATTATTCTATACCCACTTCTATTTATCAGTTCTTTTTCTGAATGCAGATAGCATCTTTTTTCATATGCCTTTATAGTTAATTTGGGTATTTATAATAGTAAAAATAATTTATTTGCTCAAAGTTGTCCTTAAAACAATATTGCTCTTACTGTATACAGTGTTCCCTGTATGAACATCTGTTCATTTCTCTCTTCATTATTTCGTGCTAGTCTTTCTTTTTCTAAGACTATTGAGCTCATCATTTCTTATAGCACAGTAGTATTACACCACAGTCACATACCACAGCTCCCAGTTGATGACCCACCCTTGACCCCATTGCCCCGTGCTTCCCAACATAGTGTGGCATTGCTTTTCATAAACCATGTTGCTCCTTCAGAGGATGTTCACACTGTGCTCAGAGGACTAATGAGCACAGTCCTTATCTGGGACACCTACTAAATGACCATGCAATTTTAGACCAATGATTAGTTTTAGAAATTCATCAAGAAATAAAGGAAACGATCAGATAGTTCTGAGAGTTTTAGTACCTAAGGAATATTTTCATCTTCTCCGTTGGTTTTTTACCCTTTTACTGTTTGGTGGAATACCATCAAGGCCATCTTTTTTTCTATCTATTTCCCTCCTTTTGGAAATCTCCAACACTGTTCTTCATTACCTTATTTGGTCATATATTCTAGAGTCTTACAGCCCTTCAGTCTAACTTCTACACATTCAGTTTAGGGCTCTTCTGGCTGTATGACTTTGATAACTTTTTTTTTAGAGTTCATTTGTTGTTTCTTTATTTGAAACCATTTTGGTTTATTTGTTTATTTTTGGAATTCTTTCCTTTTTAAATTTTGTGTTCCAAATTCTCTCCCTCCCTTGTATTCCCTCCTATACCCAGGGAGAAGGCAAAAAATATGATATCAATTATACATGTGAAGTCATGCAAAACATATTTCCATATTAGCCATATTTCAAAAAAAGTGAAGACAGACAGGAAATTATACTTCAGTTTGTACTCCAAGACTTCAATAGCTTTCTGAGAAGATCTGTTTATGGCCACAAAAACACAAAAATAATGACAGCTCACACTTATATGGCATCTTTCAATTATGATGCATTTTTCTCACAGCAACCCCATATGCAGAATACTACAATGAGTATAGCTATTTTACAGATGAGGAAACTGAGGCTCCAGTTTCCTGTGGAAGACTTTCCTGTGGTCACAGAATATCAATCAGGATTTAAATGGAAATTCACATTACCACCTTATATTTGAAGTTTTTCCTGATTCTCCTTAGAACACCCCTTCTTACCCCAACTATTAGTGCCTTAGGCCCTTTGTATTTATTTCCTATCAAGTTCCATGTTGTCTCCTTCAATGAAATATAATATCTTTGACAATAGAGTCTGTTTTCCATGTTTGTCTTAATATCCCTAGTGCCTAACACATAAGAAATGCTTGTTGATTAACTGATTGAAATTTCTTGACGGCAAGTCTAGCAGTTTTTCCACAACACTTTGCCTTAAAGAATTTTGCAGTTGTTTTACATGGGATATTGGGATGTTACTTTCCCCCTCTTCCCCAAGTTTTAGGCTTTTCCTTTGATCCATTATTGGAATTTGGTAAATGAGACCTAATAAATGCGACCTAATTTCATCTTATAATTAATCTGAGGTCAAGTCTGTATAGTTTTGTGCGTGAATAAAAGTCCTTAGGTATTTAGATGCATTTCTCATCATTATCCTATATTGTGTCATTATACATTTAAGAGAACAAGTCTCCGGAATGTGCCAGAGCCAGCTCTGAAAGCCAATTGTTAAATTTTATTTTCAGGATGAGAGCATTTATACTTTAGAAATAAGGAATGCCTATCAGGTCTTGATATGTTATTTTATTGATTGTCTAGACTTGAGAAGTTGTTAATAATGCATATGATATTTTAAGATATGTGCATACATTCTCTCCCTCTCTCCCTGTTAAACTTTTACTATCACACCCCTGGGCTTATCCCATGTGAGCACTGAAATCCTTAAACCTTAGATAAAATTTGGTTCACTGTCAAAAATTTGCTGGGATACTAAGAACATTGATAGCATGGTATAAATAATAATTTTTCCCACAGTCAGATCAACAATATCTGGCAAACTAGAGAATGAATTTATAATAACAGTTGAATTTTATGAAAGAAGTTGAGTGTTGTTTTTATTTTATTTTTATTATCGTTTTCCAGAATTAATTTTTTTTTACTGAAATTTGTAAGTGTTTTTAAAAATTGAGTTAGAGTTATTAGTAATGGAAAGTCTTTGTTGCTAGCATTATGGGACAAAATTATTTGCTTTTAATATAGGATATTTTTATGTTCTGTGCATTTTTGTTCCTGTTGGGGGAGTATGGTGCACACATACAGCAAAGAAATATGATATTTCTCTGCCTGTCCTCTCACACACATCTTTTTTGGGAAGAAAGACACAACAATACACAGTTCATCTGTGAATTATTCCAGTTTTCCTGGAAAATAATTTGGAATTATGCCAGAAAAGTCACTAACCTCTTCATACATTCCGTTTGACCTAGTGATCCCATTGCTAAGAATACATACCTCAGAGTTGAAAGATAGTTAAACTGGTCCAGAATATTTCGAGGTAGACTTTACATGACAACAAAACAACCGAAAAAAAGAACTGGTACTCATTGGTTGCAGAATAGCTAATGAATTTATGGTATGTGAATATAATGGCATATTACTGTGCCATAAGAGGTTGAAAATGGAGAATTCAGTGAAACATGGGAGGACTTGAATGAACTTAAAAAATCAAGTAAGCAAATCCAGGAGAACAATGTACCCAGTCACTACAATAATGTAAACAGAAAGTTCTCTGTAGCTAGTGTGACCCAGACCTACCACATTGCTGTTTTGTGGCAACACCTGTGTACAGCTTATCCCCCACCCCCCTCCCAAGGTCTGTCAATCATTTGCCCTATCACACCACTCCAGAATACTTCTCCCCAAATCACCCTCCCTTAGGTGCATTCTTTACAACTTCCCCACCCTCCACTCTGTCCACCTTTTCTTTGCCACTTTTACAGCTGTGTTCTCTGAGCCCCCTAGCTCTCACTTCTTTTCAATCTGGATTTCTTCCCTCTTCCAGCCCTGCCTTTTCACTATTAACAAGTAGCAGCTACCCAGCACTACAGAGAGTAATGAGATGGCTGGAGAACTTCAAACTCCTTTACTTACACACACACACACACACACACACACACACACACACACACACTAAAACTGCAGCAAATTTTACATATAGTGTACTGTAAAAAAAAGAATCGGTGTTAACTCATTTTTTGGAGAACACAACTAGAACAAATTTAGATTTCATATATTTATATTTATATATATTTATATATTAAAAAGCTATATGGAAATGGTTCTGAAGACTTGATTTATATAAGATAAGTTCCTGTGGTCTTTTGTTTAAGACTTATTCGTAGAATAATTAGTATAATTATCATCTTATTATAATAATTATATAGAATATTCTAGAATAGGCTGTGGGTAAATTCTTCTGTTTCTGTTCTTTAAAGTAACTTCTTGGACTACCCCCTCTGTGGCCAAAAGAGTACAAATTACCACATTAAATTTGTGTATTTGACAGTCATGATACTAACACCAACACAGTTTTCCTGAGTTTCCCCTCATTTTGGTTTGTTTTCTGATGTATGTGCCCCAGCAGGTCAGGCATACCTTTTGTAGAGGGACTTTTATGTGCATATGCTCTGAAAATTTGAGCATTAAGGCATTACAGGAACCTATGGGCTGGGCTTACAAGTACAAACACCAAAAAAACAAGGAAAACTTTCAGTTTTCTAAGAAATTTAATAGATCCAAATTTAAATTCAACTGGCAAGGATCTCCAGAATTTAAAATGGCCAAACATCTGGTTCATTCTTCCTGACAGCTTTTGTAATGACCCTGACTTTTCAATGTAGATAAATTAATGATTCATCCTTCTTTACTTTGGCTGCTGCCTCCCCCCTACTAGTCATTGGGGAAAAAGGAAAAAAAAAACTATAAAGCCTCAAAGGCTAACCCACCTTAAGCTCCAGATTCAGGGTTTGTGTTTTTCTGTGACTTTGAACTCTGTTTTTCCTGAGTTTATCAGCAGACAGCTGCAGTAGACCAGATCTGTTTACATAAGGGAGTGAAGAAGCAATTCTGAAGCATCGAGTTTCCATTTCCTTTAGTATTGTTCAGGAGTTGTGGCTCACAGCTTTAATGTTGAAGTTTATCCCAGCGTATACCTCTTCTTCCAGTACAGAGGTTTTGTTTTTATTTCTGATTTGATGTGAGAAGGTACAGTGCTGACTAAATGAAAAGTTACAGCTTTTACTTCCACATCTGTTTACAAGAAACAGGATTAAGAAAAGCTGGCTGCGTAGGGCAAACAGGTTTCTTATCTCACTCCATTTCTAGACTAGCAGGTTGCAAGTCCTAATTCTTTTGTGAGCCCTGTGGCAGCCCATAAATCCAGGGTCATGTCCAAAGGAAATGGACAACTCAGCATACTGTATTAGACTCTTGAGTTATAGCTTTGTAAATGAGTTTTCATGAGGAGTGATATTACCACTTCTAAAAAGTGGCTATGAAATCTGACCATCTCTTTTGACCACTACACCATTAATTCCGATCTCTTTCATGTCTTAGAATGGAATAGTGTTACCCCAGTGACATTTAACTAGGCAGTTATTCCACTGTAGAACAGTTACTATTATATATCCAAATAGCCAGAGATTTGGGTACATAGCTCATAGAGTCTGAGAATAATTTTAAATAATATTATCAATTAAAAGTAAAGTAAGGATCTGAATGCTTTTAAACCAAGTTCCTTTCTCTTCCAAGGAAGGACGATGATGATGACAAGTACTTCCTAAGGCTCATCCACATAGTGGAGTTGCAGATTTTAACATAAGAGTTCTATCTGTACTATAGGAAAGTCAGGTGTTTAGAGAAGTCCGTAACTCAGCCTACTACCAGACCATTTATTCAGTTCCCCCCAGCATAGGAGCCAACCAGATATTTGGCAACTGTTTTAGCTAGCTTAATTTCCTGCTCTGCTGGTTAAAAAGAAATAGCATAGACATTGACCATCACCTGTACAACCTCATTGGCACTGTCAAAGAAGTGAGTTGGATCCCAAGGAGACTAGAATGCCATATTGGATTTTTGCCTCCAGGTCCCTTCTCTCACATTATAGGCCAACTGAGCAATGTGTTAACTTATTGCATAACCATTCACAGATAGGTACCTAGCATGTTGCAGTAAATTCTTGTTGATCTAACATGGATGGAGAATAGAATATTCTCGTTAATAAGATGACACCTTTCCCAAGTTTGTCAATTTTCAAAAATGTGAATTAAAATACCCTGAACCAAATTCTTTAGAAGGCTTTCTCTAACCTTGACATACTTTTAGGGTCATATGATGTCCCAAAGTGCTCATTAAGAGGGAATATTCTGTTTAACAGAATGCCAGATGTTCAGGGCAGTATAGTATTGTTAAGCACTGGATTAGAAATGAAAAAACCTGCATTTTAGCCCCAGCTCTTTCCATTACCTAGCTATATGACTTTGACCAAGCCATTTTACTTTTCTGGGTCTCAGATTACTTAAGAATAAGATGGTGGTGGTGGACTACATGATTTCTTCCATTCTAGCCATTAAGGAAATGCAGTTCTTCTTCCAGACTCCAGACCCAGCAATGCTTATCAAACCTGCCCTTTCAAAAAGATGGCTAGTTGGAAGATTGTAATTAGAAAATAACTTAGTATTATTATAAAAGTATTTTTGACCTTGTGAACAAGTCTTAATTAAGAACCCTCAATGGATCCATGGAACCACTGATTTAGATGCTTTTTTTCTCTACTCTTTTAAATGTCTTCATTAAAAGGGATTATGTTCAGGGACAGGAAGGCAGGAGGAATACATTGAGAGATGTAGGTAATATAAAAACAAGATATCAATAAAGTTTGATTTTTAGAAATACTGTATGTGAGATGAGGAAGGCAAAACAGTACTTTAAAAATAAAGGTCAGCAGTCTGGCTTTTTTCTTCTTCTCCCAACTTACAACTACCCCCCACCCCCCCGCAAAAAAAAAAGTACAGCCATTATTGGTTCTTGTCACTTTAATATTTCTTAAGGTATTTGGTGAGTCAAACATACTCTCCAGCTTGTTGACAGGTCTCCAGTAGATAATTCAGCACACACTGCTCTCTGGTGTATTCTCTTAGGCTGGTAATGCCCAGCTTTCATGTTCTCCCCTTTCCTCCCACCACCCTCCTCTAGCCTGAAACATACTTCAAAGGCATAAAGGGATTTGAGCCTGACCTACAGCTGACTTCTTTGAGAGCGGGTTTGCCTGGCAGTACTCATCCAAATAGCCAGTTCCTTTTCTAGTTCTAATCCACTAAAACTTCCCTTTTGAGTTCATTGTGGGTTTATAGAGTTTGATTCTAGCTATGCTACCCAAGTATTATCTAAGAACCTTGTGCTTACATAATAAGAATATCATTCCCGTTTCCTGTTTTTATCCCTGTAACAGGATGAATAACATATAACCTCCTCCCCCCCCCCAGAAAAAAAAACTATTGAAAGAATTATTTGCCTTTGGCTATTCCGAATTTATGCTAAAACTTATTAAATCACAGCCTTCATTAGTATTAACTTTCAGACTACTAGGCAAACTTAATAATTTTTATTCCTGATAGGTTCAATAGTTCCCTCCATGTTGTGCATCCAAACAAGAGGGATTTCTTTCCATCCTTCTCACTGCAGTCCCGTATGTGTAAATGACGCATCACAGATATATAAACTCTTTTCAAGTTAGTAAGTCTTCATTATGGCTAATTCAGCAGCTCTTCCATCATGTAATGATCGAACATTCCCTACTTCATACCTCTTTAATTCTCTATGACCTTCCTGTTTTCTTTGGAAAACTTTGTTTCCTTAAAGGAGGAAATAAGATGAAAATGATTGCATTTGGGCATTTGAACATGAACAGAATTTCTCCCTTTCTCCTGCTCTCATTCTTGTGCCCTCCTCTCTTCATTTGCCCTTGGTAGCCATCATCTTTTCACCTTTGATACTGCATCCTGTTTCCTTCCTCCAGCTGGAATTAAGCTTTCCCTGCCGATCCTAGCATTGTTGTGGGTTTTTTTTTCCTAGTTTGGGTCTCAACATCTAAAATTAAATATAGCAAAGTCAGTCTATGTATTTAAGGTTTTTGTTTCATTATCAGATGTTGCATCTGGTCCTTCTGTAAATCCTCCTCATCCTCCCCCACTTTGGTAGAAGGGAAAAAAAACAAAAATATAAAAGTAAATAATTGAAGGAAGAGTGATTCTCAGTACCCAGTCAGGCATGAGGAATTTTGCATTGGGATTGATGTGTTGCTGTGTGCTGAGGCCATGATAAACAGCGCAAATGCTTGTAAATATAGTATGAGTAGCTTACAGTACATCAATGCATGCTCATGATACAAAGTATCCCATCCTAAATGCAGAAGGGAAGGTACAGCTTGCTTTGGGAACCCAGAAGGAAGGATACGACCCTGCACCTGATCTCACATTGGTAGTTTTTGTAACAAACTTGGATCTGTGACTTTGTGAGAAACTGAAGCCATGGGAGAAAGGGGAATGTAAATTGATCATTAGCATGTTTCATGACTTTTGATTTAGTCATATCTGAGTGGGTTGCATGGCCATAACCAAAAATATACTCAGTTCTTTTCACAGTGGTTTCAGATTATGCACTTCTGCATTCTTGCTGGGGTCCTTGGGTGATATTCTCCTATCTTAAATGTTAATGAAGTCAGCAAATGAGAAAAGAGTTTGAGAAAAAGACTGGTAAAAATGGAAATAGTGAAGGGTTTGGTGTCAGAGAACCATGGTTCAAATCTGTCCTATCACTTAAAACCTGTATGAACTTGGGGAAAAACTCAACTCTTGGGAACTCATCCGGAAAATGAGGGAGTGGAATGGGTGGTATCTGTGGTCCTTCCAATTCAGAATCTGTGATATATATTCCCAAGAACTACAATACTAGATGGAATATGCTAACATCTGACAGGTAGAAAGTGGCCCATTTTGCATCAGTGGGTACCATCTTTAGTCAGTGATTATCCACAGAGACTAAGAAAGATAAATTGGTCTCTCCAATTTATTCTCCAAGTCATTCAGTAATTTGCAGCATAATCAAGAGCTAAGTACTCAATTGTAAATAGAATTTATTTTTGTGTGCAAATATTATCATGGTGTTTTGGTCACTTACTCCACAAAAAGCTATAAAATAAAATCCTTAAGTATGAATGGTGTAAAGTACCAAATAGTTTTCTTCTCAAAATTGGGTTTTGAAAACACTTGTTTATAATTGAAAAACTTTTGATTAGAACTTTATCCTAGTCTATAATATAAGCAATTTTTAATTTAAAATTAGTGACACTCTTATATCACACTACTCACTCTCCCAACATTTCATTATATGGTTATGCAGTTACATATGCAGTTTGCATTAGTCTATACTTTATTACATAAAATATACAAATAAAAGAACCATTGTATGATTTTAGGGAATTCTTCACTTGTGTGCATATATGTACATAATGCTGATGTCACAGTTATTTTATGATTTGCCTTTCCACTGGTGGCAATAGATTTTCACTGAGTTATTCACACTTTGACAGCAAGAGTATAAACCATTGCGACCAATGGCACTTGTCTGCAAGGCAGATGCAAACAAGTTGTGTATGGCATCATATACAAAGAGAAGGTGGTAGGCTCATAGATGAATCAAGCCTACAACCTCATTAGCAGTATTTATTCTTTTTCTTTTCTCTTTCTTTTTCTTTTTTTTTTTTTGCTTTTTAGAGGGCAACTGAGGTTAAGTGACTTGCCCAAGGTCACGTGGCTAGTTTTTGGGTTAAGTGTGTTTGACTGGATTTGAACTCAGGTCCTCCTGATTCCAGAGCTGGTGCTCTATTCACTACAGCACCTGGCCTCCCCCATTAGCAGTATTTCTGACCCACAGAGATATCTGATTTAAATTGTTCAACACAAACTCAACCAGCCATCAAAATGCATTTTATTTGAATAAATTCCAAATGGAAATGTCATGTTGTCTTCCTGCCCTGTGCCCAGTCTGGCCTTCATCCATAGAATGTCTTCTTTACCAGTATTTTTGACAATTAAATCAACTCAACTGCCACCTCCTACATGATACCCTCCTTGATCCTTTAACTGCTAGTGATTTTCCCCCCTACACACAATTCTTTTAGATACTTCCATATAAACTTTTTTAAAAATTTACTTAAAATATGTTTATCTTCTGTCCCCTTAGAGCTGGGGTCCCTGAACTTTTGAAAAAAGTTAACTTTATTTCAGTGTGATTAGTTTCTTTTTTAATCCTACATATTTTACTTTATACATTTAAAAACACTCTGTGTAAGGTACACAGCCCAGGGTGCCAAAGAGGATAGAAAAAAGACAAATGTAAGCTCTTTGAGGCCAATCACTGTTTCATTTTTATCTTGATTAGTTATATAAGGTGCATAATGAAAGCTTGCTGCTTAATTGATAGCTTCTTCTTTCATATATATAATATCACTATCCAGTTTCCTTTGGTATTATTTGAACTACTATGGGAAAAGTCAAAGATTTTTTTAAAGGTATGTTTTATTATCCATAAAAGAATAAGGTAGCCCTTGAATTTTTTTTTTTGGCTTTTTGTTTTTTGTTTTTTTTTTTAAGCAATTGGGGTTAAGTAACTTGCTCAAGGTTACACGGCTAGTCATTATTTGTGTGTGGGTGCTCATTTTCTGAGGCCGGATTCGATCTCGGGTCATCCCAACTCCGAGGCCGGTGCTCTTACTCACTGCACCACCTAGCCTTCCCTTTATTTTTGGCTTTTTGGAGGGCAATTGGGGTTAAGTAACTTGCCCAAGGTCACGCAGCTAGATTTTTGTTTGTGTGTGCGTTAAGTGTCTGAGGCCAGATCCGAACTCAGGTCCTTCTGACTCCAGGGCCGACGTTCTACTCACTGCACCACCTAGCCGCCCAGCCCTCTGGCCATATTTTGTCACTTCCAAAGAGAATGCAATATCCATTTGTTGCATTGGGACTTTGGAAAATTTCAAATTGGTTTGCCACTCATTGGAGATGAATGACATTGTTGTTTAATAGCTACTCTGGTAATCATGTTCTTAGAAGGTAATGTTAATTTACTTTATTCCCAACAGTAACAGAAGCTGGTTTTGGAGCTGATATTGGCATGGAGAAATTCTTCAATATTAAGTGTAGAGCTTCTGGCTTGGTTCCCAATGTAGTGGTTCTGGTTGCAACAGTGAGGGCATTGAAGATGCATGGAGGTGGCCCAAGTGTAAGTGCATGCTACATATTTCCATGAAAGTTTGATTTTTAAAAATCGTGAAACAAACGCTTAATACTTAAAATTACTTAATACTTAAAATTCGTGAAACAAACACTTAATACTTAAAACTTTTCACGCAGAGCTGCTAATCTATTTCAGTATGTTTGTTTGTCCTGAGTTTTTTCTTTTTCATCTGTCAATGACACCATGCTTCTTAAAGGCTGAAAGGTGCTAAATGACACCCACATAGTTGTTCTATAGCATTGAGTTTATTTATTTTAGTTTTTTAAAATTAGCTCAGCTTACAACTGCATAATAAATATTGGGATGGCTAAAGGTCCTTACAATGAAAAAGAAACAGAAGAATTACAGTAAATGAAATAATGCTGAATGTCTTTCATTTTTTGGCTCTTTGACCTTCTTATTCATTGATACATCATCTCTCATCAAATTTCTGAAAATCATGTCATTCTGTTGCTATCAATTATGTCCTACTGTTGAATTGTTTTAGCAATGAGTTTATTTCAAGATATCTGTCTTTTCAAAGGAAATGCCCTACCCCCTCTAAAATTTACTTTGTTGAAATTTGTTTTTTCATTTCTAAGAATTTTCAAATTGTAAAAACTTGAAATATTCCAAAAAATCAGTTCTGTGGAGTCTCTAGTTTTATCAAGTTCCCTAGCTGTACAGTTCTATCCTATGTTACGTTGGCATTTTCATCTTTGATCTTTTTGATAGCATATGGTACACAGAAGGGATGAATGAATGGTTTCAAAAATCAAGATCTGCTAATGATAACAAATGAAACGTTATACCACATTGCAGCCTGAAATCTTTATACTTCCTTTGTTGTGGACACTATATTTTATTGCTACATAAGATTGCATCAGCTTTGTGGCTCCAGGGACATACTGTTTGCTCATGTTCACCCTGTACCTTGTCAGAATCCATAGTTATTTTTCCCATCAAAAAAAGACAAGATGCTGTGGAGGTGGAATTAAAATGTTGGTAAATTGAACTAAACATTTTATGGCGTTTTCCTTAATTTACCTCTTTACTACTTTTAGGTGACAGCTGGTGTCCCTCTTAAGAAAGAATATACTGAAGAGGTAAGGGAAACTGTATAAAAATCTGCTGTACAGTATCATTTGAATAATTTTATTCATCAGACTTTTGAAAGAAAATGGTAGCTTTTAACTGGGAAGCAGACCATTTTGAAACAAATAATTTTCAGTCTCCAGCATACCATACCTTCTCTCCTACCCTGAAAAAAATCAGGAAACTCAAATTTGTAAATGTATTTGATAGGCAAAATTGCTTTATAGTAAGTTCTTTACTTTGGCAGATTATTTCAATCCCAAATCCTCATTGTTCCTACAGTGGCTTATGGAGGCATCTTGGTAATAGCCAAGAATTAATTAATCTGAATTACATTCAAACTTGGAATTCCAGAAGAAAAACCGTAGTTTCATAGTTTAACTTGAAAGGACCAGATTAGCCCAGGAGAAAGAGCAGTAGTAGGATGCTTCATCTTCAGAATTACTCACAGACTTGATACAGTAAAAATTGGCTACCTAGCAGGCAAGGGTACTTGTCAGAAGCATGTATTATTGGGTTGTTGATGAATGAAGCCTGGCGTAGTCGTTGTTTTATTCTGAGGAACACAGTATGAGTCACAAACAGGAAATCTATTTTTTTTTAAAAGTATATCAAATTGTATTTCTAAATTTGAAAGAAATAATATGCTTCGAGCCTGTCCTCTTATAAATAGTCTTTCTCATAGCCTGTTAATACTGGGTTTTTCCTTAAGATGGAGCAAAGAATATTAAGGGGAAAACTGGTGCTGATTCACACCATTACTTGTGCTTTGTGTCAACCAGCCCACGGACATATTTGGCATGTTGTTCCTGGTATGATAGCCAATAAGACGAAATGCTGTCATGAATCCCAGGAAGTAACAGCCTGACTTATACATTTAAGGCAACTGATGGAGTTTTTCACGAGCAGCTGCTCTTCTTTTGAGGCAAAGGTGTTTCATAATGTTCTTATAAAGTAACTGTAAAGAGGAGAAGAAGAAAAAAAAGTAAAAACCAATTATAAAAATAAAATCCACTCCAATGCAATCCTGCTGTTCTTGGTTTTCTTGGCTTCTCAAGGCTTAATGAGAAATGATACACTGGGCCAAATGGTTTTTCTTACAGAACCTTCAGCTGGTAGCTGATGGATGCTGTAACCTTAAGAAGCAGATTCAGATTACACAACTTTTTGGAGTTCCAGTTGTGGTTGCTCTAAACGTTTTCAAGTAAGTCAAACCTCATATTTTAAACAAGATTGGACCATCAGGTTTCCCTTTCAGTTATTTTTACCTGGGGGCAAGCAGCACTTCTCTGTTCTTTTGAGACCTCATATTTAATAGGTGAGTAAAAGCGAATAATACCAATAACTGATCCTTTCACGTTTGTTTGTTTTTCCAGGAGAAATAAACATGTCATACTATACATTTTTAATCACGAGGAGAACAGATGAATATTTTTTAAAACCCTCAGTTTTTTGTATAGCTTTTACTTTTTACAGTTCACCTTTTTTCTTTTTAACAAAGCCCTGCAGACCCCAAAAAGAATAATTTTACTTTCTCTTCTTCCTTTGGGGGTGGGGGGGAAGAATCAATGAATGTGGAACAGTAGTACTCAAAACATTTTGGTCTCAGGACCCCTTTACACTCTTAAAAATTCCCCAAAGAGTTTTTGTTTGTGTGGGTTATATTTATCAGTATTTGCAATATTAGAAATGAAAAATCTTGTTATTATTATGAAAATAGTTTTGACCTTAATGGGTTCCCCTGAAAGGGTCTCAGACCCGGAGGGCCCTACACCATACTTTGAGAACCAGTGAATCTCAGCTGATAAGCTTAAGCCTAAAATATTAAGCCATTTTTGATAAGAAGGACTTCAGATTTTTAACCATTATTTGTACATGGTGTACATCTTTCTGGTGTTTTAAAAACCACCCCCTAAATAAACACAGTGTCAAAACTAGTATTTCCATCACCAACAGGAGCGACACACATGCTGAGATTGACTTGGTCTGTGAACTCGCAAAACGGGCTGGAGCCTTTGATGCCGTCCCTTGCCATCACTGGTCCATTGGTGGTAGAGGGTCAGTGGACTTGGCTCGTGCTGTGAGGGAAGCTGCAAACCGAGGAAGTCACTTCAGGTTCCTCTATGATGTCCAAGTAAGGAGGGGAAGGGTAGGAGGGAAGCAGGGAGGAAGATGGTAAGCCAGTGGCTGCCTCCCAAGCTTTAACAAGTACTGTGACTGATGTGATTTTCATACCTTATTTAAACTTGATAAAATCATCATAGATTTCCACTATAAGAAATTTTCCCCTGTGGAATTTTCTAAAGCTGCGGCTAGTCCACTTTTAAAAAGGGGGGTTTGTTCATTCCTTTTGTTTTTACATCTTAGCTATTCTTAGGAAGATTGACCAACACCAACCCATGGCAATTCCTGTTAACAAGGAAAAATAGTATTGTAAAACCAGCCAACACAGCAACTTCACCAGATAACACACTCAGCATCCACCACCTCCTTACCAAAAGGAGAGAGGTGCATTTCATCATCTCTCCTCCTGTACCACAATTTAACCATTACTCAGTTTGACTTTCTTTTAGTGAATGAATGAATGAATGTTCCTTGTCAGGAAGGACTCTTTTTCTATTTGTATCCCTAGTGATGTGCACTATCTACTTCAGTATCTTTGTGAACAATACCCCAGATGGAGTCATGAAAGGGTAGGATACAACTGAAATGACTAAAAAACTGGAGGCATCTAGGTGGCACAGTGAAAAGGACACAGGGCTTGAAATCAGGAAGACCCAGGTTCAAATGTGGCCTCAGACACTTAATAGTTAATAGACCCTGGCCAAGTCATTTAACCCTGTTTGCTTCAGTTTCCTCATCTGTAAAATGAGCTGAAGAAGGAAATGGCAAACCACTCTAGTATCTTTGCCAAGAAGACCCCAAGTAAGGTTATAAAGAGTTTAGTCAATAGAAATGATTAAACACAAAATGCTTACTATATAAGCACATAATAAATGCTCTTTTCATGAATGAATTAAAAAAACATTTATTAAATGCCATATACAAAAAGAAGAGTCCTTGCTGTCAAGGACATTGTACTTTTGGAACAGTATTTTGAACTGGGAATCCATAGAGATGCTGAGTGGAGCCATAGGGGGTGAGGGGTGGTTGGCAAAAAAGATTTTAAGGTGGCATGGCATGCAGATGGTCAGAAAGTATCAGTATGGTAATTTCTTTTTTATATTATTATACTCATTCTGGATAGTGTTCTCCTGGCTTTGCTGATTTGATTTTTTTTTCACTTAATAGCATTTTATTTTTTTCCAGTTACATATAAAGATAGTTTTCAGCATCCCCTTTTATAAGATTCTGAGTTCCAGGTTTTTCTTCCACTCCCCTCTCCCCAAAACAGCAAGCAATCCAATACTGGTTATACATGCACAATCTTATTAATCATATTTCTACTTTAGTCATGTTATGAAAGAAGAATCAGAACAAAAGGGGAAAACCATTAGAAAAGAAAATGAAAATATTATGCTTTGATCTGCATTCAGACTCCATAGTTCTTTCTCAGGATGTGTACAGCATTTTCCATCATGAGTCTTTGTAATTGTTTTGGATCGTTGTATTGCTGAGTAGAGAAAAGTAGCTAAGTCTGTCATGGTTAATCATCAAACAATGTTGCTGTTGCTGTGTACCGTGTTCTCCGGGTTCTGCTCACTTCACTCAGCATCAGTTCATGTTAGTCTTTCCAGGTTTTTCAGAATGAAAGCTACCTGCTCATCATTTCTTATGGCATAGTAATATTCCCTCACATTCATAGACCACAACTTGTTTAGCCATTCCCCAGTTGATGGGCATCCCCTCAATTTCCAATTCTTTGCCAGCACCATAAAGGGCTGGTATAAATATTTTTGTACATGTTGGTCCTTTCCCTTTTTTATAATGATCTCTCTTGGATACAGACCTAGTAATCATACTGTTGGATAAAAGGGTATGCACAGTTTTAAAGCCCTTTGGGCACAGTTCCAGATTGCTCTACAGAATGGTTGGATCAGTTCACAAATCCACCATCAATGTTTTATTGTTCCAATTTTCCCACATCTCCAACATTTATCATTTTCCTTTTCTGACAAATTAGCCAATCTGAAAGACATGAAATCTACTTCAGAGTTGTTTTAATTTACATTTCTCCAATAAATAGTGAGTTAGAGCTGCTTATTTTATTCTTTAATAAATTTATGTAAGTCTTCACAGATTTGTCTGCCTTCCTCACTTTTCATCATTTCTTCATGGACAATCAGTGGACACCCATTTAATTTATAGTTTTGGTTTGATTTGGGTTTTTCTTTATTCGTTTTTGTTTGTTTTTGTTTTTGAACTCTATGGCACCTAATTCTCAGCAGTGAGATTGATGACTCAGAGGCTTTGTATGAATTGGTTAATGGGTTTTCTGGCATACTTCCAAATTATTTTCCAGGATAATTGGATTAATTCATAGCTTCACTCACAACATATTACTGGGCCTGTTCCTTCACAATCCCTCCAGTCTTCACCATTAGTCTCCTGTCTTTGTCATCTTCAGATGTTTACAAGTTTATTGGGTATATGATTTCATCAATTTTTAAAATTTTCTAATTGATGGACCTATATAGTCAGGTTAGCTGTGTCATTCCCAGATAAATAATTCTAAGACTTGTGTCTTCTCAGAAATCTAATCTTGGCCCTTCTTGATTCTTCTCCTTAAAAATTTTCCTGGTTCCATTTTTATAACAGATATTTCCCTATAGACAGATACATACACATTTATACATATATACATATTTTTATTTATAGGTATATTTCGTAATCTTTGTATATTATATAATATACATATAACATGTATATCATGTATGTATTATGCATATACTATGTATATTATATATGTTTTATATATACATATTTGCAGAAAGAAATAGAGAGATCTATATATATAGGAAATAACATAAAATCCACACATTAGCTCTTTATATCCATCTCCTACCAAGAACTACATATAGATCTCTATAAATAGCTAGCTAAATAAATACTATGTCCTTTTTATGTATTTCATAGCTACATGTATTCACATCTTTTGAACCCTCACAATTTATTAGTGCTCTTTCCTAGTAGTTGCACAAGTGATTAAAAAAATCAGGCTTCTTTACTGCTGAGTCATAATTCTAGTGTTTACTTAGGAGCCATGGGGCCATGGGCAAGTAATTTAGCTTTTCTGAGCCTCAGTCTAAAAACGTAAACCACAAAACATTTTTTTACATAACTTTAAGATGATGCAGTGGGTAAGGCACCAGTTTTAGTGTGAGAAAGACCCAAGTTCAAAACCAGCCTCAGACACTCATGAACATTTCTCTTTACTGTCTCTCAGTCTCCTCATTTGTAGATCAGGGCCAATAATACCATCTACCTCCCAGTATTCTTTCAAGGTCCAAATAAGATGGTTTATATAAAGCACTTCATAAACCTTCAAGTGCCATCTAATTGCTAACCATATTATTACCTACCACAAAAAGCAGTAGTGGAGAGTGCGGCTTTGTGAATTGGAAAATTCTATGTAAACCTGAACTGTCTTATTATAATTACTATATTTTAGTCCTATGTTATACATGGACTGTTAATAAACTGCTGTCATATTGGCATTATTCTTTATTTGGTATAGATCCTTATTTGTCTCTGATAGTGGCTCTTTATAGATGTTAGCCAATCCAACAGTGCCACGTGCTCAAACCACACACAGCATCTATCCACACTGTTTTGACTAATCACACATTTTTTCACACACTACTACCCACTCTAAAATATGTTCTGGCTCTTCTCAAGAAAATCATTGCAGGTGAAAAGAAGGCTAAATAGGAAAAAAGGGTTGGGTTTTCTTTAATAGTAATAACAGAAATATACTAATCCTGAGATGAACCCCCTTTTTATTTTCTGCTGATATTTTAATGACACAGGTGTTTAGCTTTTCTTTCAGCCTTTTTTCATTGAGAAGATGAAGTTAGGATCCAGGATCCTTGAGGAAAAAACAAGAAGTTTGTAAGCACATGATTATCATAGATGGCCTAGTTAGAAATAATGCCTACTTTTTTTTTTTTTAGAGCAAAACACTATTTGCTTTTTTCACCTCCAAATCAATGATTCTATTAATTTCTATTCAGAATTTAAGTCAAGGATGTTATAAATATTTGAACTCTTTTTAAAATTGAACTTAATTTCTTTTTTTTTTTTTTACATTTTAACTTACAAAATGTCTACCTAACTTCCTCCCCACCCCACACTAGAGAAGGCCACCATATGACATAGAGATATAGATAGACAGATATACATGTATATACATCTACACATATAGACCATACTACGCATAAGTTTATTTATCAGTTCTTCCTCTGGAGGTGTACAGAATCTTCCTTGATAGGTCTTTTGTAGTTGATTTGAGTATTTATAATACTCAGAATAACTTAGCTCACAGTTATTATTTGAACAACATTGCTGTTACTGTATATAGCATTCTATTGGTTCTGTTCATTTCACTTTTCATTATTTCATGCAAGTCGTTCCGTGTTTTTCTAAAATCAACCAGTTCATCATTTATTTACAGCACAGTAGTATTTCATCACAGTTATTATACTACAACTTGGTTAGCCATTCCTCAACTGATGAGCATCCCCTTAATTTCTAGTTTTTTATCACCAACTATTGCTTTTAAAAAAAAAAAGTTTCTATGACAGGAACTAAAATTGCCTTAGGTAATTATTCATGGTTGATTTTTATCACTGAAACCTCTGATATAGTTCCATGTAAATCACATATTGCTGAAATAGAAAATTCTTTCTAACAAGAGTATTTTCCAGACATAGAGCCAGTGGCTTATTTTCACAAATGTCCAGCTTGACAATTTTAGTACAAAAATGCCAACAGTTTCTTGGAGTTTATTTTAATGAGATTTCTACCTTTGTTCCATTATACAAGAAGAAACTTCCATAAACATTCATGACAAATGTTAGTACAAAAATATTTCGAAAGTTGCTTAGAGTTCATTGTAATGATATTTTTACCTTTGTTCCGATGCCAAGGGAAACTGAGGACTGACCATAAGGGCTGCATCCTAACACATTCAATTTAATAAGTATCAAGAATGAGTATAGTAAGATTCCAGTCTCCTAATTAATATCCTAAAAATCTTTCTACTGGCAAAATCATTTCTTATTTCATATTGTCATGTAAGACTGTTTTCATACTGATACCTTCTCCAATACCCTGCTACCTCTGTGTGCCCATCATCATCCTCATTAGCATTTTTTTGTTGTTTAGTCATGTCTGATTCTTCATGACCTTGTGGACACAGCACATCAATTCTGTCTATGGACTTTTTTTTTTTTTGTAAAGTTACTAGAGTGGTTTGCCATTTCCTTTTCCTGGGGATTGAGACAAACAGAAGTTAAGTGACTAGCCTAGGGTCACACACCTAGTAAGTGTCTGAGACTGGAGTTGGACTTGGGTATACCTGACTCCAGGCCAAGCGCTTTATTCTCTGAGCCAATTTAGCTGCCTCACTGAGATTTATATAGCACCAACGTTTGCAAAGCACTTCACAGATATTAGTTACCTCATTTTATTGTCACAACCATAGGAGGTAAGACCCATTATGATCCCCATTTTGCAGATGCTGATGCTGTGGTTGAGTGAGAGAGTAAGTGATTTGCCTTGTGTCTCAGGCAGGATTTGAACTCAGATCTTTCTGGTTCCAAGTCTATCTGTGATGACCACCTCATGACCCAGCCTACACAAGGAACAAAGAAGCCATTCTTACTAGTCAATTTGTATTCACTACCCCTTTGAGAGATTGAGTACTGTAAGAAAGGGTAATAGATGGGACAGATAGGAAATCTATACTTTTGATAGTTCCATGGTAGCTTATGAAGAGCCTGAGCACTACTGACTTTACTTTCTGTGTTCCCTCTTTTAGTTTGTATTAACAGAGAGGAGGCTTTGATAGTAGAAAGTCCGTCTAATAATACAAATCTAATTTGCATAATCCAGCCCCTACTAAATCCCACCTTGTAACATTCTAAACTTCTGCAGTGAAATCCAGTGCTCAGACCTTATATTGTACAATTCTGTCTTGTAAAAGTGATGCTTGGGGGACTCCAGATTCTAGATCGTGACATTTTGTAGCCTTTTTTTCCTACCTTTTTATTTTTCTCCCCTACATCTAGCTTCTTGCTGGGCAGCTTCATCTGGGCTAGCTTGTGTTTCAGAGGGATTCTTATAAGACGCCTTGGAGCTCTTCTACTCTTCCTGCCAGAACAGCCCACCCTCTCCTTTGGGTGTTTGTTCTAGACAACTCTTTGCTTCCCAGTATAAGTTGAGCTGCCCATCAGCTTAACCTGTCTCTGTACACTTCATTCTGTCTAGGTTCTTATCAGTCAGTATGGTGGCTTCTGGCTTAGTACATCCACCCCCACTCTTGGTTTCCTATTACTGAAAGTAGGGTTGGTTTCCCCTCCTAGGAGGAAACATGAGGAGACTTGGGAGATACAGGAAATTGTTGGTATTAAGGGTGTGGTTGCTGGGATGCTCTTCTGGATAAAAGTGGGTAAGTTAATAATTGTTGCAAACCTGAATTTGGAGACTGAGCTGAGCCTTTACAGAGGAGATAGAAAGGGGCTGCCAGATGACTCAATATTCTATTCTTTGGAGAAGGGATGTCCCATCTGGAATTAGGGAAACTGCCTAAAGTGCTTTTGAAAGGGAGTAGGGTAGAGATCATATGATAGTCGTCCATGGTTAAATGGAAATTAAAATGCCTCACAAATCTAGCAGCATACAAACCCCAGGTACATTACTAATTAATTTAGAGAACTTATTCAATTATATAGAGTTATATAATTATATAGTTAACTTCAGGTGTGAGAAGACAACTCTCCAAATAGACATAAAGGTTAAATGCAAAAGACCTAATTTTCAAAACAAAATATATAACTTGTAAAACTTAAACCCAATTGAAAGAAGAGTTTATATTTGACAGAATCCGGTAACTAGCTATTTCACATATTCTTTGAATGACTTGATCCCAGGCAAGTATATTCCCTGTGTTGATGGGGTTTGCTATCCCTCTGTATTTTAGTAAATTGATTAATCCAGCTAATTTTAGTAAGTTCCTATGATACACAAGAACTCAGAATCCAACATAGACACTTAACACTAGCTCTGTGACCTTGAGCAAGTCACTTAACCCCAATTGCCCTGCCTTCTCCCCTCCAAAAAAAAAAAAAAAGAACTCAGAGTCATCCCTCTAATAAGATATTAGAATAGCACATTGGTAAAGGGTTATTAGCAGAGTTTTTTGGTTTGTTTTGTTTTTTGTTTTTTATTAGATGAATGTTGGCTTGAGGGTAGATTGAGTCAGGGAGGCATGTAAGCAAAACATACTTTTAAATTTAATCTGTATTATTAACATTTTCGGGGCGTCTAGGTGGTGCAGTGAATAGAGCACTGCCCTGGAATCAGGAGGACCTGAGTTCAAGTCCAGCTTCAGACACTTAACATGCACTAGCCATGTGACCCTGGGCAAGTCACTTAACCCCAATTGCCCTCCAAAAAGCAAAAAGAATTTCCCCATCACTTTCTTAAATCCAAGCAACAAAACAATAAATTTATAGTGCTTGCCGATTTCAGAGATGTGAATGCTCACACTGAAAATTTAACAATCAGCCCATGAGCTGGTTCCAGCATACTTTTTTGTATTAGCAAAATGTACATTGGTCCTGCCTTCACTAATTTTGTACTTCTCTTGAGCCTGTAGGTTGAAAATGCTGGACACAAGTGAGCGTCTTTAGGTGCATAATGTGAACAAGTCAGAAATAAACATATACAGAAATGTTTTCCAAAATTTTCTATCATAATTCCTTTTCCAGTTTCATATTTAATGTTGTACTTATAGTTAACTAAAGGGGGGAAAAGGCTCCACAGAAATCTCTGTAGGAACACAAGGCAGAATGTCCAATAAATATGGAAATAAGCCATTTCTCTGTTCTGGGCCTTTTTTTCCTCCCTGCAGAAGGAGACTGATTGATCTTAGGAGGTCCTGAGTTCAAATCCTACCTTAGATACTTTTAGCCATATGGCCATTAGCAAGTCACTTAATCTTTCTCAGCATTAGTTCCCTCATCTGAAAATGGACATAATACCAACCCTAGGGGCAGCTAGGTGACTCAGTGAATAGAGCACTGGCCCTGGAGTCAGGAGGACTTGAGTTCAAATTTGGCCTCAGATGCTTGACACTTACTAGCTGTGTGACTTTGGGCAAGTCGTTTAACCCCAATTGCCTTAATTTACCTATTCCAAAAAAAATAATAATAATACCTACCTCAGAGTTGCTATAAGGATCAAATGAGATAACATATAAAAAAAGCTTTATGAACCTTAAAACGCTGACTGTTCTCATTATTACCTAGGATTTCACCAATTCGAATACTGTGTTACATCGTTCTAAGTCCATGCAACTTTGTTATGCCATGATATTTTTTCACAATCAGCAGAGCTGGTCTTTCAGGATGCTTACTTGTCTTAAAAAAATGGGGACATGTTCCAAGCTGTCCCATCTGTGCACATAATCCGTGGTCATCACCAAATTATGCCAGTACATTTGGCTTTTTTCCATTTTCTCAGTTGGAATTGGGGACCATGTAATTTGATAGTAGAAAGTCTGTCTCCTAAGTAAAGAGAAGCCTCATCCCAAAAGCCTACTTATGAAAGCAGAATCTTTTTGCTGAATTATATGCTCAGAAAGTATTTGTCATCTTCTTATGGCGCTAGAGAAATTTCAAGGTATGACCTTGATAGTATGGTGGGATTGTGTTTGCTTTTATTAAAATCCCTTTCCTGGTCTTTTCTTGAAGTCATTCTCTAGAATACAGCTCTGATTGGATGGAGAGGGAGGAAAATAAATCAAAGGTCTAAGCCTCAGGCCACAGGCAGAGACAGCAATTTGTGAACTCTTGCACTTAAGGTTCCTGTGTAGGGGAAATGTTACTTTTTTCTGGTTGTGATCTTTTTTTTTTTCTTTTGGGAGGGTCATAGGGATGGGGAGTGGTTGAAAGGTTATTTGTGCTTTTTACATATTTCCAGCTTGATCACGTGCCAAGTTTTGCTTGAGCTTTGAGATTCAACCTTTAGTTGGCCCTAGATCATCTGGAATTGGAGCTTCAAAATGAAAAACAAATACTGCATATTTGTTAAAACAATTGGAAAAGTACAAAGGGGAAAGAACTTCAGTTCACATAATTACCCACTTTACTACTGGTGTCCCACCTTTGGACATCTTGCCCAGCTCCTTCCTTGTATTATATGTAGTTCATCAGTGCTTATGCATAGTATCATTCAGGCCTTCTTATTCTTTGCAATTGCTCTGTAGATTTTAGTCTCTCTCCACTTGGAAAGGATTTTTCTATACTCAGCCTCTCACTTGTAGTCAGAAGAGTGTACTCACTACTACATTCTTGTAGTAATTATAATAAATGTTTTAAGGGGGGAAATACAGACTTCTTTCTTCTTAGTTCTCTATTACTATGATCCTGGCCAAACCTCTCTCTCTCTCACCTACTAAGTGCTTCATTCACTTATTTCCACTTTTCTGATCTAAAGCAAATTCTTTTGGGGAGGAATGTTGGGAAGGGAGCTGTGGAAACTCCCTACAATGAGCCTGATCAGCAACTCCTCTACAACTTACAGTCTTAGAGCTAACCACTAACCAAGGCACTGAGAAGTTAAGTGATTTTAATGGTGTCACAAAGCTGTGATATGTCAGAAGAAGGACTTGACCTGGAATCTTTCAGAATTTCAAGAGCTCTCTGTTCCCTATGCTCATACTGCCTTTCCTAAAGTGTAAAATCAAATCTAATGTCTCCAATCTCCCTACTCACCTTTGTACCTTTTTTTAAAATGATGCCTGCAGAGAAAGTGCAGAAAAGTAGGATAGTTTTGAAAGTAACATGCAGAATTTATTACATTTTTTTTTAAAGAAAGTAATATAAAATAGAGATTTGTAGTTTCATGTAAAATCTCTTCACATGTATGGAAATAATCTTGTGTGTGTGTGTGTGTATTTTGTTTTCTTTTTTTATTGTGATCCAGGTTTTTTCTGTGCCTCAGGTATTCCTTCTCTCTTAAAGCTGTCCTGTAGAAGCTTTCCATCATTGCTCTATTTAAAACTAATTTGTTCCTTCCACCATGCTGCAGTGAGAAATGTTGATTATTGTTTCCCAAAACACATACAAAAATATTTAGGGAAAAGAAAAACTAATCCTGTTTTACAATCCTTTTCTGTTTGTAATTTGAGCTTGTAAATGACACTTGTTTTGTACCAGGGAAATAGTATCAATCAAATTTGAAGTACTGCCTTCTGAATTAGGAATTCTCAGTTTCATCTTCACTGATCATAGGAGTCTTATAATGTCACTGAAATGCTTACTTTTAAATTGAAAAAAAAATAGATTGCTATTTTATGAGTATTTAAAAATACATCTCTCCAACTGCAGTAGTCTCATGGATAGAAAGATGAGGATAATGAAAGGTCAGTTACAAGTAGCTCAGCTATTTATCATGCATTTATTTTGTGACCTAAAATTGAGATGATGGATTTTCCAAAGTGATTTCTTGAGAAAGTGATGGAATTCTTTTTTCAGAGTAAAAGTAACCACTTAAACTATTCATTCAAAAGTAGTTACAGGTGTAAACATTCAGATAAAACATGATAAAAATATCTTTAGAAGCAATAACTTAAAAACTTTTAAAGAAAGTCTTTAATTTGGGATAAAAAGAAAATGAAGATTACATTTAGAGTAATATGATGTTTGCCATCAATTTATCTGAAATTTATCTTCTCACTCTTTTAAATCTGTGATTTTAAAGGCTTTTAGTTTAGTCTTAGGATCAGGGATTTTTTCCATGCGAATATATCTATAGTTTTGTGGGAAAAGCCAGTGGGAAAATATGAATCATTTTACAAGAACATGTGCAATTTATAAAGTTCATATTTATGATACAATGGAAATACAGTGTTACTTTACATTCATTAAAAGAATCTACTCAGGCAGAGCCAAGGTAGCAGATTAGGGGCAGCCAACCAGCTAAACTCTCCCATCAATCCCCTCCAAACAACTTTAAAATAACACTTCAAATCAAATTTTGGAGCAGCACCAATTAAAAGTCAGGGTGAGATATTTTTCCAGTCTAAGAAAATGTAAGAGGTAGGCAGGAGAAGTCTGTAATTCTAGTGAAGGTGTGTGAACGTTGGAGACCACACATGATCTGCTACAGGAGCAGAAGTTTCAGGAGTTCTCAGCTCAGAGAATGGTGAGGGGGTCTACTGGTCAGAAAGAGATTACAGGGAATCCTTTGCTGGCTCTGGATACAGCTGGCACTGATTTGACAACTCTACTCCCCACATGTAGTTCTGAGTTGTAGTTCCAGGCTAGAAAGGAGTGCCACTGTGTTCAGCTACAAGGAAGCAGGAGCTCTTCTTTAGTAAAGACTAGAGTGTACACTACATGAGAAGTGACCCTTCCTCTCCTGGGATCACACCTTGGAAGCACCAAAATCTTGCAGACTAGCTCTGAAAACAGCAGTGTAAAAAGCCTGAAATTTGGGACAGTCCCATCCTCAGGTGGGCAGAGTCAAAAAAGAGGCTGGACAAATGAGCAAACAACAGATAACTTAACCATAAAAAGCTACTTCAGTGGCAGGTAAGACCAAGACCTAAACTCAGAAGAAGACAACATTGTGAAAGCAACTACAAAGCCTCAAAGAGAAATGATAATTGGACCCAAGCCCAACAAGAATTCCTGGAGAGTTAAAGAAAGAGATACAGGTGGTATAGAGGAAAAAATGTGAAAAGAAAAGAGAATGACATGAGAAAATTACAGGAGAATTAACAGATTGGCAAAAGAGGCACAAAAAAAATTTACTGAAGGAAAGAACTCCCTAAAAAGCAGAGTTGGCCAAATGGAAATAGAGATACAAAACTCACTGAAGAAAATAATTCCTTAAAAATTAGCATTGGACAGATGAAAGCTAATGACTCCATGAGACATCTAGAAACAGTAAAGCAAAGTAAAACGAATTGGGGGGGGAAATAGAAGAGAATGTGAAATATCTTATTGGAAAAAACTTTGACCTGGAAAATAGATCAAGGAAAGATAATTTAAGAATTCCTGGACTTCCTGAAAGCCATGATCAAAGAAAGAGCCCGCATATCACATTTCAAGAAATTATCAAGGAAAACTGCCTGGATATCTTAGATCCAGACCATAAGATGGAAATAGAATCCATCAGTCACCTCCTGAAGTAGATCCCAAAGTGAAAATTTGCAGAAATATGATAGCCAAATTCCAGACCTACCACGTTGAAGAGTAAGTACTTTAAGCAACCATAAAGAAAGAATTTATAGGGGCGGTTAGGTGGCGCAGTGAGTAAGAGCGTCGGCCTCGAAGTTGGGATGACCCGAGATCAAAACTGGCCTCAGAAAATGAGCACCCACACATAAATAATGACTGGCCGTGTAACCTTGAGCAAGTTACTTAACCCCAGTTGCTTTAGGAAAAAAAAAGAATTTGTATATTGTGAAGCTGCAGTCAGGATCACTCAAGATTTAGTGGTTTCCATGTTAAAGGGATGGAAGATTTATATATGATACTTTACAACCAAAAATCACCTTCCTAGCAAAACTGAGTATAATCCTTTAGAAGAAAAAAAAATGGGTATTTAATGAAATAGAGCATTCCTGCTGAAAAGACCAAAACTGAATAGAACATTCAGACAGAAGACTCAAAAGAAGCATAAAAAGGTAAATACGAAAGAAATCATAAGGGACTCAATAAAATTAAACTGTTTATATTCCTGTATGAAAAAAATAGTAGATGTAACTCCTAAGAACTTTATCATTATTAGGGCAATTGAAAGGAATTTATATAGACAGAGGGTGTGGGTAGAATGATTAAAAAAAAAAAGGAAGGGATGAGAGACAGGGACGGACTAGGAAAAGGAGAAAAGAGTTTTACAAAGGAGTAGGAGGTGGCAGGCAGTGCTTGAACCTCACTCTCTTAGGAATTGGTTTAAAGAAGCATGAATAAAGATATACACACATGTATACAGAGACATGAATATACATACATATATGTATGTGTATGTTTTATATATGTATATGTGAACACACACATGCATGAGTGCATGCACTCAGCTGTGTATAGAAATGTAATTTACCCAGTGGGGAAATAGGAGGCAAAGTGGATAAGAAAAGAGAAGAAGAGTGATAAAGGGGAGAGTACATTAAAGGAGGCAGTATTTAGAGGTGAAATTGACTTTTGAAAGGGAAGGAAGGAGAGAGAAACAAAAGATAATGAGATGAAGGGAAATAAATAGTAATGATGCCTGTGAATGTGAGAATGGGATGAGCTTACCCATATGCAAAGAAATAGCAGAATAGATTAGGGAACAGAATCTAATATGTTGTTTACAGGAAACACTAGAAACAGAAAGATACACTCAGAGTTAAAATAAAGGATTAAAGTAGAATCTAATATGTTTTAGCTGAAGTAAAAAGAGGCAAGGGTAGTGAACATGATCTCAAACAAACCAAAAGTGAAAAATTATTTGGGAAATTGCATTTTGCTAAAAGACATAGACAATGAAGTAACATCAAAAAACTTTTACATTAAGTTTCTCTGATAAAGCCCTCATTTCTCAAATACATACTGAATATAGAACTGGGTCAAATTTATAAAAAATAAAGAGCCATTCCCAAATTGATGCTCAAAGGGTGTGAACAGGCAGTTTTCAGAAGAAATCAAAGCTATCTATAGTCACATTTAAAAAAAAAAAAAGCTCTTAAATCACTGTTGATTAGAGAAATGCAAATTAAAACAATTCTGAGGTACCACCTCACACCTATTAGAAATGACAAATGCTGAAAGGGATGGATGTATAATTTTCTCATTTTACTTTTCTTGAAATGGCTAATATATTTTGCATGGCTTCACCTATATTATTGATAATCATATTGCTTGACTTCTCAGCGGGTGGAGGAGCAGTGGAGAAGGAGAGAATTTGGAACTCAAAATTCAAAAAGAAAAAAAAATAAATGGTGGTTTTTTTTTTTGTTTTTTGGGTTTTTTTGTTTGTTTTTTTAAAGCAATTTGGGTTAAGTAACTTGCTCAAGGTTACACGGCTAGTCATTATTTATGCGTGGGTGCTCATTTTCTGAGGCTGGATCTGATCTCAGGTCATCCCAACTCCGAGGCCGGCGCTCTTACTCACTGCGCCACCTAGCCGCCCCTTTAGGGCAATTGGGGTTAAGTAACTTGCCCAAGGTTACACGGCTAGGTTTTTGTTTGTGTGGATTAAGTGTCGGAGGCCAGCTCCGAACTCAGGTCCTTCTGACTCCAGGGCTGGCGCTCTATTCACTGCGCCACCTAGCCGCCCCTAAATGGTGGTTTTTTAAAATAGAAATTATGGTTATAAAAATAATCTTCTCACCATCAATTAAATATGCATGACTTTACTAACTGTGGTCAAGTCACTGCCACCTTTTCCACTCTTCACCATTTCTCACCATATTGTAATTACTTGCTTTTATATTGATGGTGCATAGTACTTGGCACACAGTAGGTGATTAATAAATATCTTTATTGATATCTGAGCAAAAAAATAGGCTACACTTATGACTTCTTTATAGTAATATAGTAATCTTTCACGTGGAATTTAAAAAATGTACATTTCTGAACAGTGAATCTAAAATCCAAAATCCAGGCAGTTCTGCAAAACTATAGTTGCCAAAGGATGGTGAGGTTCATTAGGGAGCGCTTAGAGTTAATTGATAATTTAATGCTCATGACTATCATGTCTTCTGAGGGCCAGTTTCATAGAAACAAATACATACACTTTTTGTGAGCCTAGGGTGGATTGGGTGTCATGTATATGCTTTTGATCAATGTTTTAGGAATCTGTTGTTCTTAGTAACAATTCCAGAATTGCTTTAGGCCTTAGAAGGTACGTGTATAATTTAGCCTATTTGCACTTTGTCACATCCGTTGTAAATGAACATCAATATATTTTTTTATTGAAGTCTTATTCAAAACTCAGGAGTTTTCTCTTTATTGTGTTTACCTATAATGTATTTATAACACATTTAAAATATGTGTCCCAGTTTTGACCCATACAAAAAGACCAGAAGTAAATACAATAGTTGTCTAAAGCTTCCTTAAAAGCTTATCATCTGATCACTTCTGTTTAAATATTTCATAGACATTTAAACATTTTTGTCCATATAAAGCTATGCTACCTCTTCTCTCTTTCCATCTATTTATAGCAGAAGTTTATTCTAACTTTATGTGCATCTCATTTCAGATTACCCTTGTGATAAAGGATTTTAAATGTTAGAAAAATGTTAAAATATCTCTTCCATAATTTTCAATTTTATTTCCTCTTAAAAGCAGATCTTATAAGAACATATTTATTTTAGTTATTTCTTCTTTTAAGCCCTTTTATACTCAGTGGGAAAAAGTATGGTCTAAGTAAACACCAAGTAGATCTCAAATTTTTTCTTTTCTTACTCTTATTAAGTTATAGTTTCTCTGTTTTGATATTTACATTTACAAAATGGAAACGTTAGCTTGATGGCAATTTATTTGTAGAGAATTCTAGAAATTGATGGATGTGTGTTCTGAACTATTTTTTTTTATTGTAAAATGGATCTTTTCTTATTTTGAAATAAAAATTATGTCAAGGCCAAGCATTTATCATTGGCATCTACATCACAACAAAACAAAGGTTAATTTTATCATCTTAATTTTCTGGATAAATTATAAATTTTATAAACTCTAATTTGCCATAATATACATGAGGCAAAATAGTGAATATGCTAGGATCCCTCATAGAATGATCATTATATAATTATGACTCCACATAATTTTCCTGGTCTTCTTTACCTAAACATATTGCCCTCTGCCTATATGTGAAAATTTTCAATGGCCAGTTGCTTTAACAAATGTGTTTTTCCTCTAAATATTGATCTCACCTATAAGCAAATTAGGAGATCTTGGAGGAAATTATCTGTCATATCTATGACTAAGGGAAGAGTTGATGTCCAAACAAGAGATTGAAAGGTTCACGGGAGGTAAAATGGATAATTTTGCTTACAAAAGATTAAACCTTTTTTCACAAACAAAACCAATATAGCTGAAATTAGAAGAAAAACAGGACTATAGAGTACCTGTCTTCCTGAGTTCAAAGCCATCCTCAGACATTTAACTGTATGACCCTAAGGAAATCACTTAATCTTGTTTGTCTCAGTTTTCCTTATTTGTAAAATGAGCTGAAGAAGGAAACGCCAGACCACTCCAATACCTTTGCAAGAAAACCCTAAATGGGATCACAAGGAGTTGGATATGATTGAACAACTGTAACAAAGAATACATAGAGGGGAACAGAATAAATATATGATGAGTCTAGAATGGTAGACTGGGGAGGTAAAGGATATTTATATGCCACACCGAGGAGTTTATATTTGTCTTAAAGGAAATAGGGAACTACTAGAAGTTCTTGATTAACAGAGCTACCTTAAATATGTACAACTAGAGGTTAAGGGGTTCATTTCATTTCATTTAGCTTGTTTGGTCCCTCAGAAATCTAGAACAAGATATTCTAATACATCCAATTATTTGTAATGGTTGTAATAAATTTTAATATTTTTAAAGTTTGTACTTCTTGGGAAAACTTAGTTCTTTCTGTAGAATATAAATGCTAGAACTGAAGGAGACCTTGGAAATTTTTTTATCTTAACTCCATTTTTTTACAAATGAAGAACGTTGAGTTATGGACATGTAAAATGTGTCCAGTGTCTCAAGGCTTCAGTGGATGGATAATAGTGGTAATTAGCATGTATTTAGGACTTCCACATTTTACAGATATCTTTTTTGATACCCCAAGAGGTAGGTGCTCATTTTATAGATACAGAAAAAGAGGTAGAGAGAGGTTAAGTGATTTACCCAGAATCACCTAGCTAGGAATTCTCTGAGGCTAAATTTGAACCCAGATCTTCTGGACCCCTAAGTATAGTCTTCTATCCACTGTGTTGTCTTATCTACCTCAGCTAAGATCTCCTGTCTCCTAATCAAACTACTCTTTTGATGATGATGAACTTCTCTAGTTTTATTGCAATATAATTATCACCTTCTTGTTGTCCTTTTCTATATGAAATAATACTGTTTTTACATTTTACATGTTGAGGCAGCTGAGAAGCACAGGGGGGAATAAAGCATAATAGTATTCTAGGAGGTCTTCTTGTTCAGTCACTTCTGACTCTTTGTGACCCCATGGATACCATGGATCATAGTATGCCACTACTGTCCGTGGGGTTTTCTTGGCAAAGATACCAAAGTGGTTTGCCATTTTCTTCTCCAATGAATTAAGGTGTTTGTCCAGGTCACACAGTGTCTGAGGCTCGATTTGAATTAAGGTGTCTTCCTGACTCCAGGCCTAGTGCTATATCCTCTGGGCTTGCTTTCACAAAATTCCCTCACTCCAAACTCTGAACTGTGATGCATACTACAGGGCATACATACTACAGGGCATACATTCAGGAGGACCTGCATTCAGGTGGCTTTTGAAAGTAGTACTGCTACTCCAATACTCTTAACCAATGCTCAAAGTGCTGCTTAGGGATTCTCCAGGGCCACACTTTTTCCCTAACCCTGAGTGAAACAAATCTGTTATGGGCCAAGTGGCCTAAAATACACAGAATGTATACAGGATGATATTTGCTTGCTCAGTTCAGTTTTCATATAACCCAGTTGCCCTAATACTGGACTGTCAGAATGATATAAAAATCTTAATCTTAAAAATTAGAATTCAGGTGTTGACATTCTGTTAAGAATGAGCCAAGATCATAGCAATAATATGTGTTTAAAAACCTAAGGGATATAAGGATACCTGGATGATACCACAGTACTTTAACCCAGCTATATAAATTTTAGCTTTTCTTTTACCAAAAAAAATTTTTTTTAAAGATTTTTATCAAGAAATTGAGGAAGAGTGTTGTTTGAGGTTGGCCATATTCCTTTGAAAGTAAGGATTTTTGTTTTGCTTTCAATTTTTTCATTTACATGGGAGAATTCGTGATATAGAAATTCCCCCAATGAAGATCAAAAACTCATCTGGAGCTTACTGTGAATTTAGAGAGTTGCCTTGAGCACTGAGAAGCTAAGGAACTTGATTGGCTTGACTTGAACTCAAGTCTTCCATCAGGATGGTCTTCTCTCCATCCCGGGCTGACCACACACGTACTACATATACCATTTTTCCTTCCATTTTAACATTAGGCCAGGTGTGTCAGTTGGTGCAAAAACATAATTTTGCTTTGAAATAAAAATTTTCATCCTATTTCTGTTTTCTTTGACTTACAGATTTTTTTTTAATGTCAATTTAAGTATCAATTGATCAGATTGGTCCTTTGAAGTATTTTAAATTCTTTCTTTCTAGTGATATAATACTAATATAAAATCAAACAATAATACTGAAATGGAAACCTAGACTTTTTGGTGGAGCAGTACTAACTAGGACATATTTGTAGAATCAAATGGCAGTTTTTATTTTGTATGGGATTAAATAAACAACCTAAGATTTTTAAATGTATCATGAGTTTCTGAAAAGTATGATTTACTAAACTGAAAAGTGTGCTTGATTGCAATAAAGCTAGGTTTATCTGTTGCTACAAAGATGTACTATATTGAGTTCCAAATAAGTCAGATATACTAACTTAAATCTATTGTCATATTAATAAACTTTGGGTTCTGTAACAAAGCCTACATAGATAGATATTTTACCATTTTCCTTTTATTTTTTCTTTATTCAGAGAAGATAATAAGTAATTTTTAAAACCAGAATGGAAGATTGGCTAAAATTCTCATATAACTAAAGTTTTAGCTTATAGACAGTGGCATATACTTTGATAGGAGCAGTTTTTCATCTTTATATCTGACAGGCATAGTAATCAAGGTGTTCTGGTATTGTTTTTTGAAATTCATTAACAAGTGTGACTGACATGAAAAAATTTCATCATTGTTTGGGGGTGTGGAGGAGGGGAATTTTGGGTCCCAAGATTGCTATCTGTACAAACTAAAATGTTCCATTCAGGACGCTCCTCCCGGGAATTGAGTCCAGGATGTTTATGTTGCTTTATCTCCGGCTTTCTGTAGATAATATTGTGCAAGTTGAAAGCTGGAAAGGAGCCTAAAGACAAGAATACAGCATCATCTATGTTTTTAGCTATTTCAGCACTAGTGAGGTGCAGGTTAAGAGGCATCGTGCATGTGGAATGCATTCTTGGTATGTCAGGAACTCTCTGTTCCTATACATGCATCCCTGGGATGATTGGGGTAGAGAAGGAATAGAAAGCCTGCTGAATTACAGTTGAACTGGTGCATGTGTGCTTGTGTGTGTGTTTCATACCTTATTCACATAATTACATACTTAATGAACATTAACATCTGGAAGCACTGGAAAGAGCTCTGGACCTGGAGTCAAGAAGAACTGAATTCAGATTCATCCAGAGAGACTTACTTCGCCCCCATCCCAACTCATGAAAATAAATTTCTGTGTCAGTTCCATATATATAAAGTGGGCATAATGGCAGCCTCCACCTAACGTGGTTATTGGGAAGATCAAACGAGATATTTGTAAAAGGGCTTAGCTCATAGTAGGTGCTTGATAAATGCTTATTTCCTTTTCTTGTTAGTTGTCTGTACATGGCAGTGGTTTGACCTTGGTAAACAAAAGCCCAACTAAACAACAGATTAAGTCAGCCACATTTGGAGTTCTGAAGACTGTTCCAAATAAACATTTTTAAAAGGACACACTTAGTTGGGGAGGTGGGGGACTTGAAACAATATATTTTAAGAAAAAGATCATTATAAACTTGATTCATTTCAACCAGCTTTTATTGAGCACCATTTACATGTCAGACACTGTGGCTGAGCATTGAGAATAGAAGAGCAAAACAAAAATATTCTTTGCTCTTGTGGAGCTTATTGTCTTGGGGGAGGGGAGGGGAGAGAAAGACAGGGTATAAATATATAGAGTTAAGTCCAAGGGACTTTGAGGAAGGATCAAGAAAAATTTCATGGATGAAGTGTAGCATCTGAACAGTCTTGAATTTGAATTGAATGAAAGGAGAGATTCATCCAATGCATGGAGAATGGCTTTATATTGATGTGGAGGGGGACCAGAAGTGGAATCCTGTGATATCTGGAGCTGCTGTGATGGTGTCTCATTTGACTAGAAAGCAGAATGTACAGAGGGAAATAAAATGACTGAGAATAGAAAGATAGGTTGGAGTTAGGCTGTGAAGAACCTTAAGCAAATAATAGCAGAGTATATTAACAGGGAGTCACAGAGGGACCCACAAAAGGCTTTTGAGCATGGCAGTGACATGGACCCTAGATTGCATAAAGAAAAGACTTGAAACAAGGAAATCAGGAATTTTTTTTAGTAATCCAGAAGAGGAGTAATGAGGTCTCAACTAGGGTGATCCACCATAGAAATGAAGAAAAGAAAGAAAAGGGGAGAACCTACCTATAGTGGTAGACTTGAGTAATTAGAATATAGTAGCTGGGAAGAGGGAAGAGTCTAGCCCAGGGATTTTTTCATTTCTTAGGCTCCTTTGTCAGTCTGGAGAAGCCTACAGACCCCTTCTCAGAATGTTTTAAATTGCATGAAATACATAGGATTACCAAGGAAATATTATTTAAAAGTTCATGATAATAGTGTTTATATAGTTTGTTAAGGTTTGCAAAGCACTTCATAAAGATCCCATTTGATCATCAAAAAAACAGTGGGAAGGTAGGTGCTTTCTCTATTAATTTTACAGATGGGGAGACTGAAGAAGGCAGGGTTTAAGTGATTTTCCCAGGGTCACACAACTAGTAAATGTCTGAGGCTAGATTTAAATCAAGTCCAATGCTCTATGCATTGGACCACCTAGTTGCAGTTTAATTTCTGGTCTAGGTTATGCATAACCAAGGTTATGAACTTTGGTGACTGGAAGGAAGGTCATGTCATCTAAGAGGAATTTGGAGGAGCGGCCTGCGTGGAGATGTGAGCCACTACCATTTCATCCTTGGCCAGCTACTAATTATCCACACCTGAGGATCCAAATTGAATGTCAATCACAATAAGTAATTTTCTTTGCTTTGTAAAAGATCCTAATTGTAAGAAAAATTGCCAAAACATTTCATTTCCAGACATGACATGGGGGTATGGTATGTTAATATTTTCAGTAGCTGACAGCAGGGATTTGGCTGCTAAAGGTGCTGGTTTCATAGGAGACTTAAGCTTGAGACCCCAAACTTGTTACCTGCTCTCTATGTAACTGTGGGTAGCGAATCTTAGTTTCCTTGTCTATGAAACTGGAAGCAGGGTTCAGTTTTGAAGTTTGGGGTATATGTTGGGAGGGAGGGTAATACTGTATGTCAGGAACTACAGATAAAGACCCTGTTCCATATTATCATCAAAAATATTGCCACCTCCTTTTAAAAAATTTCCTTCCCATTATAAGCCTTTCTCTTAATAGGATCACTCATAATGTTGTACCCGGTTACTAATACTTTTATAGCCTCTCAGTGAAAGGGTCAGATCCTGAACATGAATGAGGGATGGAAGCTGCTTGTTTTGAAAACCATGAAGGTTTTTATGAGAGCTGGCCTGTCCTGCTTAAAAATGACCACTTAGTTTCCTCTGCTTTTTTTCTCTTCTTGCTGACAGAAAAGCAGGCATCTACTAGTTTTCATTACTTTAAAAGTGTGGTTCTTTTCCAAGCGTTTATTGAACTGTGTAGGATGTCATGTTAACTTATATTGCTGAGGGAAAGCAATTCAAAGCCTGTCTGCAGGATTGGGGATCCTACCTTGTTATTGATAATATTTATATGATCTATTTTTTATGGAAAGGCCACTTGCCTCAGGTAGGTGACTCAGTGGATAGACCCCTGGGCCTGGAGTCAAGAAGACCTAAGTTCAAATCTCTGGCCTCAGGTATTTACTAATTGTGTGACTCTGGGCAAGTCACTTAACCTATGTTTGCCTTAATCCACTAGAGAAGGAAATGCAAATCATTCCAGTATCTTTTCCAAGAAAACCCCCGGGGACAATACTGGCCTGCCATGCTCCACAGGTCACTAAGAGTTAGGCATAACTGAATTACCAAATGACAACACTTCTTCAAAGATTTCCAAAAGTTGCCTCATGTTTAAAACAACTTGGGATTTCTTAATTTTTGGCAACTGTTGAAATCATTCTGGAATAATCTTTTGATGACTACAGACTTAAATCCAATTAAACTTTCTTCTCTACATAAAGTCATTAAATCTTCTAAGAAGGGATCCAAAAGGTCTTCTGGTCTAAATTCCAATCTCTTTAGTAATCCCACCCTTATAGGGAGGTGGTATTAGTGGACAAACACTGACTCTCAAGTTAGACCTCAGTTCAGATCCCCCTCTGGCACCTACTATCAGCCTGACCTGGGGCCTCAGCCTCTATACTAGGATGCCTTTGATGTTTCTTCCAGCTCTACATAGATCTGTTATCCTGTGGTCTTCAGCTAAATCCCTGAAAGATAGTCATGTAGCCTTTGCTAAAAATTTTCACCAATGGAAAACTCATTTCTTTACAAAGCAATCTCTCATTCCAGCATTGGTAATCTCTGATGTTGGAATGTTCTTTATGTTGAATTAAAATCTCCATCCCAGTAATTTATACCTATTTGCCCTATTTCTTTCTCTAGAGTAACATAGAACAGATCTGTTCTATCTTCTCTCCAATGGGAGAGAATATTTTTGAATATTTAAAAAGCATTTTCTTCCCTTTAATATTTTTTCCAACCTGTCTATATCTAGATGCTTCAACCAGTTCTCATCAGATGTAATCTGTAGACCTATCACACTTTCCTATTACCACCCTTCTCTTCACATATCCCTGTTTGTCATCCCTTTGAAAATGTCATGCCCAGAATTAAACAAGGTACTACAGAAGGATTTGGCTCTAGTGTAGAATAGGG